>CM068961.1:98173775-98191092 GCA_035128595.1 Eptatretus atami
AGAGAATAATTTTGAAAGATAGTTAAGAGTATGCTTTATTGTCAAAAGCTTGGGACCCAACTCTATTCAAGGGCCGTTGATTACACATTCAGTAGCTTTGTTTATAATCATCTTCCGGCTTGTTTCCCTTAGTAAGCAGAAATGGATGCCAACAAACACAAGGATAATGCTGCATGCAGCAAATAAACAGCAGACGTGTGGAAGGGAGAATGCTTATAAGAGCAGCTGGCGAGCATTTGTGGAATAAGCCTCAGTCAATATGCATGCAGTGGAGCTGCTGCATCGTCCCAAAGCACAGATCCGTCCCAGATGGTTCTTTCGAGCCTCAGCAAGAATCAAAGAGAAAGCTGGGAAAGACTGGTTCACTATCAAAATAATTATTGGATGATTCATTCAGCCCAACAACCTCTTCAGTACACAAAGGGACAATTATGAAAAAGAGTTGCACTCCTCAAACTATTTCACAATGACGCTAAGACCCTCATAAACATCATGCACGTTTTTCCAAATATATATCAATCACTCCACTACCCTACTATCCCCATCTCCACAGGTAAAGCATTGCACAGCTTAATGGTATCAATCGACAAACAAGCTATCTCAACACAATGTTGCTATTTTCCACCACCCCCTTCCTCAATTCCCAAATCTCATTGATCCTTGTCTGCCAAAATGGCAGTCGGAAATGTAAACACATGCAGCCGCACACACCAATAGCACAGAATGAATAACAAAAAGCACAATAAATCAAAGTTAAAGCCAGGTGTATGATGAGTCTGTGAGAGAGAGCGTGCCAAGGATCCAGGCTTCTCCAAGCTGCATCGAGTTCTCGTGGGTTCCTTATGCATACATCGAGAGTTCCAGCCACTGTATGAGATGGCAGGGAGATCGGGAGTGAGGCAAACATGGCATGAGGTAGTGGGCTTTAGCTCACAACTATGTCGTACACCCAACAACAATCTTAAAATCTATCAGCATACAGTCATACATCTCTGGACATTTGTATGGCATTGAGTACAAGAGTCGCAAAGCCTCAAATACATTTAAATAAAAATAAAGGCTACTTATACTTTTCATTCAATTTCCCAATCAAGAAAATCCATTGCTATTTAAAATTTTTGCATTTGGAATACAGTTCTTCTGCTTGAATAGTCTATCGTGCAATTGTTAATTATTTAAAACAATCCTACTGATCGGATAATATGCGGCACAAGCGCAAAAATGTTTGATATTATGGGATAGTAAAGCACTGTAATTGTATTCCTGAGGTGGATATATAGCACAGCCTTTAGGTTTGAAAAAGTCCCAACTGACTGATGTTTTGGCTTTACCACATGACGACTTGGAGTGACTCTTGAATATGAGCAAACCAGTTGTATCGGCCATGTTGCCACGTGAGCTCACTTGTATGAAACAGTTTTTTCGAAGATAGAGATTGTCAGATTGAATTTTAAAGGTACAATGCAGTATTTATTTTTAAAGTAAGAAACTGTGGATCAGAAGGACAAACTAGAGGAACATGGAGGAAGGAGCAGTTGTTGACATTCATTGAATGGGATGTACTTTGATCATCTGTGCACATCAAGCGGTTATTGCGTGATTGGCTGACAGACATTTTGCCTTAATTTATTTACCAGCAGATGACGGTTCCACTGGGCTGTTGTAAGGGAATTTCTTCCCAATAGAGTGTGGAATATTTAGGGAGTTTGCTCGGAATGTCTTTTAACAGCGCAATCGTCACTAACTGTTAAGGCTGCTCAGGTTTCTCGATAAAGCAAATTGACGAAAAGTTAATAATACATTAAACAGAATTCACTGAATAGTTTGTGGGTGTATCTTTTTTCACTTCCTGTAGGTGTGTGGACAAGCGACTCTGAGCCTCTTCACTACCTATATGCGCAACATAGGCACAAAAATACACATGACTCAAAATTGCATGAATATTGATATTTGTAAAACTTTACATGCACTGTCTGGACCCAAGGCCTCTTAAATGAGGTATCATCCAGCATTATACGTGCTGTGGTTACGACGTTTACTCCACTCAGACACAATCGTGTAACTTGCATTTATATAGGTAATATATATATATATCTATCTATCTATATATATATCTATATATATATATATGAAAACGAAAGACCCACTCAGATTTCTCACCTGTGAATGGAGGGAATAACCAATTAGCTCTCATCGAATCAATTAACCCAGGTGGCTAGAATTATATAAATTAATCAACTGCTCTCATGCTCTTCTTGCCGAAGAAACTGCATAAAGCAACCATGAAACATGACCCAAGGTAAGCCCTTTGCTGTTTCAAACCCTTCAGTGTGAAAAAATGCATTGCGTTTGTCGTCCAATCAAACCCCAATGTGATTATTGTGATTCTTTTCTTCTCTATCTCTATCTGTCGTTCTCTGTCTGTCTGTCTATCTCTCTACACTCCTCTACAGCGCATCCACACATGCTACATGCTTTACAACATGCTGTGCACCATGAACATCAAGCCACTTTTCATGCAAGAATCAATCAAATACAGCACTTTAGACAGTGCAGAAAGGGCTGAATCAAGGCGAGAAAGGGCAACGAATAGAGTGCTTTGCAGGACCAAGGAAAAATGCTCCGCAGTATGGGGCTGCGCGGAGGTTGACGGTGGCCTCGATGCATGTGATATTTTGTCACTGGCCGTGCCGTGAAGCTCGGAACAATAAATGGTGTGCACTGGCTCAGAGCGGTCCAATAGGAAAGCAGGTGGATCAAGTGGCGTCAAGATGTGGTGGAGAGCAGAGCGGACTATAAAAGTCCGAACCAGAGTTGAGAACGGCGCGCGTCTGGTAACAAAGAGGTCGAGCAAGCTGGTGTCTGGTGACCGAGGACTGGTGAACAAGCGAGAGCGAGCTGGTGCGCAAGTGCAAGTGAGCGAGGTCCGGCACCAGGCAGACAAATCCAGCAGAGAGTTTCCGGATACGTCAGCCATACACACTGATTTACATGATCTTTGTCTTCCTGTCTCTATTGTAGTTTGTTCCCTTTGGATGCATGAGCATCAACATAAAGCACCAACTGCTCTTTTCAGAGCTTTCCAACTGTCACCCCTCATGCATCCACCTTTTGCAATTCTCAGGACACATCGTATTACACCACCTTCTACTTCTTCTTCTTTTTCTTCTCTCCCTCCCCCCCCCCCCCCCCCCCTTTTTCTTTAGACCCACATGAGCCCGCCAGTTTACATACGGTGAGCAAGAGGTGGGAAACTTGCCTCATATTCTTCTTTCGTCCCTCTGTCACTCTTTCTTCCCTCGTTTCCCTGTATCACTGAGGTGCATGTCTGTATTTGAGACGTGACTGATTAAGAGTGGGCTTATGTGCTCGGGATAAGGATTTCTCTGTTGTGACACTGCCTTGTACATACGTGTTTTTTGTTAAATCAAAACAAACATTTTACAAACTGTTCGGGTTGTCTGCTTCCATTGGTTAGTGTGTAAGACAGGGAGTTCACCCCCACCGTTCCGTTATGTGTATCTATTCGCCAACGTTTCCACTTACGGTATCGCCTGGCCATCTGCTAATCTCGGTGGGACGTTGAGAGCATGGTCCTCCATCTTGGGAGTTTAATTTGCCGGAAAGATAAAGCCAATTCGGACACTGGACCCTGCGTGAATTAAACGTCTCAGACGGCATCTGTGGTTGCTTAGCAACCCATCGCACCACAGAGTTATCCGCAGCTTGTCAGCTTCAGGATCGTCGGCTGGGAAGTGTTTCCGAAAACTGCTCACGATTTCTATTGGAGGCGAATCCGTAACAATAAATTTGTGCCGTTGTTTAATTAGCATCCATGTATCCACTCCATTATGGATACAAAATTATAAACAACTTCCCCTCCTTGGGCTTTGTTTTACGTTAGCAATCTTACTAATAACAACTGATCACACAAGTCTAATTTCTGTCACATATTCCATCAATATTTGCTGCTATTTCACAAATCGATTATTTTTTTTATTATTTTACAAGTGGCAGCAATCAAAATAAATATAGACTTCAGCGAAAAGAATGAGGTGTGATCACCAAAGGATGTCACTTGGAAAACATGCTTATAGCACATATGTTGGGAACAATCAGTTACAATAACGTGCGATCAGACGATTTAAACTTTCACAATCAAATGGAGGCAGACTTTACTCAACCTTCATGAGCTGTGTGGATGATTCAAAATGAATAATGATTACCTGTACCTTATTGATGAAGAATCACAGTGGTGTCTCATTCAGAATACCAGTGATAGTTACTTTAAGGAAAAAGAAACTATCATCTTCAAAATAGTAATATAGATTTTGTGCACTATTATATAAAGCTAAAAGATGTGTCATACACGTGAAAACTGGAAGTGCATCATGAAGTCATTAATATTCAAACAGCTGAACTTACCTCCATAATATTCAAACTGATGGTGTCATCTCCATCGCGATTGTAAGCTTTGAAGGCTCCTGCACAAAGCACACAATGATGGTTCAACAAATGGATTCAGCTTCACTCGTCGGTTAACGGGAAGGTGTGTTCCTGTGTATGGTTTACTCACTGAACATGGCTTCAAGGCGCACGAGGCAGCAGATGAAGTTATCAAAGTCGATGCTATTTGACTCATCAGCATAGCGAAGCGCGATGGCATTGTACAAGGGATCGTTCAGTTGGAAACCTGATGGCATGATGCAGATTGAGTGAACAAAATAGCCTTTGCACACTCATTAAGAGAAGCAGGTTTAAGGTTGCACCCCATATTCTTCTTACCTGCACTACAAATAGCTTCTGAAGCTCTTCACAGGACATAGTACCAGTGCACTAACATCATGATTTTTGAAGGCATTCTGCAGAACACAGTGGTTAAACGTCAGCAGAGAATTCACCCCATCCCTACCCCCTGCCCCCCCCCCCCCCCCCCACCTCCCAATGCATACAATCAATCCAAATACATTATTAATTTGGAGGATACAAAACCTAAGCTTCAGAAAGATCAAGAAGAAAGAGGATAAAATAGAAAATACTGATATCGCCGTGCTGAGGAAACAACTCGATACTGGAACAAACACACGCACACATTCCTGGACAAGAGTTAGTGTTAAGGTTATGCTGTGTGGTTTCCATTACCTTTGCATCAGTCAGTTAAGGCAGGAATTTGGAATTTGTTTGTGGTACTAGCAATAACTCACTTAATAAATTGAAGGACATAGATCTTTAATGGCCACCAACTAATGCTGGCAGATGGGTCACCCAGTTTAACATCTCTCCAAAGGATGGTGCACACACACATGGATGCCTCACACATGAAACACCAGTATGGTGGTTTATAGCTGGTCACCTGTACTTGAATGCAAAACATCAGATCTCAAAGCTTTTAGTGATGAAATTCATTTCTGGATCACAGAGAAGAGGGATGAAACCTGTCCCTATGCAATATCACTTTAAATGGGTCATCTTGAATTTCAAAAAAATTAACTTTGTGGTTGTACTTCAATACATTTCAGAGTCAGGCTGAAAAGAGCTACAGTGCCATTTGGTAAATTTCTTTTTTTTAATCAGATTAGCTGAAGTAGTTAAATACAACTCGAGTAAAAGGTCTGCTTTATACCTGCCACTCCTTGATCTTGTTCCACAAGATTTTGAACTCGTCAAATCCCAACTTTCCGGTTCCGTCAGACTGAAGGTGATCAAGGAAAGACCTGCCTTATTTTTGCATAAAGTGAAACGATTGGCAAGTGATCCAAGTGAAAAGAAAACTTGACATACGTGATCAGCTTGAGCTCACCTGCTCCCTAGTGGCATTGAAGTGCAGTACAGTCCATTACATTTTTGATCCTTGTGATAGACAACCAAACTCCACAATCATATTAAAGATTTCTCAGACAATTCATGCTCTAATCATTAGAAATAGCCACAGAGCACAAAAAAAAAGAAAAAAAAGAAAAGATATTTTGGCTCATTCATTACAATGTGTCACAGCAATCAATAAGAAAGGCCATCTACATATTCATATGCAAAACAGGAGGTAAATAAGAAAGCTAAATTTGATGGGTCTTACAGGGGATGGGAAAATGGTGGAAAAGAAATGGGGAAGGGGGAGAGGTTTGGAGATTATATACATATATAATGTAAGAAACACACTCACCTTTGATGTGACATGACACTGACGTCATGCACATAAATTAGTCAGGGGGTTCAATTTGTATTTAGTAACAAACTTAGTATGGTCACGAATAAATGGTTTGCAGTATGTCATCCTGATGAGCCCATAATAAGGGTGACATCTGGATCGGCAGCTCTGTTTTCATTTATTTATTCATGACCATAAAGGCATAAATCACAGACTGCAAACACCTGAGTGCCACACGGACACTATCCTAGTTTGGAGGTGATGCGTCGGCATAATTTAATGTCCATGACGTCAGTGTGCTTCTTACGTTTAATTTATTATTCCTGACTGCAAACCTGCTAACTGGTGATTAACAGGACAGAAACAATGTGTTTGTGCAGCAGACGACATTTGTTGCTAACACGTTGTGCAGCAAGGGCTGTGATGGGACTCGATCTGTGCCCTGCCGCCTCGCCAAGTTAGGGGGTTCAATTTGTGTATATATTTACAGTACAGTACAGTAGAGCACTATGGAGGACATTTCAAATAGTGTTCCACTCCTTTAGTGAGCAACATCACAGCCATGCATATGCCATATACTGTCAAAGCCTTGCGTACGACGCATCTCATGCAGCATCAGCCTACCTTTGTTCACCATCGTATGCCTCTCCTTATGAAGTGCTCCATAATTTAAAAATAGACTGTAATGTCGTTCATCCCTCAAGATGTCGAGCAAGAGACCTTCCTCAAGTTCAACTACTGCCCCAGCTAAACGTTCTCGCCAGGCTATAATGCTGGAGGTGAAGATGGGCATAATAAAACGTCATGAGAAGGGCGAGAAACTCACCCGTCATTGCCCTATCGTGGTGAGTACATACACCTTGAAAAGGTTAAGGATTTTGTATTTATTTGGCATTATGTAGGATTTATGAATGCAAATGTCTTATTTCAGGTTTTTGTTGGTGTGTTTTTTGGAACAGGATTTTTCTTACGTTGTCGTGAAAGAAAAGATTACATAAAGAGAGGCCGGAAATTTTGCATCAGGAACGCATCCCCCATTCTTTACCTTTAAAACAATGGGAAAAGCATTTTCAGTTTACATTCCGTTCTCCAGGAACTAAACCCTTTCGTAAATTGAGGGATATCTGCACAACATTCATTTTGGGGCCTTATTTGATTTAAGAAAAAACGACGACGAAGAGAGACCTAACTTGGAAAGGAGAGCCTTAGATCGGAGGTTTGCAAACATTCAATCTGCTGTTGAATTTATTTTTGAATCTAACATTTGGAACAAGCAGAGTGCACACTGTAAAGTGTTTCCTCAACAAAACAGAGTGCAAAGGATAATCAACACAGTTATTGTGAACATGATCCAATCCACCCACAGATTAAAAATAAATAAATAAATAAACAAACAAGCCAATGCCCAAAGAACGATCAACAGAAGAATGCAAATACTTGTACGTGAAAACATTTCATCTCTTTGCGATGTGGAATCTAAAAAAAAATGTTAAAAGGTTCAAGAAAGTGACTGTATACCATGCACTCTTCTATAAGGACTCATACAGCTCATGGAAAAAAAGGATACGTCCATAAGTGCCACCATGCTACGAGTGGACTCCAGACTAAAGCCGTCAGTCTTCAGGTCTTCGTCTGCAAATAGACACACAATTAAAGAGGAAGCTTAGTCGGGATACCTCATTAACCTTTTACTGGACATCTCATTGCCTTCAATTTATCATCCTTAATTGTAGGTAAAGACAATGTTTTAACAGCACAATAACTGGAATCACTTGTTCGACATTCTCATTCAGACTCCAAAGTTATATATTGCTGGGATCCTTGGTTCAAATCCCACGTATTGTATATCCCCCCCCCCCCACATGTAATATATTGCTAAAAAATAGGACCATCTGTCCTGTAGCTCACCTGGATCAGGAGCAACAGTCACTCAAACCCCCACCGCAGACCCCCTCAAACCTTGGATTTCTTAATGCCGTGAACAAACTTTGGTACATCATGGGTGATGAAGGTTGTGGTTAAGTTTCATTGAAATTCTGTCTGTAGTTCGGAGAAGAGAGCAAATACCTATTTTGGGGGGTCAGAAACCCCTCCGTAGACTCCCTTAATGAGCGCAGATTTTGATGCAGTCAATACACTTTGGTATATCATGGGTGAAGAATGTGTTGTGGTCAAGTTTCATCAAAATCGTGCGTGTCGTCTCAGAGAAGAGAGAAAATACCTGTTTTGGGGGGGTCAAACACCCTACCCCCATATACCCCATTGATGAGTGCAGATGATAAGCTTTGGCACAACATGTGTGATGAAGGTTGTGGTCAAATTTCATCGAAATTGTGTGTACACTTTTGGAGGAGACAGCAAATACCTATTTAGGGGTGGGTCAAACCCCCCTCCCCCCCGTAAATCTTGTTAATGAGTGCAGATTTTGATGCAGTGAATAAATTTTGGTACATCACGGGTGAAAAATGTTGTGGTCAAGTTTCATCAAAACCGTGCGTGTAGTTTCGGAGATGAGAACAAATACCTATTTTGGGGGGTCAAAAACCCCCCATTTACCCCTTTAATGAGCACAGATTTTGTTGTGGTTGATAAACTTTGGTACATCACTGATGATGAAGGTTGTGATCAAGTTTCATCAAAATCGTGTGTGTAGTTTCTGAGAAGAGAGCAAATAACTATTTTGGGGGCTTCAACCCCTCGCCCCCCCCAACCCCGTAGACCCCTTAATGGGTGAAAATTTTGATGCGGTCAATACACTGGTACATTTCTGGTGATGAAGCTTGTGTTCACTGGTACATTATGGGTGATGAAGCTTGCATCACGAAGCAATATAAAAATATATAATAGTACACGGAAGGAGCACACAAACACCACGACCACCACAGCAACAACCACATGTTATAAAATATCCTTTTTAACCTCCGCCATCGAAGATGGATGGAGGTTACTGTTTTCACCCCTGTCTGTTTGTTTGTTTGTTTTGGAACAGTATTACGGAAAAACTCCTGGACGGATTTTGACGAAATTGGTGGGGGGATTAGTTATGGTCCAAGGATAATGCCATTAGATTTTGGACTTGGTCCAAAAAAAAAAACTTAGAAAATTTTGCAACTTTTTTTCAAAAAAATTTCGATTTTATTTGAAAAATATTTGATTTTTTTTGTGCATTTCTACATGTTTTAAGGAATTCCAACCCCCCCCCCAAAAAAAATTTGTTAGAGAAAAAAAAAACAGAAATTTTGCAACTTTTTTTTCAAAAAAATTTCGATTTTTTTTTTTGGCATTTCTACATGCGCGTCGATCTAGTTTAGTTTATTCAATCGTGGTTCAGTAGAGTTGATCCGTTTTGACCTACAATGAATAGGATATCAGGTTCACTTAAGTGACCCAGCAGTATTGGCGGCGGAGGTTTTGCACTCTACGAGTGCTCCCCCTCTAGTTTTTCGTGTTTTACTTCATTTTACATCCTCAATGAGATTCACAGAGAGACATTTGCATATGTAACGCTTTAGATCTTGGAACTCGTAATGGGCAAAACATGAGAAATTAAAGAAATTGACAAAAGCAACATTTGGGGGAATTTTCAAAATATATATATATATATATATTCCAAAAGGCAACACAAAGCATTGCACATGTTACCTGAAGTGTTTCCTTTCACAGCTCGTTACCTTTTGTGAGGGTGGTTCAAATTTCACATGGACCTTTCTTTCCATACAAGTTTGTACTTGTTACCTCTGCCAACGAAGGTGAACGGAGGTTAGGTTTTCACCCGTCTGTCTGTTTGTCTGTGAGCAGGTAATCTCAAAAAAGTTGTGGATGGATTCGGACGAAATTTGGTGGATAGATTGGGCGTGTGACAAGGATGAAATGATTACATTTTAGTAACGATCTGGATCCAGTTACCAGAATTATTAAAAAGTTATTCTTCACCAATGGGATACAGGTCCAAAAACGATTTCTAGCACGATATCTCAAAAAGTTGTGAACGGATTTGGCTGAAACGTGAAGGATAGTTTGGGTGCGTGACGACGACAAACCGATTCAATTTTGGTGAAGATCCCAGTTCGGATCTGAGAATTTTGAAAATTTTCTAATTGATTCTTCACCATTGAGAGATGGGGCCAAAAACGATCTACAGTATAGCACGATATCTCAAAAAGTTGTGGACGAGTTATGACAAAACAAGGTGGATGAGTTGGTGAGATGAAAAGAACAAGCCGATTCGATTTTTGTTTAGGTCTGGATCCAGATCCAGATCCGGCCTATCGGTGGGATACAAAACATAAACTGTTCAACCTGGCGGAGGTATGTACTCCACCAAGTGCAGTTCTAGTATAGGCGTATAGTTGTATGTAAAGGGCTGTCACACCTTGACGTTTTAGCCAGCGTATGGCAAGGTCTCAAAATGTATGTAAAACGCTGGCGATCGCTGAACTATTGATGTTTTAAAAAAAAGTTTTGGGCGTATAATAACGTGTTGGACGTATGCATAACGTATTAGTAACGTACACAGAAAGTTTTAATCACATATAGATAACTTATACCAACGAATGCTGAGCGTGTTGTCGGCGTTCACAACCTATGCCCAACGATAGTCTAACTTATGCATAGCGCGCGGCAGCGTATCGCCGACGATCATGTGGCGTAGGCTATTCATATGCTGCGGCTCGACGATTCAAATCATAACCGCACTAGACATCGAAGTGTGAAGCCGCTGTCACACCTTGACGTTTTAGCCAGCGTATGCCGACGTATGAAAAATTTGCCGAACCAAGCTGGCACACGTCGAATACGTTATGGGTAAGTTTTGTATACGTTAAGAGCACGCTGGCATATGTCGTAGTTTTCTGGCATACGTCGTCATACGCCGAGTACGTCGAGAAATTTTCAGCATGTTGAAAATTCTTGACGTACTCGACGTATGACACACGTTCCGCATATGCTGGCATAAGTTGTAGGCACGCTACGCGATCGTTGACACATGTCGACACACGTTACTTGTACTTTACTCATAAGTCGAAACACGTCGAGGTAATGGTTAGCGTCAGTGTTCCAGACTCCCTGTTTTTTTTTTTTTTTTGTTGTTTTTCTTCGGTATGACGGTGATGTTGACACTTCGATTTCTAGTGCGGTTATGATTTAAATGGTTGAGCGCAGCCTATTAATTATATTATATTATAACCGCACTAGAAATCGAAGTGTCAACATCACCGTCATACCGAAGAAGAACAAAAAAAAAAAAAACAGGGAGTCTGGAACACTGACGCTAACCATTACCTTGACGTGTTTCGACTTATGAGTAACTTACAAGTAACGTGTGTGGACGTGTGTCAACGATCGCGTAACGTGCTACAACACGTTACTCATTGGTTAGAAATAAGTTTCGGGTACGCTAAACATTACCTCGACGTGTTTCGACTTATGATTAACTTACAAGTAACGTTGTCAACGATCGCGTAACGTGCCTACAACTTATGGCCAGCGTTATGCAGAACGTGTGAGTCATACGCTGGCATACGTCGAAAAATTTCAAGCATGGAAAATTGTCTAACACCTCGGCGTACTACGACGTATGCCAGCATACAAAGATGTATGCCAGTGTACTACGAAAAAAAGCCAGCATACTACGACGATTGCCAGCGTGCTCTTAACGTATACAAACTTACCCATAACGTATTCGACGTGTGCCAGACGTTTTTAGCCAAATTTTGCATACGTCAGGCATACGCTGGCTAAATCGTCAATGTGTGACAGGGCCTTAACCTTGATGTGCAGTCATCACTATACCGCACATGTATATATTAAACTCTCACTATTCCCACCTTCAAGTGAGCAATGAATGTAGTCAAATTAATCTATCTTGTGCACACAGTAAGCCCATATTATCTCTGCAGCTCTCTGATACATCTTATTAGCCCCGGGACACCGCATCCTGTGGTAAAGTGGTTGCTATAAAACAGCTTGCCTTCTCATCGCAGAAGCTGAACCTGTTTGGTGGCAACCTACAGCTGTTTTACAAGTACTGTATCATAACAAATGTGTGTCCATCTTCAGGTGAGTGAAAAAACAATCTGGATAATGTTGTGGCTTCACTCTCCATTCGGTCTTCTTCCTCATTAATCCTTTTTGGTAACGTATTAGGTTTGCCTATGCTCCCTCTCTAAGTCGTCCCTCACCCCAAAAAAGCTTCACTGCAGACTCTGCAGAATAATGCGTGTATCAAACCCATCCCTCTGTGTTCCCTCAACTCCCCCCCCCCCCCCCCCCGAAAGCCTTCCATCTGCATGAAAACTAGCCATTGTCACTCCCAAACACAAAGGTGAAGAAACAGATCCACTCAACAACAAGGCAATAAGTTGAAAGAAAACATTACTCAAATAACCTGATTTCTGATAAACAGTTTGAATTGAGACCTGGTCACTCAACTTTTGATTTACTGTTGTTTCTCTCAACAATGGATGGAGGCCCTCAATCTTGAACAAGAGATCAGGGATATCTTTGGGCATATCACCTTCAACACTGTCTGGCACCCTGCTCTACACACCAGGTTTTCAGGCTGTCACAGGAAAGGCCATTTTTATTCCTGCTGAGAACTTCCGGCTTGCACATGGTCAGAACGTAGCTCTCAACGGCATCCTTTCATCTTGTGTGGATGGTGTTAGTACACATGTGTGGTGGTTGTGATGTCTGTGGGAGGGTCTGCCTTTTGTTCCCTTGCCCACCCCCCCCCCCCCCCCCAAAAAAAAATTCTAGTTATTGTAGTAATAATCATAAAAATGCCTTTCATTTAAATATTATTTTGTTTGCATATATGGCACCTTCCCCCCTATCCCCACTGAGATCGAGTCTGTGGTGTGAGACGGATTTATTTGGTCTGGTGGTGGTGTAGCACAGGCATGATGGTCCGATTGGCCTCCTCCTGTTTCAAAGTTCCTTATTATTCTTCATCTCCTTTTCCAGTGGAGGCTGGAGTTCCCCATGACAGTATCCTAGGTCCACCTATGTTACTCATACAAATGACCTTTCAGATCTAAGAGAAAACCCATTTTACTATTTGCAGATAATTCCACATTATACCAGTAAGTAGCAGCTGCTTCCATTTTTGCAAACTTGGACAGCCTCAGATGTGAGTGTGACACAGGAAACATATCATTTAATCCAGGAATATTTCACATTGCTCTCCAAAAGGAATGTAATGTGAACACACCTATCCACTTCCTAGATGAACCACTGGAATAGGTTCAGTATCTGGAACTTCTGGGTCTCAGGAATCAGCCTTGATCTCTCCTGGGTAGTTTATGTAATCAAACCTAGCCTCCAAAACCAAGTGTACACTTGGTACCTTCTGTTGTGCCAAGTCCTTCCTTGGCAAATTTGAACTTCTTAAGACCTTATAGGTCTTAGCTCACAGCTAAATGGAGTACCGCTCTCCGCTATAGGCTGGTGCCGCACTCGTTTTCACTACTGGATGCTGTGGAATCCAAATCTCAACATCGGTGGGGTCGCCCACCAAGAACCAGAAGCACCAGGCCTGCTTCTCTCTCATCATAGACAGGTTGGTGGCATCTCTGTTTCCAACTGCTTTATCATTATCCCCCAGCACGCTTTTTGAGAAAAAAAACAAAAAAAACCAAAAGGGCGATATTGTAATCGGCTCTGTCTGTCTGTCCGTTGCTCTATCTCCTCCAAAACAGTTGGACAGAAATACATCAAACTTGGGAGTTACATTTACCACATGGCACAAAGGTGCAAGAGCAATATCATTTTTAGCCCCGACACCTAGCTGGGGCAGGGTCAAAATGTCAAATACCAAAAAAATGCAATTCTGGAACATTAAAAACATTTTTTTGTTTTAAAATGAATCTTTGTATATGCAATCAACATGGGGGGGGGGGGGAGGGGCATGAAATGTGTGACGATTTTTTTGATTCGACTCCTGGTTCATGCCCCAGTGGGTTAGGACTTTGTGAATATTTTTTATGACACCATCACATCACCACCATCGCTTTGCAATTGAATAAATATTCAACGAACCACACTCCATGATCATGCATCTGAACAAGCCCTCCCGCGCGTCTCCAGTCTACACTTCATTACAGTTACCATCCTGCAATTAAACCCATCAACACAAACTTGACCCAATTCAGGACCTGTTCTGCCCATTCTGCACCTTGAACTTGACACTACACAACTTCATTACAACTTGCACTCAACTTGTGCAATGCAGATAACTATTAAACATTGAATGTTTACTCGATCTCTGAGGTAATCCAGTCGGAGTGGCCAGCTTCCTTGGGGCGTGGGCTTCCATTTAGGACGCTTGGGGTTGCTGATGATGAGAACTTCTTCCCCTCCCCAGTCCCTCTAGGATGCATACACTTTTCCAGTATCCCCTCCTTGTTAGCCTTCCAAAATCCAGGCTTAAATCCTCACCTCCACTCATTTTTCCTCTCCCCCCCCCCTCCACTTGTGGAACTCCCTTCAACAGTAAGTTCAGTCCCACTTTTCACTCCAGGGCTTCAATTAAGTGGTAAATCATCACTTTACATTCCTACCTGCAATATTTCCTTCCCCATCATGAACCTTCTCCAAACTCACCCCTCATTTTATTTGTCCGTCACCATCTTTCTTGCCTCAATTCGTTACCTTGCTTGTTGTGTCCGTCTGTTACCCCACTAGTTGTGCTGCAGACAGTTATCCACTAAGTGTGAATTTTCTTACCTAAAATATTTGTTTGTTTTCTTGTTCACGGCAATGAATGATTTTGATGCTCAAAAAAAAAGAAAGAAAAGATTGCTTTTATTTACAGAAAAAGCAATTGGAACACAATTTACCAATTATCACTGCAATATACATTAAATTATTCTTTGGAACAACTTCCATCAAGGCCTTTCAAAATGTTAGGAGCAAGAACCTTTGTGAAGCGACATTTCCTGCCCTGCCATTCCCAATATGCATCAGTATTAACCATGAAATATTGGCAATGAGAGATGTTATACTCACGATTGCTGATGACTTTGTTCAAAATAGTCTGCAGTTCTGCAGCACTGATTTCCATGTCCTACATATATTAGGGCAGAAGACAAAAATGATGAGGGGCGGCGTTGTATTGAGAGGAGCAAATGAAGATGCAAGATGACGTTGTCCTGTACTGCATTATACGAGGGCCAGTCAATAAGCAACCTTAAAATGGCGATATCAATTCGAGAATGCAATGTGTGTAAGTGTAGACAACATATGTTTATATCTATGGGTAAGAGTCATGTTTTGCCTGTTTTAGATCTGGCAACATTGAGCGTATGATGTCAGTAGAGCAGTTCCAAGATGGTGGCTCCCTTAGAAGCATGCACCGGGGAGAAGCAACGTTCTGTCATCCGTTTCTTGGGAAGTGAGGGTGTGAATCCCAGTGAAATCCTTTGCAGAATGAAAATGCAATATGGTGACGCATGTTTATCACTGCAGCAGGTGTACAACTGAGACAGGAAGGTTAAAAGTGGAGTGTCCAGTGTGGCAGACGCTACTCGCTCTGTCCGGCCTCACACAGCCGACACACCAGAAATGGTTGCAGGAGTTGAGCACGTGCTAAAGGAAAGCAGTCGCATTACGCTGGATGAAGTGGTCTCCGAACTGAACATTAGCCATGGTTCAGCACACCGTATCATTTACAACGTGCTGGGGTTCCGCAAAGTGTCTGCATGGTGGTGTCTACACAACTCACACCCAAACTGAAAGAACGGCGAGTGGACGCATGTCAAGAGCTTCTGCGACGTTACGAAACAGAAGGCGGCGCTTTCTTACAGCGCGTAGTGACTGGGGATGAAAGCTGGGTCCACTGCTTTCAGACAGAAATGAAGAGGGCAAGCAAAGAGTGGTGTCATTCAACTTCACCGAAGCTCAAAAAATTCCACACACAGCCGTCCGCTGGAAAAGTGATGCTGACGCTCTTCTGGGATAGCCGAGACCCACTTGTGGAGCATTACATGCCCGGAGGGACCACAGTCACCAGTACATCATACTGCGACCTCCTTAAAAATCATCTGAAACCAGCAATCAGATCAAAACGTGGTGCACTACTCACTACCGGTGTTATGCTGCAGCATGACAATGCTCGGCCCCAAACTGCCCGCGCCACAGCTGCACCAATCGAAGACATGCATTTTGAGTGTCTTCCTCATCCTCCCTACTCGCCAGACCTCGCCCCTTCAGATTACCACATCTTTGGGCCACTTATAGAGGCGCTTGGTGGAATCACTTTCCGATCTGACAAAGAGGTCCAAGAGGTGGTGCATGAGTGCCTACACAAACAGCTAAAATATATTTTTTTTCCTAAAGGAATCCAGGTCTTAATAAAGTGCTGGAAAAAATGCATTGAATGCAATGGAGATTATGTTGAAAAATAACAGCTGTTACACACGTACATGCAATAAACAATTTGTGAAAAAAAGAGAGAGATAGAGATAGAGATAGAGAATTTATGATAAAAGCAGAAAGTAGTTGATGGCAAAAGATGATCATTTGATTACTTCTACCAGAAAAACATTCAGAGGTTGAGTTTTAAAATAAACCTCACCTCTCCTGCCAGCTTCTGGAAGATCATTCTGAAATTTTGGTCTTCTTCTGCTGAAATAGGGCGTCGATATGACTGCTGCGCTTCTGGCTGCTCACAAACAAAAGATTGATCTTTGACGATTCGGGATCACATATTGCTCCATATTTACAGGAAGGAAAATAGTTCATTTAAATTTTTTTTAAAGCCATACATAAAGTAAACATTGTGCTCTGCTTATGCAAACAAAAATAAAGCTTAACATCATGTGGTCAATGACATCAACATCATACAGATATGTGTTTTTGTGCAAACTACTGTTGCATTGCCCAGGAAGCTTAAATGAAACAAAGAAAACAAAACAAAACTAGATATCTGCGAGCACAAAGCAATCGGAAAAGGTAAGCTTAGGAAAAGGCTTACCCTTGGCCCACAATCCAATAACGGCATTATTTTTTTCAGACCACCATACGACATGGACTTTCAACATTTAAGGATAGAGTGTAAATTAAAAAAAAAACATAGAAAAGAAAGTGTCCCCATCTACGATCTATCCATAAAACTCAACATCATGAAAATCGGAGGAAAATCATTCAAGTTATGATCAAAAAGATGTCTTTTGT
>CM068961.1:98214547-98233888 GCA_035128595.1 Eptatretus atami
AGAGAGCAAAAGAAAAAACGGCTAACTCAAAGATCACAGCCCTGAATCACACGGAATAATTACCATTAGACAACGGTGGGGAAATCTATCTGAACACAGACTTATCGGCATTAACTGATCTAAAGGACCTATATGGTTGCTCTGCGAATTTCCACAGCCGTAACAATATATTCGCTTTCATCTTCAACTTTCAATTGCTTATTAAAATTTAATATCACAAATATTGCAAATAAATTTGCAAAACATGTTTTAATTCTGCTTGGTATAAGTCATGACAACACGGCAACTTGCGTACTTATCCTCAGTTTCTTTAGCAAGCCTGTCTCTATAGCGATTGTGTGGTGAGGTGTTTTGAATTATGAGGTGGTGAGGCTGCTTTTAATAACGATTCACATGAAATATATATAATATATATATTATATATATATATATATATATATATATATATATATATATATATTATATACACAGTAATCCCCGTTTCTCGCGGGGGTTACGTTCCAAACCTCCCCGTGCTAAGTGAAAATCCGCGATGAATGGACGCCTTCCCCAAAAAATCGATTCGTCTGGTCTGGTCGGTTTGGGAGTGATTGGGTTGAGGTGCCTGAGATCGACTAGTCTGCGGTCTGGTCGGTTTGGCAGTGATTGGGTTTGAGGTGCCGGAGATCGACTAGTCTGGTCTTGGTCGGTTTGAGGTGCTGGGTTAGAGCAGTGCTCGTCCAACGGCGGCAAACCTTTTTCCTTCCCGGAAGCATATATCGAGCACCGTTTACCTTAACCTTCTCCTGGAGCGTCCCAGGACCTTCCTCTGGCCGCTTCGGTTCCTTGCACAGGAAACCTTAGAAGGTGCAGGGCGTTTGGGCGGCATCGTGGGGCCCTTGGAGAAAAAACGTTAGAAAAATTCGAAGTTCACAAGCGAAACTTTGTCTCGTGCGTTGTGTGACTGGTCTGATGCCACCACGCGTTTATAATTTATTGCTTAAATAATTTATATTTTATTATTATTACCGCGATGTACCGGGGGAATCCGCAGAAAAAATTAGTTACGTTCCAAGGGAAACCCGCGATGAACCGGGGGCGCGATAGGTGAACCGCGATGAAGCGGGGGTTGACTTATATATATATATATATATATATATATATATATTATATCTTATATATATATATATATATATATATAAAGACCCACCCACATCTCACCTGTGAATGGAGGGAATAGCCAAATCAGCTCTCACCTAATCAACTAAAACCCGGATTATATAAATAAATGACACCTCCCCACACTCCTCTAGCTGAAGAAGCTGCCATAAAGCAACACAAGAAGGCCTACACAAGGTAAGCGCTTTGCTGTTTCGAATCCTTCCCAGAGTTCCTCCACAACTGTAAAGATCACACATAGTACACACATGAGAATCCAATGCTACACACCCCCTCAGCTACCGGACCGGTTTCTTCGCTTATTGCAATCATCACGGATAGGCGCAGAGAGCAATGCATACCAATGAGGCTCCCAAGCATGTACCACATGCAAATGTCAAAAGCAGTCGATATATAAATAAAGAAAGACCCACCCACACCTCTCACCTGGGAATGGAGAGAATAGCCAATCAGCTCTCACCTAATCAATGAAACCCAGGTGGCTAGGATTATATAAATAATTGACACATCCCACACTCCCTAAGCCATATTGACACCTCCCACATTCCTTGAACGTGGTGGGAGGGAAACTGGAAAATTGGAAGGAGAAGGGATTTTGGTGTGGGTTTAATAAGGGTAGGAAGGATCATGGCTTTGGATTGGGTACAATCTGAGATGGTGAAACAGTCGTCTTGAAGATCATGAATGGCAGAATGAGATTGAAGAGAATGTGGAAGTTGGTTCCACAGGTGAAAAAAAAAAGAGGAACAAATGAGTGGAGGTGAGCAGTGATCCTGGATTTAAGTAGTTTCACCAGAAGTGGCGTTGATGGTGGACCGTGTTAGCCCTGCATAAACCTGGGGGATGGGAACAAAGCATGCGAAATAGAGCAGAGAGTGCCAAGACCAGAAAGGAGGTGGACAGAAGAGAGACCGCGACCCTCCTACAACAGTGAAATGATAAGCCCATACTCAGCGGTCATCGTGGGAGAGTCCAATAATCTTAAAGGCATGGGGTTTACGTGTTATTATTTCACCGAATAGCCGGATCTGGATCCAGACCATAACCAAATCGAATACGGCTTGTTCTTGTCACCTAACCAACTCATCAGCAAGTTTTGTCATTACTTCGTCCATAACTTTTTGATACAGTGCTATTACTGCTATATCCATTTTTGGGCCATCTTTCATTGGTGAAGAATCACTTAAAAATTATCTGATACGGATAATCACTAAAATGTAACCAATTTGGCCTTATCACATTTACCCAACCTGTCCACCACATTTTGGCTGAATCCGTTCCACAACATTTTGAGATATCCTGCCCACAAGACAGACGGGTGAAAAACATAACCTTCGTCCATCTTCACGTGGGTGGAGTAATGAAATATTTTGATTATACACACAATATAGCTTGAACTTCAGTTCACTCAAAGACTCTCATAGATGAGTTGTCATTTCATGTGGAATTCAAGGGACAAACAGAATCGACTTTCCATCAACTCCAAGCGCGTTGTTGGAAGGACAGTGGAGGAGGTGGTGGATAAAACTTCACAACACAATTCAGATGGACTGCCTCCTTTTTTAAATTCTTATGTAATCTCGTTTATACAACATCTCACGGAAAAGCAAAAAACATTACTTCAAGGCTGATTATGTTTGATGCTCCATTACATCAGCTTTTTCCCCATACATTAATAAAAGTAAATGCCTTAATTTGGTTTCTGATGTCATCAACCTCATGCATTTAGATGAGTGCATGTTGTCTAAGGAGGCACGATATTCAACATGGGTGATGCCAAGTTCGAGCAGGAAGCCAAATATGCAACTTTAATCTCTAGTTCCCTGATGAGTCGACATTTCCAGCAATCAACTTTACTGTTGCCGATAAAGTTGACCACTCCCTCTTCGCCACCCCCCCCCCGCACCCCATTTTTTATCCTTCAACTTTATTTACTAACTTCTCTTATATTATAGGTGTATGCAATATAGCTGAGAAGGGTGGAGACAGCAACAGACAAAATATTATATTACTACTAATTATCGGCATCCACAACCATCCTTGCCATGTTGTTGAACCATCGGCATGAGGTCCTTCCTTTTTTCTTTGCTTTTCTTTTCTTCCACAATCACTTTTCAATAGTTTTCTTCCGCAACCACTTAAGCGATAGACACAGAACCGTTCACACAGGAGTGCCTAACCCATGGAGAAACTTTTTTTTTTAACAAATATTCATGATGATTGGATAGGAAAATGCGGCAGGCGTTCAAAAAAGACAGTTTTCTGCAGGCATGGGTGCAGGTGTTTCACGTATAAAGAATATACGCGTCGACCCTCGTGACCCTTACACGAGAGTATGAGCATGCTCTGGCCAACAGAAACAGAAGACGTTTCTGGTTGGAAATCTACTTCCTTACGTAGTCACTTAAAGGAAACTCAAAGAAAGTTAAAAATCAAGTTCAGGAAGGAGGGGACAGTGCTAAAACCTTCATTAAAAAATCCCAACACCGACCAGGCAAACAATGTATAAATGGATAAAGAAGCTTCAGGAAGGCACGAGATTGTGCTAAAAATTTGTAACACTCGTAATTTCGTGATTGTTAAATAAAATGGAAGTTTTAATAACACTTTTCATTGGGCAACTTTTTTTGAACCACCCGTGAACTATGGGCACATCTTATTCATTCCTTAATTAATTGAAGATAATAAATATCATGGGTACAAGATAAATGAGCATCTTTTAATTGCTTAAAAAAAAATTGAAACAAATCCTCTTGTATACTTGAGATGCCAGGTTATGTTCCAATGCAAAAAAAAACAGAAGAAACAAAAAAAAACCCATATCTGTAGCATGCATATGAGTAAACTATACAAGATAACTAGAAGCGGCACTCTGTCATGCGCACACTCCGCCCCGTAATGCCTGATCCACGATAACATATATCTGGCCCAATACATTTTTGGAAATATCATGCTATATATCGTTTTGAGCACTATCTCTCAATGCGTGAAGAATCACTTAAAAAATTAATCAGATCAGATGCGGTCCGGATTTCACCGAAATTGAATCAATTCTTCCTTGTCAAACACCCAACATGTCCAACCAAGTTCATCCAAATCCGTCCACAACTTTTTTGAGATATTGTGCTATATATAGTTTTTGGTTCCTATCTCTAATGGTGAAGAATCCACTAAAAAATCTAGTAGCTGGATCCGGATCAGGAGAATCACCAAAATCTCATAAGTTTGTCCTTGTCACACACCGAACCTGTGCACCAAATATGCATCCGGGATCCTGTCCCCCAACTTTTTGAGCATATCCTGTACACCAAACAGACAGAAAGGGGTGAAAACATTAACCTCCTTCACCTTCGGTGGCTGGAGGTTAATGATGGCACCCTCACCATTGTAAATACACCCACGGGAAGTGAGGATCCTCAGGCTTAAAGACTACGTATTTGTAAGCTAATATTATTGAAAAAAACAAATAAATAGATGAACTGTTTTGGGTTTCAAATATAGTTCAGAAAAAAGACTTGTGTTGCAAAAACCTTTGGTCTTCCACAAAAGCATTGGACTGGTCAGTTTAATCATGGAATGAATTATCCACAATCTGCGCAAATGGCGTGCATCATTCACCTTGCCATCCCCGAAGGATGGGCGAGGCTATTCTAATTGCTGTGTGTTAATGAGTATGTTTTAGGCCATAATCTCAGTCAACTGCGTGCAACAAGATTTATTCCCAGGAACTGAATATCCCTGTTCCAACATTCAAGTGATGAGATGAGTGGAGTGAAATGGGCGTAGCACCTCTCATGACCACACTCAAGTGTCTGACGAAAGGACTGTGCGCAACATACCGGAGCAGCATTGACAGGATTAGCCAAGGCCTAGAGGTATGCACCTCACCTCCTAAACTGTCTAGCCTGGTTGAATTCTCGGCCAAGATTATAAACTGTTGTCCTGGTGTTCGCAGGCAGGCGAGATTCATCAATGTGCGTACAGCTGAACGATAACTGCCCGTCCCATCAGCCAGCATTAGGTGGTGGACGTCAAGATCCTTTGTGAAGAGGAAGTGAACACGATGCCCAAATTCCTGCTCTAACCTACAGGGGGCACTGCATCAGCAGCATAGCTGTGCCCCCAACAAATGATGCGACCCGCAGTCATGGCGCATACGAAAGAGAAAAATAAGACGTAACTGAGTCAGGCACCATTGTTGTCCCATGATGGTGTGTTAGGAAAGATCCAATCCACCTGCACCGGAAGCCAGAAGGTCTAAACAAAGAGGACTGTCAGGTCATCCTCAGGCGTGCCAGAAGAGAAACAGATGGGCTGACGACGTGAGGCAGGTTGTTAATACGTTTTTAAACCTATGGAAATAATAAATATTATAAATATCATCTTCAACATGATCCTGCACGCTATATGCCAAATAGATAATCTTAATTTATTTTTTAACCAAATCCATAATTCATTCACATATACGCTGTACCACACAGTAATAAAATTTCATTGGGAAAGGAGGTTTGCGGAACACAACTCGAAAAAACAAACAATAAATGCTCGAAAAAATGAATTCATGATCAAACATCGAGCTTGTTAACGCAGTTGACACCGGAAAAAAAGCTATATTTGGTGGGCGGTGCACCGCCATTGAAAAACAAGAAATGAATCTTCAGAATGGAAGGAAAGCTCAGCAGGAGTTTCCTCTTATATAATGCAAAGTCTTCATGTCACGTGAAATATCTTTATCGCAAGGTGACAATTTCCGTTCCACAGCAGTTCCAGCGAAGTGCGCGCGGAACAGGTTTGCAAGCTTTGTGGCCGATGAGCGGTAACAATATAGGATCTTTGGCAAAGATTGACGGATGAATGCACGACCTGTGTTTCAACTCTTCCATGAGGCTCACTTTGTATTCAAAAGTGTGCAATACGGAGGTCCGGCGAGCATTGTGATGCGTTGCGTGATATTACGGACGACGTAAGAATCGTTTTTACTCTCTTATTCACAGTCTCAAACATCGAATGTGAACAAAAATAGAACTTATTGGATTTTTCTCGGACAAGTAGGACAATAATTTTCACTCCGACACACTTTTGCCATGCAATGAAGAACAGACAGATCAACCAATTCACTGAAATGCAAAAAAAGGATCGAAAATGATCATTATTTGTTCTGACCATTGAAAAAATAATTATGTTTCGAGCTGTTAGAAATTTCGTTATTTAGAGGTCTTTAAAAAATGACCGACGGAAACTGCTCATTTGAACATTAACGCCTTCGAATGCACTTCTTAGGTATGACGTCACAGACGTGAGCAGTAAACAATCTGCAGCGTGACGACAAATGTTGCACCAAACCAACCATCTCGACTCCGACCGTCAAATCCAAGAGATTCTCACACACCACCACACAACACACACGTTACTCGATGGGGCGCGGACAGGAGCCTCGAAATGCTTGGACACGGGCATGGCCTGAGCTCCTCACTCACCTCACAGCGTCGAAAACCCCATGGCCATCCGTTCGTCGAAACCAAAGTCATGGACTGCGGTGGAGAGAGCGGCTTGTGAGAAGAAGAAGAGAGAGAGGAGAGAGAGAGAGAAGAGAGAGAGAGAGACGAGAGCGATGAGAGAGAGAGAGAGAGAGGAGAGAGAGAGAGTCGTGTGGAGGTTAGTGAGGAGTGAACCGTACTCGGATCACACACACAACTATATATATATATATTATATAACTACTCTGTTCCAAACTAAGGAGTGGCGACCCACAGTCACACACCCACCCACGCCCATACACGTCACTTCGAAGCTCTTCCCTTCCCAGTTCCACCCTGGAATGCGGTTGCGCCATCCAAGAACATCTTGGCACTGTAAAGGGTTCCATTCAACTTCGACTGTAACCGGTCTTCGCTTCCATCGGTGTCTCAACACACTAGTAAAGAACATCCTCTCTTCGAGGAGACATCTTTTGGTTTGCAGCCGAAATACAACGAAATAACAATTTTATTTTAATGTCGGCCCAATCGTTTATACCGAATCTTTCTTGTGTTCTTTTCTTCCGTACGATCATTTTATGCAAAAGTAACTTCGTTCCGGATCCAAATCGGTACGGTTGTTGTTGTACTGGCCAGAGTAACCGCCTCCAAGCATCATGTCCGAGACATGCAACACGTCTTCTGACGCATACATTCATTGGGCGGTGTCATAGACAACTGAGAGCTATTTATAAGCAAAAAGAAAGAAAAAAAAAACCGAGTTTACGTTGCACGAAGCAAAAACATAACCTTACTTTACAATTTTTAATAATATTTACACAAAGCCGCGTAGGCCGACGCAGGGATTGCTAGGATCGAAGCGCTGGATACGATGCTTTTCATTCGACGATCCACGACGGAAGATTCATTGCCAAGACGTATGGTTCACATACAATTGTTTCCTCTGCCTGGCAAGATGGTTCCCTATTGGCGTATTTGCAAATGCTCGCACTCTTCATAAAAAATGACGCGTAGGTAAATAGACACCCTATTTTTGAAGGACTACCATTGAAAAATAATCCGTTTGCTGGTTTGTGCTGTGGGAGCCTTCCGCGTTGCGCACACGCCACACGCACACACACACAACAACACACACACACACACACACCCACACACACACCACACACACACACACACACACACACACACACACCACACACACGATAAACTTCTCTCAATGCTCTTGTTTGACCACACCTCCTGAGCCACACAATATTTTTCATATTAAGCCACGCCACTTTCCTTCGCCACCCGCACTTTAAAATAAATAAATTAATTTGGAGGTTGTGTGTGGTCCATGGAATCGTTTTTCGGAAAAAATAAATAAATAATTGGAGGTGGCTGTGTGGGTCGTGGAATTGTTTTCGTAAATAAATAAATATATTAAAGGTCGTGTGTGTGGTCGTGGAATCTTTTCGGTACAATAAATAAATAATTAAAGGTGGATGTGTGGATCGTGGAAATCGTTTCGCGTAAATAAATAACCATATATATATTAATTAGAAATCCACAAAAGACAGAAATGGCGGGTGATTCCATTTATTTTGGATCCTTTTCACTTTTGTCAATAACGTTTGGATCGAGGAGAATCGAAGGTGGACGACGGTGTTAGTTCCTTACAAACACTGTATACACACCTTAAATGACGGTAAAAATAGACACCCGATTTTGAAGGACTACCATTTGAAAAATAAAACCTCAATCAAAGAATTCGGCTCGAGTAAAATTTTCCTAAATATCTCGAAGTGTTTAATTTCGAAGGTCTCGTTCTCTACATTTCAAACTGAAGGACAAGTATTTGAAAATACTGTACACGGTTTTTCGGCCGCTACACAAGCAACGGGTGGTTGCTTCGGCCAACGAAATCAAAACGCGCACATTCCCAGTATATATTCCAACTGTATGGCAGAAGTTTCATACGAAATCGGTTCGGTGGTTCGTGCTTGTGGAGCCTCGCGTTGCAGACACACATACACACAGACAGAAGCCGGAAAAACCCGACAATAAGGGATACTCATATATAGGAAATCCAATAGAACGATAACACATTTTAGATAGGAAATTTGCGCTCTCCTCCCCAAGAACCGACAAAGATAAAGCACCCGATGGATCATTGGGTTGTACTGATTCCTCTGTGGCAAGTCGGAAGTAATCAGCCAGAAACTGCAGGAGGTCGAGGAGTCAGCGTCACACACACACACACACACACACACAACCACACACACACACACACACACACACAACAACACACACACACACACACACACACACACACCACACACACTCACACACCACTTCACCCCACACAACACACCACACACACCCACAACCCCTCCCCCCCACGCACACACACACACACACTCACCCCCCCCACACAACCCACACACACACACTCCGTGAAGTAAGCTAAGGATACCATGTTAGTGTCCTTTCCTTTGTGTAGAGCTCTGTCTCTCCATAATGCAGCCCCCCCCCCAAAACCACGCGAATTGTACTTCAGGGCCTGTCTCGAGTGTCGAATGTACTTTGCAACAGCCAGGAGTTTCCTCAACAATCAGGATGGGAGGACAGGAGCTGCACCACTTGTCTTCTTTTCTATATAATCACAAATACATATGGGCGTCGATTGGTGGGGGACGGGGGGAAGATGTCCCCCACCACTTTTTATCAGGGGGGGGTGCGGCAACATAATCGATTCCCCCCCCCCACTTTTTTCATTGAAACGTAAGTTAACTAACACAAAACGAAGCTGCTCCTCTTGTACAAACCAGGGCCAAGATGCTCCTCAAATACAAGAATAATTTTTTAATCTCTATTAAAGTTTTTGGTCTATGTATAGTTCTATTAAAGATGATACAGTTAAACAACTTCAAACATATGGAGAATCCGTGCTTCCCAAGCCATGGGTCTCCCAACCGGCAAGCGTCCATAGCGACGTCGCTTTTTGATCCTCCTGATGTCGGCTCTTCCTATCCATTGCCGAAGCAAGAATTCGCCAAGCGTTGGATTGTTCACCCACTTAACAGGGGGAACGTTGAACCGGACATTTTGGAGGTATGTTGCGGACGTTTTCGGACTTTGTATCGTCATTTTATGAGTGTTAAAGAAATCGCGGCTTCATGGCCCGGAGCGCCACGCCTCGGATAGTGTTAGCCGCAACGCTCGGGCCCCTTTAGCGACCAAAATAGTTTATTTTCACCTTTCTACTTATATCGCCGGATGCCTGATATTATTACCTGCACGATTGATGTGTGTGTTTAATTTTTGTGACTTTGCACCGTCGAGTTATAAAGCCAATAAAAGATTCGCCGTGTCTGGGTATGCTGATTGAGATGGTGGAGCTTGTGCCAGGATGACGCGGTTTCACTTTACCGGCTCGCACGAACGAAACGAAAGATATTTGTAATTCTGTCTATTTTCTATTTCGCAGTCGATAACAGTGGCTAAATCCCAACGTTGAAAACGGGCGTGAAAATCGAAGGCAAAGTGGGGTATTTTGTCGACTAAATTAGCTTTTGAATACTTTGGAAACATTAAAATAAAATGCCGCTGATTCCACTCGCTTTTGCGGCGATTAAGTAAATAATTTTTTCATCGGTACTTGCGACTTAGGGGAGGATAGACCTACAACAAAAGGAGAGGTATCATCGGTGTCGCGAACTTATGAGGATTAAATTATAGATTTTAAAAGGTAGCTGTTTGAAAAATATGCAAAAATTTCACCTAAGCGGTTCGGACAAAAACGAACGGAAAATATTTTTGAATTCTGTTCTCGGATTAACAGTATCTATAGGGTAGTAATGAAGATTACCTCGAAAATCCGTATTAAAAAAAGGCTTAAGCTTAGAGCTTAGGCCGTGGCTTGCAATTTTTACGAGGAAAAAATAACGTTCGGAAGGAATTTCTCTTCCGCCATCATCCGAACAATTTTCCTGTTTGCACGAGGACAAAGCCGAAGGAAGACGACAGAATAAGTGTTATCTCATTAAAACTGTGTATGTTTAGAATGATTAAATAGAGATTTTAAATGCCAGCCGTTGAAAATAAAATTAAAGCAGGATTGTCAGCTTCTTCTTCACATGTCGACCCCGCAACGGTTTGGGCCCCTTTAAGCGACCAAAATGGTTTTATTTCACCTTTCTAACTTGTTATCGCACTATACTTAAAAACGTACGTTGCACGTACTATACTTTAAACAGGCATGCGGTTTCAAAAGTGTGTGTTGTGTTTTTTTTTTTTTTTTGCACGTACGGCCATGCACTAGAGGGAATGATGAACGTATTTACAAATCAAACAAATACTATGCTTACAATAATTGAAAGAGAGAGTGCACATCCGGACGGCAACAGATGTTAATCCCTCGTCTCCTTGGTCTCGGTGGTATTGTGAGAGGTAAAAGCAATTACATAAATGTTCAACATGACAACTGATTTTAGCTCATTTCCTTTTGGGAACCCTTTTGCATGGCATGGCAAATCAAAGAACACAATCTTTAACGACGACGCGCTAACATGAACCAAAATATCAATAATGCATCTCACTCAAACTTTAGATCATTGCGTTAATTAAATGGCAGATTAAATAAAATGATGAATATTATAATCCCAGGTAATAAAATACCAGGGTATCTGACCCTAACCAAAAAGTAAATAAGCACGTAGCCTGGGAAACTAAGCGAGTAATGGAATGCTAAATGGGGAGCCTCAGATGCTAAATTAAGAACTGAACTCGTATCGTGGCGTCTTTTTAGCTAATACATGTGCTTACGCAAAGCTTATCACATGTCAACCATTGTGCCTGGAGGTGGTGTATGACCTAGCCAAAAGTATTGTTTGACCTTAAAAATGCCCCTTGCTATGCAAAATTAACCCTTATAAATCACGTCCAAATTTATTCAACTGAAATGCTAATCCCTTCTCGTGTTCATAGAAGGGATAGGATATCAGAAAGTTTTTTGCGACAGCATCAAGTAGCACATCCCCCAACCACTCTCCTGGAGCATCAAGTCCCAGGAAAGAGGTGGACGCATTCAAAGGAGAAGATAGCATAAAAGGTGCATGCTGCGAGTACCGGCCTAAATTCCCAGAGATCATCCTTTTCAACCTTATGAGTCAGTTCGTATCCCAGTCACAAAAAAATATTGCCAAACCGAAAGTTGAAGTTTCAACAACAGTGGTTCAAAGATTTTTTCCGTGGCTTCATTTGCATCAGAGCATCGGCGGTGTACCTCTGTCACACCTGTACGGATGCTGTGCTCCGTGAAAAACTTACCGAATTAGCCCGCTGGCGCAGAGACGCATTTGTCTCAAAGGGCTTTCGGAACGAAAAAAGGCTACAGGAAAAATTCAGGACAACACGAACTGCATTCAAACACACATAGGCTTGCCTCTGAAAATTCTGGAAATGACGCAACGAAGTCACACCTGGTGTCCATGTGCAGCTGAGCAGGCCAAACTGCTAGGAAGAGCAAGATCTGCACGGTCAGCACTTTCTGAAGATTATCACCTCACTGCAATATTTAGCCCGATAAGGTTTTGCCAATTCGTGGGAAGGATGCCTCTGAGGAATTTCAAAATGCTCTTACAGGTTGCGGGCCGAGATGATCGTAACCTCAAGACCTGGCTGTCAAGGAAAGACGACGTTCACAAGTGGAGAATCAGAACGAAATTCTACAGTTGATGAGTCATGCCATCCTCAGAAATACATACAGTAACGTGAAGGAAATGTTCCACTCAGTTCGGACTCGTAACTGATGGAACGCAAGATATTCAGGCGTAATGAGCAAGCGAGTCGGATGTGGTGTGCGCTTATTGTACGGATTCCTTTGATGTTCAAGAAGACTCTCATCGGCCCTCTACCAAGTACATCAGCAACAGGAGTACCACTTTCTAAGATGCTTCAGCGATGTCCTAATTCGGTAGTCAACTCCCTGATTGGAACCTTAGATGGGGCAAGCAACATGTCCGGAAAGGTACGAAGGGCTGTCAAGCACAGCTAAAAAAAACTCCAACCGCTGGCCAATTATGTTACTGTGAGCCTTCATGTACCCAACTCATTACATCAAAGACCCCACAAACTGCACCGTTCATAAGAGACGCCCTTGATTATGTCCAGGTACTCAGCAACACTACAATAACTTGGAAAATTTCAAAGCATCTGTACTAATTATCCACACTGACTATGCTGACACTCCTTGCCCCTACGCGCCTGAGGCCAATTTGCCGACGCGTTGGTTAACTCGTTCTCCTGCCGTGAAATCGGTATTGGATAACTATGAAGCGGTAACTGGATGCCCTTCAACAACAAAGTGATGACTTTGGTATGAACACGGCATGCGAGCCAAACGGTACTCGAAGCTGCTTTCATTCAAGGAAAGTGTGTCTCGGCTGTTTGCATCATTGCCCGTTCTCCAATCCCTGAAACCTCAATAAGGCACCTTCCGGCGTTCACAAGTTACCGTTCTCTGGTATGCTTACTGCTGCCAAAGGTAACTGCACAGAAATCTCAAATCCCTCCGTACTGACCAGATGTTAAGAGGTTTCGAACAGCACAACAGAGCTCCTAGGCAGTTGCCAACTAGATCCAGTGACCCTCCCTCGTAATGCGCAAGCTTCCGAAGAGAACTATCTCTCTCTTTTTTCTTATCGGCATAACTGATCTAAGGACCTATATGGTGCTCTGCGAATTTCCACAGCCGTAACAATATATTCGCTTTCATCTTCAACTTCAATTGCTTATTAAAATGTAATATCACAAATATTGCAAATAAATTTGCAAAACATGTTTTAATTCTGCTTGGTATAAGTCATGACAACACGGCAACTTGCGTACTTATCCTCAGTTTCTTTAGCAAGCCTGTCTCTATAGCGATGTGTGGTGAGGTGTTTTGAATTATGAGGTGGTGAGGTGCTTTTAATAACGATTCACATGAAATATATATAATATATATATTATATATATATAATATATATATATATATATATATATATATATATATATATATATATATATATACACAGTAATCCCCGTTTCTCGCGGGGGTTACGTTCCAAACCTCCCCGTGCTAAGTGAAAATCCGCGATGAATGGACGCCTCCCCAAAAAATCGATTCGTCTGGTCTGGTCGGTTTGGGAGTGATTGGGTTTGAGGTGCCTGAGATCGACTAGTCTGGTCTGGTCGGTTTGGCAGTGATTGGGTTTGAGGTGCCGGAGATCGACTAGTCTGGTCTGGTCGGTTTGAGGTGCTGGGTATGAGCAGTGCTCGTCCAACGGCGGCAAACCTTTTTCCTTCCCGAAGCATATATCGAGCACCTTTACCTTAACCTTCTCCTGGAGCGTCCCAGGACCTTCCTCTGGCGCTTCGGTTCCTTGCCAGAAACCTTAGAAGGTGCAGGGCGTTTGGGCGGCATCGTGGGGCTTGGAGAAAAAACGTAGAAAAATTTCGAAGTTCACAAGCGAAACTTTGTCTCGTGCGTTGTGTGACTGGTCGAGCACCACGCGTTATAATTTATTGCTTAAATAATTTATATTTTATTATTATTACCGCGATGTACCGGGGGAATCCGCAGAAAAAATTAGTTACGTTCCAAGGGAAACCCGCGATGAACCGGGGGCGCGATAGGTGAACCGCGATGAAGCGGGGGTTGACTATATATATATAATATATATATATATATATATATTTATATATATATATATATATATATATAAAGACCCACCCACATCTCACCTGTGAATGGAGGGAATAGCCAATCAGCTCTCACCTAATCAACTAAACCCGGATTATATAAATAAATGACACCTCCCACACTCCTCTAGCTGAAGAAGCTGCATAAAGCAACACAAGAAGGCCTACACAAGGTAAGCGCTTTGCTGTTTCGAATCCTTCCCAGAGTTCCTCCACAACTGTAAAGATCACACATAGTACACACATGAGAATCCCAATGCTACACACCCCCTCAGCTACCGGACCGGTTTCTTCGCTTATTGGCGAATCATCAGCGATAGCGCAGAGAGCAATGCATACCAATGAGGCTCCCAAGCATGTACCACATGCAAATGTCAAAAGCAGTCGATATATAAATAAAGAAAGACCCACCCACACCTCTCACCTGGGAATGGAGAGAATAGCCAATCAGCTCTCACCTAATCAATGAAACCCAGGTGGCTAGGATTATATAAATAATTGACACATCCCACACTCCTCTAGCCATATTGACACCTCCCACATTCCTTGAACTGTGTGGGAGGGAAAACTGGAAAATTGGAAGGAGAAGGGATTTTGGTGGGGTTAATAAGGGTAGGAAGGATCATGGCTTTGGATTGGGTACAATCTGAGATGGTGAACAGTCGTCTTGAAGACCTGAATGGCAGAATGAGATTGAAGAGAATGTGGAAGTTGGTTCCACAGGTGAAAAAAAAAAAAGAGGAACAAATGAGTGGAGGTGAGCAGTGATCCTGGATTTAAGTAGTTTCACCAGAAGTGGGTTGATGGTGGACCGTGTTAGCCCTGCATAAACCTGGGGAGGGAACAAAGCATGGAAAGAGCAGAGAGTGCAAGACCAGAAAGGAGGTGGCAGAAGAGAGACCGCCGACCTCTCTACGACAGTGAAATGATAAGCCCATACTCAGCGTCATCGTGGGAGAGTCCAATAATCTTAAAGGCATGGGTTTACGTGTTATATTTCACCGATAGGCCGGATCTGGATCCAGACCATAACCAAAATCGAATCGGCTTGTTCTTGTCACCTAACCAACTCATCCAGCAAGTTTTGTCATTACTCGTCCATAACTTTTTGATACAGTGCTATACTGTATATCATTTTTGGGCCAATCTTTCATTGGTGAAGAATCACTTAAAAATTATCTGATACGGATAATCACTAAAATGTAACCAATTTGGCCTTATCATATACCCAACCTGTCCACCACATTTTGGCTGAATCCGTCCACAACATTTTGAGATATCCTGCTCACAGACAGACGGGTGAAAACATAACCTTCGTCCATCTTCAGTGGTGGAGGTAATGAAATATTTTGATTATACACACAATATAGCTTGAACTTCAGTTCACCAAAGACTCTTTCATAGATGAGTTGTCATTTCATGTGAATTCAAGGGACAAACAGAATCGACTTTCCTATCAACTCCAGCGCTGTTGTTGGAAGGACAGTGGAGGAGGTGGTGGATAAAACTTCACAACACAATTCAGATGACTGCCTCCTTTTTAAAATTCTTATGTAATCTCGTTTTTACAAACATCTCACGAAAGCAAAAAACATTACTTCAAGGCTGAGTTAATGTTATGATGCTCCATTACATCAGCTTTTTCCCCATACATTAATAAAAGTAAATGCTTAATGGTTCTGATGTCATCAACCTCATGCATTTAGATGAGTGCATGTTGTCTAAGGAGGCAACGATATCAACATGGGTGATGCCAAGTTCGAGCAGAAGCCAAAATGCAACTTAATCTCTAGTTCCCTGATGAGTCGACATTCCAGCAATCAACTTTACTGTTGCGATAAAGTTGACCACCCCCTTCGCCACCCCCCCCCCCCCCCCCGCACCCCATTTTTTATCCTTCAACTTTATTTTACTAACTTCTCTTATATTATAGGTGTATGATATAGCTGAGAAGGTGGAGACAGCAACAGACAAATATTATATTACTACTAATTATCGGCATCCACAACCATCCTTGACCATGTTGTTGAACATCGGCAGAGGTCCTTCCTTTTTTCTTTCTTTCTTTTCTTCCACAATCACTTTTCAATTAGTTTTCTCCGCAACCACTTAAGCGATTGACACAGAACCTTCAACACAGGAGTGCCTACCCATGGAGAACTTTTTTTTAACAAATATTCATGATGATTGGATAGAAAATGCGGCAGGCGTTCCAAAAAGACAGTTTTCTGCAGGCATGGGTTGCAGGGTGTTTCACGTATAAAGAATATACGGCGTCGACCTCGTGACCCTTACACGAGAGATGAGCATGCTCTGGCCAACAGAACAGAAGACGTTTTCGGTGGAAATCTACTTCCTTACGTAGTCACTTAAGGAAACTCAAAGAAAGTTAAAAATCAAGTTCAGGAAGGAGGGGACAGTGCTAAACCTTCATTAAAAATCCCAACACCGACCAGGCAAACAATGTATAAATGGATAAAGAAGTTCAGGAAGGAGGAGATTGTGTAAAAATTGTAACACTGTAATTTCGTTGATTTTGAAATAAAATTGAAGTTTTAATAACACTTTTCATGGGCCAACTTTTTTTGACCACCCTGAACTATGGGCACATCTTATTCATTCCTCAATTAATTTGAAGATAATAAATATCATGGGATACAAGATAAATGAGCATCTTTTAATTGTTAAAAAAAATTGACAAATCCTCTTTATATTGAGATTGCCAGGTTATGTTCCAATGCAAAAAAAAACAGAAGAAACAAAAAAAACCCATATCTGTGCATGCATATAGTAAATATACAAATAACTAGAAGGGCACTCTGTCGAGCGCACACTTCCGCCCCGTAATGCCTGATCCACGATAACATATCTGGCCCAATACATTTTTGAAATATCATGCTATATATCGTTTTTGAGCACTATCTCTCAATGGTGAAGAATCACTTAAAAAATTATCAGATCCAGATGCGGATCCGGATCTTCACCGAAATTGAATCAATTCTTCCTTGTCAAACACCCAACATGTCCACCAAGTTTCATCCAAATCCGTCCACAACTTTTTGAGATATTGTGCTATATATAGTTTTTGGTCCTATCTCTAAATGGTGAAGAATCACTAAAAAATTCTAGTAGCTGGATCCGGATCAGGAGAATCACCAAAATCTCATAAGTTTGTCCTTGTCACACACCGAACCTGTGCACAAAATTTCATCCGGATCCGTCCCCAACTTTTTGAGATATCCTGTACACAAACAGACAGAAAGGGGTGAAAACATAACCTCCTTCACCTTCGGTGGTGGAGGTAATGATGGCACCCTCATCCATTGTAAATACACCCACGGAAGTGAGGATCCTCAGGTTAAGACTCGTATTTGTAAGCTAATATTATTGAAAAAAAACAAATAAATAGATGAACTGTTTTGGGTTCAAATATAGTTCAGAAAAAAGACTTGTTTGCAAAAACTTGGTCTTCCACAAAAGCATTGGACTGGTCAGTTTAATCATGGAATGAATTATCCACAATCTGTGCAAAATGGGTGCATCATTCACCTTGCCCATCCCCGAAGGGATGGGCGAGGCTATTCTAATTGCTGTGTTAATGAGTATGTTTTAGGCCATAATCTCAGTTCAACTGGTGCACAAGATTTATTCCATGGAACTGGAATATCCCTGTTCCAACATCCAAGTGATGAGATGAGTGGAGTGAAATGGGCTGTAAGCACCTCTCATGACCACACTCAAGTTGCTGACGAAAGGACTGTGGCGCACATACCGGAGCAGATTGACAGGATAGCCAAGGCCCTAGAGGTATGCACACTCACCTCTAAACTGTCTAGCCTGGGTTGAATCTCGGCCCAGATTATAACTGTTGTCCTGGTGTTTCGCAGGCAGGGAGATTCATCAATGTGCGTACAGCCTGAACGATAACCTGCCCGTCCCATCAGCCAGCATTAGTTGGTGGACGTCAAAGATCCTTTGTGAAGAGGAGGTGAACGATGCCAAATTCCTGCTCTAACCTACAGGGGGCACTGCATCAGCGGCATAGCTGTGCCCCCAACAAATGATGCGACCCGCAGTCATGTGGCGCATACGAAAGAAGAAAAATAAGACGTACTGGAGTCAGACACCATTGTGTCCCATGATGGTGTGTGTAGGAAAGATCCATCCACCTGCACGGAAGCCAGAAGGTCTAAACAAAGAGGACTGTCAGGTCATCCTCAGGTCGTGCAGAAGGAATACAGATGGCTTGACGACGTGAGGCAGGTTTTAATACGTTTAAACCTTGGAAATAATAAATATATAAATATCATCTTCACATGATCCTTGCACGCTATATGCCAAATTAGATAATTTTTAATTTATTTTTTTTAAACCAAATCCATAATTCATTCACATATACGCTGTACCACACAGTAATAAAATTTCATTGGGGAAAGAGGTTGCGGAACACAACTCGAAAAAACAAACAATAAATGGCTCGAAAAATGGAATTCATGATCAAACATCGAGCTTGTTACGCAGTTGACACCTGGAAAAACAGGTATATTTGGTGGGCGTGCACCGCCATGAAACAAGATAATGAATCTTCAGAATGGAAGGAAAGCTTCAGAGGAGTTTCCTCTTATATAATGCAAAGTCTTCATGGCAGTGAAATATCTTTATCGCAAGGTGACATTTCCGTTCCACAGCAGTTCCAGCAAGTGCGCGGAACAGGTTTGCAGGCTTTGTGGCCGATGAGGTAACAGATATAGAGCATCTTTTGGCAAGATGATCGGATGAAATGCACGACCTGTGTTTCAACTCTTCCATGAGCCTCGACTTTGTATTCAAAAGCTGTGCAATACGGAGGTCGGGCGAGCATTGTGATGCGTTGCGTGACTATTACGACGACGTAAGAATCGTTTTTACTCTCTTTTCACAGTCAAACATCGAATGTGAACAAAAATGAGAACTTAATTGGATTTTCTCGGACAAGTAGGAC
>CM068961.1:98262033-98277728 GCA_035128595.1 Eptatretus atami
CTGACAACCTCGGTCTGTGGTTATTGTTGAGAGCACACCGAACGCAGCTACCTAATGTGAGACGAATGCTTATGCTATTGTCTCTGCTGTGTGGTCAGGGATGGGTAATGTTACCGGCAAACAAGTAAAATGATCAATGCATGTGAGCAGATATGTATTGCCGTTTGATGGAGGGAGAGGTCCAACTACATCAATGTGAACATGGTCGAATCTGGCATCCAGTGTATTTTGGATCTTGCCAAGAGGAGACCTGATGCCTCGATGTATTTTGGATATCTGACCTGCTATGCAGGTTCTGGACCAGTCTCTGATGTCACGATTCACTCCCTGCCAGACAAAACGCCGAGTCACTAAATGTTGAGTGGCTCTGCTGCCAGGGTGAGACAAATTGTGCAGAGCGTCAAAAACTGTACGTTAATACTCGCTAGGGATGTAACGGTGAGGATCACCTGTGGAAACATCACAGAAAATCCTACCCTCAGAAGTGTGGAGTGACACCTCTTTGAAATGGAGTAATGTTGAATTGATTCACAGCATTGGTAGCTCCTCATCACGCTGTTGGGCTTCAACTATGGTTGTGAAATCGATGATGTTAGATACATCTAGAGCATTTACATCAACTTGGGGGAGTGCAGCTACTGCAGAGTTGTTTTTTGCCACTGATGTGCCTCAAGTCTGTCGTGAACTGGGAGATGAAATGAAGATGTTGTACTTCTCTTGGAGAGCGACGATCGGTTCCTGACTTGAGAGCATTGGGAAATGGCTTGTGCTCCGTGTAGAAAGACAATGTCCTCCCTTATATCATAGGCCGAAAGTGGTTGACACCCAGGTAGGTTGCTAGAAGTTCTCTCCCAAACGTGCTATATCCGGTCTCTGCAGGTTGAAAACACTTTGAGAAAAAGGAGAGTGGTTGCCAGACATCATCTACATTGTGCTGCAAAACTCCCCCTACTCCTATGTCTAAGGCATCGACTAAAAGGCGTAGTTGTGCTTCAGCCTTGGGATGAAAAAGAAGTGTAGCCGCAGGCAACCTCACCGTCACCTCTTTGAAGGCAGACAATTATTTTTCATCGAGGATGATAGGCTGATTTTTCTTATTCTTGTTATGTAGTATGTCCGTCGATGGCTGAGATACGTCTGTGCAGTTAGGGATGAAATGCCTGTAAAAATTTACAAGGCCAAGAAACTCCCTCAACTTGCAGAGTAATGTGGGTGCAGGAAAGGCTTGTATGGTCATGACTTTCTCCTCCAATGGGCATCCACACCCTGCCCATCCACAATCTCCCATTAACCATCACTCCCACAATACCCACCACAATCCCACACATCCCTCCATAATCCCCCATCAACCATCACCTCCACAATACCCATCACCATTCCACACCCCCTCCTTCACCATCCCCTCACAATCCCTCATCAACCATCACCCCCATAATACCCACCACCATCCTACACTGCCCCCCCCCTCCAACATCCTCCCACCTCCTCCCTCCACCCTGCCACAATCCCCCATCTACTGGGGAGGGACATCAACACCTCACGGACATGATGGTGGGACACGGCAATGATACGGACACAAATGGCCTCCGGGGAAAGTATAAAATGAAATGATCCCATAACATACAAGATACCTGGTCAGCCTGCGCTGGTCAGACAAACCATTTGTCACCCATTTTGTCCACGGTGTCCGAGTATGCCTGTGTGGTCTGCGTGCTGTCCAGCGATCATGCGTATTTCTGCTCGAGTAATATATAAACCGATTATCAATTAATACAAAATCCCTCCCTTATAAATCGTGAATTGAACTGAAAATCAAACACTACTGGGCTGTCGTGAACATGTGACCAGTGTTTCCTTCTTCAATAACACTTCTGCCTTCTTCCTCTGAATCACTCGCATAAGGCTCAAAACGATATGGCTCCACAATTCCTCCGGAAGCGTTTCCATCAGTAATTTTGTCTCCAATTGTTCCTTCAAATCCCACTGATCAGTTTTAACATTCTGAGAACCTTCAGTGTTGCTAATGACGGTGGAATCAGTATCGGAATCCCTGAGCTCGACATGCACTCTTTCTCTATGTAAAGCCGCCGTTTGGATCAACGTGAGTTCATAATGTGACGTCACTGGCAAAATCGAAAATCGACACTCTTGGGCTTTTGTCAACACTTTGTGATTGACAAAAAAAACGAGAGAGAGAGAGAGTGGGGGAGAGAGAGAGAGGGAGAGAGAGAGAGAGAGAGAGAGAGAGAAGAGAGAGAGGGGGAAAGAGAGAGAGAGGGGGGGAAAAGAGAGAGAGAGGGAGGGAGAGAGAGAGAGAGGAGAGAGAGAGAGAGGGGAGAGGAAGAGGAGAGAGAGAGAGAGAGAGGGGAGAGAGAAGAGAGAGAGAGAGAGAGAGAGAGAAGAGAGGAGAAAAAGAGAGAGAGAGGGAGAGAAGGGAGAGAGAGAGAGAGAGATGGGGTAAGTTGTTTCTACCCCTTTGAACCTTGTGACAGCTCTGGGAAAGCTGGCACAGCCTCTAAGTTTTTGCAACTGTCCATGGTTGGCAAAGGGTTGAACTATCCTCTTTTCTCCTCTCCGGTGCGCAGCGCTGGTCTTGCACAGCACGCCTCGTCGCAAACCACAGGGAGATGATGGCAAACACGGCTGGGCTCACAGTGAGAAGCCAGCAATGATCCAGTATGTCTCTTCAAAGTGTGACCCCCGAAGTGCAACTCGACTTTTAAAGTGTGGCTCCCCAGTGTGACTAGAGGGACTGGTAGAGACCGGTAGAGACACACACAGAACCCTGAAAGGTCATGCTCGCCGGCCTTTTATTTCCGTCTGTCCGCCAATTTCCACACGGCCCCTCAATCTCATTTGGGGATGCCCGAGAGCGCACGTTGTCACCTCACCCCACGTGATTGGTCGCGCATGTTGAGCCTCACTGATCTCTCCCTTGGATTGATCCAGCTTAAATTGGGTGTATATCTCTTCTGATCTGGATTCCTCTTCTGTTGTGGTTCGGTGATGATTGGCTGGTTCAAATCCGTTTGGGAAGAGAGATTCGGTGGCAAAAGGTGACATATACTGTGGCAAAAAAGTGGCAAGAGAGGACTCATCAAGTTCAAACCGGTTTTCAGAAGGAGGAAACGAGAAAGAGAAAACGAGTGAGAGTATGAAGCGCTGTTTGGTAGATTAGCTGGTTCGATAAGAAATGAGAAAGAGAGGAAATGCAAGGTTATATTTTGAAAATGAACACAAAAGGCCATCTATCGAAAACATACGCAATGCATATTTATCCACATGATTGTATTACAATATGTTTTTTATCCACATGTATTACAACTCAATGATACTTTGAAGTAACTATTGTTATACTATAGATGCACTATTTTAACCCCTAGGAACCACAACCACAACAATATAATCTCAGGAGGACACAGTTCAAGCCTATGAAACCTTTGTCGCCCCTGTGTGAAGCGGGACCATCGCCGTAAAATACAAAACACACAAGAAATTGCGCTCTATGTTGAGGCGCAGCGGTGATGGTCATGTTTAGCTCTCTACCAATCAAATATTCCCACAGGGTTAAACATGGCAAGGTAAGTTTTTGTCATATTTGTTCGCTACCACATGTCTCTTTTTATCTTGCCAAAACGAAGTTTTTGCAAGATCTGTTACTTGGTAAGTTTTTTTGTTTGTTTGTCTGTAATCATTGGATTTTTCACCTTTACATCACTCTGTAGAGCACAATTCTCATCGAAACTCTTGTGGGTACACATATCGTAGTATTATTACAATACCCTTCAGCACACATAAAGGTCAAGGTCAAAGGTCAAGGTCACTTTGCAGTAAATCATGGAGGTCGCCGAAACCTTATTTTTTGAGTAATTTTAATCGAAATATTCCAAACTTTATGGGAATGTAGTATATGGTCTGGCGCTCAGCTGATTAGTTTTTGGTGGCGATTGGCCTTGACCTTCATGGTTAGCGCCTAAGGTCGAAATATTTTGACCCCAAGGTCAAATTTTTAAATCTTAGGTACCATATCGTGTAATACCTCAAATTGAACACCTCGATGAGTGCTTTCTAGATATGTCAAGCTTGAGACATTATGACGTCATTTGGTGACGTTATGAGGCAAACGCATATTTTTCATGGTTACTCTGTAGAAGATTCTCATCGGAATCTCTCGTAGGCAGATATTCCTCAAGGAGTCGCTCCTGGTGGATAGCAGCTCTGTTCACCTCAGTGTGACCTTAAATAAGTCACACGTGGTCACCTTTTGGAAAGATACGGGTCACCCTAAGGGTGACATTAGTTATTCTTTCTGTTTCCTCTCGCTCACTCCTCTCTCCCACTCTCTCTGTCTCCCCCCCTCCCACTCTCTCGTCTCCCCCCTCCCCACTCTCTGTCTTCCCCCCCCTCCCACTCTCTCTGTCTCCCCCCCCCCCATCTCACTCTGTCTCCCCCTCCCACTCTCTCTGTCTCCCCCCTCCCCACTCTCTCTGTCTTCCCCCCTCCCCACTCTCTCTGTCTCCCCCCCCTCCCACTCTCTCTGTCTCCCCCCCCTCCCACTCTCTCTGTCTCCCACCCCTCCCCACCCCTCCCCACTCTCTCTGTCTCCCCCTCCCACTCTCTCTGTCTCCCCCTCCCAACTCTCTGTCTCCCCCCTCCCCACTCTTCTGTCTCCCCCCCCCTTCCACACTCTCTCTGTCTCTCCCCCCTCCCCACTCTCTCTGTCTCTCCCCTCCCCCCTCCTCACTCTGTCTGTCTCTCCCCCCCCCCCCACCTCTCCGTCTCCCACCCCTCCCCACTCTCGCTGTCTCCCCCTCCCACTCTCTCTGTCTCCCCCCCCTCCCAACTCTCTCTGTCTCCCCCCTCCCCACTCCTCTCTGTCTCTCTCCCCCTCCCACTCTCTCTGTCTCTCCCCTCCCCCTCCTCACTCTGTCTGTCTCTCCCCCACCCCCTCCTCACTCTGTCTGTCTCTCCCGCCCCCTCTCTCTCTCCATCAATCCCTCCCCCCCTCTCTCTCTCTCTCTCTCTCCTCCCCTCCCCCCGATCTCCCCCTTTCTTAATCACGACAAATACATCCGATCACCCATCCATATACCTAAACGAGTTTACACGAGTCCCATAGCAATATCCATGCACTGTATACCCTTCCATTCCATTCCCTTCCATTGATTAAATACAGTTGATGTATCGTGAATACATTGGTGTTCTTCAAACAAAGACTCCAAGAGTGGTCCTTTATATAATGTCTGTGAGATGGTCTTGTCAAAAGGTGAATGTTGTGTTTAATATCAGTGTTCCTCCCCCGTCCCCTCAACGGATACATTGGATTCATGTGGTGTTGAGTGGACACAGGTATGATATATGATATGATATGATATGATATGATATGATATGATATGAGATATGATATATGAGATATGATATATGAGATATGATATGAGATATGATATGATATGAGATATGATATGAGATATGATATGAGATATGAGATATGATATGAGCTATGATATGATATGATATGATATGAGATATGATATGATATGATATGATATGAAATGATATGATATGATATGATGGGCCAAATGACCTCTTTTGGCCATGTATCCACACTCCCAACCATAGGTATGGGCCATGACGTTATCGTTCGCGTCGGTATGGTGAAGATTTTGTTAGATTTTTCCTTACTAATGTTATTATTTGATGAAAATACATATTTTAAGTGTGTAAAGACTATTTTAAAAGTAATAAGGAAGAAGAATCGAGAAACATTTGCGTCTAATAGTGATGCGCAAGCGCGGTAAGGATTCCTTGTTTTTGGGCCTCGGAAACATGGCGGCTGTAGTCGCTGTTGGTGCTGGTGGTGATGGTGGTCCGCAAAGTCTCCGTGTGAAGCGGTTGTTGGTGGAGGAAGATTTTTCGAAGGTAGATTTTGAGACGAGCGAGGAGGTCGATGTGACCCCGACCTTTGATTCCATGGGACTCCGGGAAGATCTGCTGCGCGGTATATACGCGTACGGTGCGTGCTCCGTCCGCCTTCCCCTCAAATCACCAGAGGGTTCTTGTCTTATTTAATGAGATGTTACGTCCTCTTACCACAAATATTGTGGTTTTTTTCCTCCTTGGTTTCTTTGAATGATTGAAGACTGCTTTGAGTAAACGCGTTTTGTATTGTGAATTGATCGCAATTCGGTCAAAATTATTCGGGGTCTTTCCGATGGTTTATAAACATTGGAGTTTGACTCTTAAAGCAGCACTGTGGTCCAATTTCAAATGGACGGACGGGCTCGCGTGCATGGACGGACGGACGGACACACGGACGGGCTCGCGTGCATGGACGTTACGACGACACACGACACTCATGAGCATGGACGACACGACGCTGCGTGCATGGCGGACGGACGGACACACGGACGGGCTCGCGTGCCATGGAGGCGGACGGACACACGGACGGCTCGCGTGCATGGACGGACGGACGACACACGGACGGGCTCGCGTGCATGGACGGACGGACGGACACACGGACGGGCTCGCGTGCATGGATGGACGGACACACGGACGGGCTCGCGTGCATGGACGGACACGGACACACGACGGGCTCGCGTGCATGAGGACGGACACACGGACGGGCTCGCGTGCATGACGACGGACGGACACACGGACGGGCTCGCGTGCATGGATGGACGACACACGGACGGGCTCGCGTGCATGGGTGGACGGACACACGGACGGGCTCGCGTGCATGGACGGACGGACACACGACAGGCTCGCGTACATGGACGACGGACACACGGACGGCTCGCGTGCATGGACGGACGGACCGGGCTCGCGTGCATGGACGGACGGACGGACACACGGACGGGCTCGCGTGCATGGACGGACGGACACACGGACGGCTCGCGTGCATGACGGACGGACACACGGACGGGCTCGCGTGCATGGACGACGGACACACGGACGGGCTCGCGTGCATGGACGGACGGACACACGGACGGGCTCGCGTGCATGGACGGACGACGGACACACGGACCGGCTCGCGTGCATGGACGGACGGACGGACACACGGACGGGCTCGCGTGCATGGACGGACGGACACACGGACGGGCTCGCGTGATGGACGCCGGACGGACACACGGACGGGCTCGCGTGCATGGATGGACGGAACACGACAGGGCTCGCGTGCATGGACGGACGGACACACGGACGGGCTCGCGTGCATTGGATGACGGACACACGGACGGGCTCGCGTGCAGACGACGGACGGACACACGGACGGGCTCGCGTGCATGGATGGACGGACACACGGACGGGCTCGCGTGCATGGACGGAGGACACACGGACAGGCTCGTGTGCATGGACGGACGGACACACGGACGGGCTCGCGTGCATGGACGGACGGACGAACACGGACGGGCTCCGTGCATGGACGACGGACGACACACGGACGGGCTCGCGTGCATGAGGACGGACGGACACACGGACCGGCTCGCGTGCATGGACGGACGGACGGACACACGGACGGGCTCGCGTGCATGGAGAGGACGGACACACGGACGGGCTCGCTGGATGGAGGACGGACACACGGACGGGCTCGTGGCATGGACGGACGGACACACGGACGGCTCGTGTGCTATGGACGGACGGACACACGGACGGGCTCGCGTGCATGGACGGACGGACACACGGACGGGCTCGCGTACATGACGGACGGACACACGGACAGGTACGGACAAGTGCATGCACGGACACACGACGGGCTCGCGTGCATGACGGACGGACACACGGACGGGCTCGCGTGCATGGACGGACGGACACACGGACGGGCTCGCGTGCATGGAGGACGACACACGGACGGGCTCGCGTGCATGGACGGACGACGGACACACGGGCTCGCGTGATGGATGGACGGACACACGGACGGGCTCGCGTGCATGGACGGACGGACACACGGACGGCTCGCGTGCATGGACGACGGACGGACACACGGACAGGCTTCGACGTGCATGACGAGGACGGAGACGGACACACGACGGGCTCGCGTGCATGGGACGGACGGACGGACGGACACACGGACGGGCTCGCGGTCATGACGGACGGACGGACACACGGACGGGCTCGCGTGCATGGAGGACGGACACACGGACGGGCTCGCGTGCATGGACGGACGGACACACGGACGGCTCGCGTGCATGGACGGACGGACACACGGACGGGCTCGCGTGCATGGACGGACGGACACACGGACGGGCTCGCGTACATGGACGGACGGACACACGGACAGGCTCGCGTGCATGAGGACGGACGGACACACGGACGGGCTCGCGTGCATGGACGGACGGACACACGACAGGCTCGCGTGCATGGGCGGGACACACGGACGGGCTCGCGTGCATGACGGACGGAACACGGACGGTCCGTGCATGACGACGACGGACACACAGACGGGCTCGCGTGCATGGACGGACACACGGATGCACACACTGACGGACGGACACACGGACGGGCGCGCATGCATGTAAGGACACGCTAATGCACACACTGTACACGGACAGGCTTGCATGCATGTACGGACACACTAATGCACACACTGATGGACGGACGGGCTTGCATGCATGGACGGACGAATGTGCACACGGACGGGCACACACACGTACGGACGGGCGCACATGCATGGACAGATGGACACACGCACAGATGGGCAGACGGAAGGATGCACACATTGATGGGCACGCGCAGAAGGACGCATGCACAGACAGACGTGCATGCATACCTTCATATAAAATAGCTTTTGTGTGCGTGTGCGTGCGTGCGCAATGTTATGTCTGGATTCCTTCTTGGGACTGCGCTGCAGTAATTTGCTTTATTTTGCACACACACACACACACACACAACACACACACACACACACACACACACACACACACACACACACACACACACACACACACACACACACACGCGCGCGTTAAATAACTGGGCGTTATTGGTGGACAAAATTGAAAACTAGTAAACCAAACAGCTGACCTGTTCATATATTGCCTTCTTTAAAATGTCTTGTCGAACAAGCTTTTCAGTATCTTGGATATTGCAAAGTCAACGACATGTTGAGGTCTCTCTTTGTACGTACCTTAAATTCCATGTATTTCCTTTTGTAGCATATGGTCGTAGTTCATGAACTGGTCACCCTAAAAGGCGGAGTTGTTACATGTTTTCAAAACATCCACTTTCCATTTTGACTACAGACCAGAAAACACAGATATCTAGATATCTTAGTATGAGAAGAAAGGTAATTTTGTCTAGTTTAATGTGGAAAAAACAGAAATAAAAATATGCAATAGTTTTTGTGTAACAGGCAAATAGTGATACAAGTCAGGGGTGGAGTAAACAGACGGAGGCGGCGGATGTGGTGAGTCAAATTTGAATAAACTTAATTTATTCAATCAATAGCTTTAATCTAATCTATTTTGTTATTTTTTAGGTGAGTAACACTTGGAACTTGCTGTTGCATGATGCAAAATTGATTATTCAACTCGTTATTATTCAGCAAACCTGACCAATATGTACAAACTCCTAAAAGAAGCTAGTAAATATCTTTACTTCTTCTTCTTCTTCTTCTTTCGGCTGCTCCCGTAGGGGTCGCCACAGCGGATCATCCGTATGATCCGCATAGTGATTTGCACATGTTTTACGCCGGATGCCTTCCTGACGCAACCTGGTCGCCACAGGGATATGATACACCTATTTTAACCGGGTATACACCGGCCAGTATCATGGTACTCATTTCGCCGACCTCGGAGGGATGACAGGCTGAGTCAACCCCTGGTGTATTAATTCAGTGGCCGAACGGGGCTTGAACTCAGGACTCTTGGATCCCAAGCCGCTGCCCTAACCACTGCGCCAACACCAGGCTATTTAGTAAATATCTTTACATAGTTATGTATCTAGCAGATTCTCAGGATTCATTGGCACTTGAATTGTCCAAAACGGGCAAAGGATAACTGATCCACATCCAATTTACTCTGAAAGGGTGAATTCGAGATAAACGCGAAAATGTGTTTTCCTTTTAATGCATTATCCATTAAAGTTCATAATTAAAAAATACCATATTCGCCGTTAATTAGTGGTTTTTGCTAATTTTTTTCACACAAGTGCATGTAGCTTGGTGATGTCTATCAACACAGAGAAAACTGAAAAATTGAATATTTTGACCCTGTAACGCAAATGATGACCAGTTCATGAACTACGACCATATCCTTTTTGGAACGGAGTTGTACAACTCGTGTTGACTCTTATTGGTGTAAGTGTTGTTCCACTCGCATTGTGTGGGGAGTCCAACATTGTACAAGTAATCTTCTTGAGTCTCTTACCATGTATCAGTTTTCCTCTTAGTCACTCAAATTTTGTCCATCGCCGTCTTGCATTGGTATTTTTGTCATTGGAGATGGACGGTGTCTACCACGAAGATGTTGCATTTGTTGTTCGATATTGCTTGTACATATGCTCATCTACCTACGTGCTCTTTCCAGGTTTTGAGAAGCCCTCCGCTATCCAGCAGCGGGCTATCAAGCAGATAATCAAAGGACGAGACGTCATAGCACAGTAAGTGCTCACGTTTGCCTTGGCATCGTCTCTTAGCAATTTAAATGAACCGTACACTTTTCTTGTTCGTATCTTCTGATCTTTAATCTAGCAAGTTAATCTAGCTAATATTTGCAACTTTATGTTTGTGAATTTAACCAAGTGGATGTTTGCAGATGTATTCTTGGTATCACGATTACCCGTGCTCGTCTCCATACACTGATTGTTCAAACCAAATGTCAAATTTTGATTTGGTTCTTTCTCGTGGTATTTTTTTTTTTTTTACCCCTGCCATCAAAGGTGGGCGAAGGATATTTTCGGGTTGTCCATCCGTTCATGCGTTCTTGATCAGTTTTCGTTAACACGATAACTTAAGAACGGCTGAAGGGATCCAAGTCAAAATTGGTACAATATGTATAATGATGTAAAGATAAACTGATTAGGTTAAACTGATTAGGTTATGTTCGGTAATTTCAGTGATTCTTCACCATTGAAAGATCGGGCAAAAAAAAAAAACGCTCCACCATATAGCACGATATCTCAAACAGTTATGGACGGATTCGGGCAAAACTTGGTGGATGATTTGGGTTGTTGACGAAAACGAGCTAATTCGATTTTGGTTCAGGTCCAGATTCACATCTGGCCTATCAGTGGGATACAAAACGTAACCATTTCAGCTTGGCAGAGGTATCCGCTCTACCAAGTGCCATTTTAGTTCATTCTGCACCGATGTTTTGACTTTATTTATGACAGTGGTACACCACTCGATCATGTGGTTGTATTCCGCTGGACTACGTTATTAGTCTGAAATGGGATGCTGATGTAATGTCGACAAATGTGAAGAACTGGGTTCAGTTGCAAGCAGTTCCCGAAATGCACTTTGTTTGATGCTTTATATCATGATTAATATGACCTAATATAAATCAACATTGCTAATGTTGTGCTACACCAAATACAGCAACAAAATCGGTAATTAATGGTGCAAAATGAGACTAAGCATTGGCCGAAGCATTCGGGTGTGATGTGAGAAGAAGATTCTTGACGATGCTGATGCAAAGGCATCAGGTGCATTCATTGAGATGCTCATGGTGGGGTCTTTGAGGGTGGACTCCTGATTCTCCCTTTTTCATTCCGTCTCGACACAAAACAATTGTAGGGTTCACACTCGAGAGTAAGTAGCCTTTCTAAATGCTGACCATGCACCTTTCATACTTTCTCATGATTACTGGATTCCAATTGATAATCGACACTGCACTTTACTCATCAATACAATTAAACAACGCTGATACTTGACGCACGACCGCATGTCTCATTTTTTTCGGGTCACCTGGGCTCATCATGTGAAGTTCCCAGCCCTGCACACAAAGTGGGGTTTGTGTGATCGACGTGCAAATACTCCAAATTGGTTTTTATGCCTCCGCTGACAGTCTCTGGAGGCATTATGTTTTCAGGTTGTCCGTCTGTACGTACGTGCTATCAATCCGTACGTATGTCTGTCCATGCTAATTACCTCCTCCACCGAAGGTGAAGGAGATTAAATGATTCTTCACTCTTGAGAGATAGGGCCAAAAATGATATGTAACACGATGGCTCAAAAAGTTGTGGATGGATTTGGATTAAATTTGGTGGACAGATTGTGTTTGTGACAATGACGAATCGATTCGATTTTGGTGAAGATCTGAATCTGGATCTGGTTATGAGTATTATTTAATTTTATAAGTGATTCTTCACCATTGAGAGATGGGGCCAAAAATGATTATATAGCATGATATTTCAAAAATGTATTGGGTCCGATATGTTATTGTGGATCAGGCATTAAATGGCTTTGGTATGCGCTCTACCGAGTGTCCTTCTAGTTTTCTCTGTTTTGTTTTTTATTTTCAATTTCTTCATACTTTTCCTAACAGATAATATTGTGTCGTTCCTTAATTCCACTCTGTTCCCTGCCTCCCAATGAAATTTTCAGGTCGCAGTCCGGTACTGGAAAGACTGCCACATTTTGTGTCTCAGTGCTGCAGTGCTTGGATACTCAGGTGTGTGTATACCATGAGGCTACCTAAGAACGTTTGGTGTCTTGAAAAACAGTTTCCTAGTCTAAGCAATCCTCATCTGCGCTCTTTTGGGCAAAGGTGAGCATTGCGACCGAGTAGGACCCACGATTGATTCACATGCACTCGTTCGACACATTTTGGACTCGTGTGTTATTGCAAAAAATAAAAAAAACATTAAAAAATTTTAGCCAACCAGTTTTTAAATGGTTCACCAAACGAATTTCATTTCACCATAATTTTTTTTCACTTTTGACATTTTAAATGTTGCTGACATCATGATACTTTGATTTCTTCATATTGTTTTCAATTTCCTTTCCAATTGGTTATTGGGGGGGGTCTCTTTAATTGGAGCATTCCAATAGTAGGTTTGGAATTGGTACTTTCAAATACCCCAGAAATAGCATTTTGATTGATCTCGTACTTCTCTAACAGTTTAATCCGCCGTCCCATTGAGGGAATTATTGTGGTCAGACAATGTGCGAGCATGGGAAAATATGCAAAAAGGTGAAAATTTATCCAATGGAAAAAGTATTTTAGGGGAACCTGTGTTACTGGATCGATGAAATGCTCTTCTTGCACTTGGTGCTGAATCGAGACCAATGAGAGATCCGCTTGTTGCTGAATCGAGGCCAATCGAGTCTGTCTTGCATTTTAATGAGATGCTAACAGGATACTGACATTGATGTGAGAGCTTGCACTGATTGGAGATTGGCCTAATTCCTTTGTACTTTGGAAAATCACTTTTAATAGAATTTAATCTCAACTATAAATCACCATTTTTGGTCAAATTTTGAGAGTGCAAATGCAACCCCTGTGTACATATACTTATAGATGTACAGTACTGTGCAGACGTTTTGGTTATTTTCACTTTTGTTGGCTACTCCCTGTAGTGTCCATCTTGTTTACCCCGTGGACCTCACCCCATCTCTCTCACTTTCACAGATCTCCTAATGTCTCTGTTCCCCACTGTTTTGTGCTTCCGTCTCCTGCTCCTATTGTCACCTGCTCCCTTTGTTATACGTTCTATGTGTTGGCTCTTATATGAGCCGTGATATTGTGTATATACAAAAAAAATATTCCCCATTAAACATTTGTGGGTAGTTAAGTGTGCAATATAGGTCGGAGTGGCGACCCGTCTAGGGTTGTGCCCAATGGCCCAGGAGGCTGCTTCAGCTAATTCGAGCGACCAATGTTCTGTACAGAGTATGGTCACATAACAGTTACCTTTAAGTATCTATACTAATAAGTGTGTGTGTGTGTGTGTGTGTGGTGTGTGTGGTGTGTGTGTGTTTGATTGGTTATTTCACATTTGGGTTTCAGAATGTGGAATGGAGTCCTCCCAGGTGTGTGGAAAATAACTCGATTTCCACAATGGTTCAGCATACAAAAGAGAATCTTTAATATAAATATGTACGTGCACATACGGGAGAAAATATAACAATGATGTTCTCAAAAAAAAAAAAACACTAATGCAAGCCTTGTTTATGAAACTGGACGATGCGGAAATGATTGAACAAGCAGAATAAATGAGAAATGTTTTCATCTGCGAAAGAGTAACTATTCCCACAGTTCAAAATCAAAATAACTGCTTTCTGCTCCTGAGAAAGGAGTGAGACCATTCTAAACAATGTAGGCAATGCCCAAGTACAGCCAATCGGAAAAGAGCACAAGGGGCATTCCATGTCAAGTGTACACACCCTCCCGACACTAATACCTAATTTTCTCCCCATATGTTGGTCATTTATTCACTTGGGTGAAAAACTCAAAATACCAACTTTTAGACCTGTGGGCCCCCCAAATTGGAGCCCCCGGCTGCCCCACAATCTTCCAGAGCCATATCACAGGTTGTAGTGGTCCGATTGGCTGATCTTGGTATCAAAATGCTCGTAAAAGTGAGATCTTTCGAATCGCGTAAAGTAAAATCACTCCGAAACTAATTCAAAAAGTTATAGTTTGGGGCGCCCTTTGACCTTGGGCCCCTGCTCCCCAGCCAAACGATGGTCCCGATTTTTTGTGTGAGAATACCCCTTCATATACTCCAACACCTCAGCATAAATGAAAATGGGATCCCAATGGGTTCACGCATGGCAAAGATTTATGTTGGGGACTCAGGTCTGGACACACAATACGCCACAATACATAGCACAATATTTGCACACGATTTCCAATACACTATATCAGTATTCAGTATATTGTACATAAATTTTCCACATGCACATGCAGGAACTGGAAGCGATACTAGTATGAGTAAGAGTTTTTCTAGCATATTATAGTCAAGATTTTTTCCAACCAATGTTTTATTTGACAGCTGTGTTTCTTTTTTACTATTGTGTAGGTTCTACCTGTAGCAGTTTTTGGTTCTACAGAAAGAAGTATATCAAAAATGTCTAAAATGTAGTGATCTTCAATGTCAGGAAAAAGAAAGTTTTGCAGGCCCGTTTGGATGAAGAAAAATTCACTTTCACTTCATGAGTGTCCTGAAAGGCTTCCTGATGCAGGCAAGCCACCATTTTCCATCATAGTGCACTGTGACATAACATGAGAGTTTCCCGTAAAAGTTGGTGTAGATTTTGAAATAGCTGACTCGATACGGTGTTCCTCGCTAAGGCTGAATTCGCGTACTTGAAGAGCAGTTTCAGAAATAGGGTTAAAGCATGAAGTTTTTGAGTTCCAGCTATGGTTTTGGCCGTTTTTAACCTTTCTTCCAGATTTCGTTCTTCCTCGTCATACGCTCTTGGGTCCCGTAACCGAACTTCATTTCATTAAAACCATTTTCAGCAAAGGCGAAAAGATCTTTGGAGAAATAATTTGACTGTCGTAAGGTCTACGCAGGCTCTCACGTGTTGCTTCTCGTCATTTAGACTTGTACCTACCGGCTTACACTCACCTATGCTCCGGTATGCCCTAGTATGCCATGACTTGTGGCAAAAAAATGCCATTCTGCGTCAATACTATACTCTGATTTGTGACGACATAGGTTTATGAAGGATTTTCAATTCTTCTATTGGCCAGCGCAACCGTCTGAGAAATAGTAAAGTTTCTTTACATTTCCAAAGCTAGATTTCAAGTGTT
>CM068961.1:98279975-98302725 GCA_035128595.1 Eptatretus atami
AAAAAAGGTACAGAGGCCAAAAAAGGCCAACATAGTTACGGATTTTCAGAAACCCGGGTCGTGATGAATGCTCCCACATCCAGGTCTCACAGTTATTTCTTAAATGCAGGTCAGATTAGCCCATCCCCATGTCTAAGGGATTTTAAATGTGGATCGATGAGAGGGTAAAGAATAGATCCTCTCCCTATGAAAAGCTTCGTTGTTTTTTTAAACGAAAAGACACGTTACACACATTTCTTTCGCGGCTCTGACGCGGCTGCCTTATTTTTCTCAGGCAACGTTTAGCCGTATTTCTTTCGCGAGCGCCGAACGCCACGCCTTTTTTGAGAGCTCATGGGTCGTCATGGTAACCATGCGCAAGTGGGGCGGAGTGAGCTTGGGGGCGGACTCTGGCGCCCGGCCGAGACGGTCTGCAATATAAAAGAATGGAGGCCCGTTCTGAGGGAGAAGAAAGAAGAGAGAAGTAAGCGCGAGAACGAGCAAGAGTGGGTGTAAGCCGAGCAAAAAAGGAGAGAGAAGCGAGCAAGAAGTGAGCAACCGAGTCGTGTGGTGCGCGGTGGGTGTCTGACAGCGCCAACAGACAATTCGTCTTCCCAGTGGCTTGAGCAAGCGAGCGTGTGGGTGTGAGCAGCAGCACGACGAGTGAGGCACGGGTCGGTCACCAACGAGTGAGGCTACGGGTCAGTCAACCAGAGGACTGTGTGGGTCACTGGAACGTCACAACATTGTTCATTTCGAGTCGGAGAATGGAGATGAGAACTAGAGCGAGAGAAAGGGTCTGAAGAGGTCATAGGAAGGGAGTTTACATGGGGGTAGGGGGCGGGCGAGCAGGGTAGTGCGGCCTTTCCTCGCCAAATATAACAATGAAATTTCGCTCAAGGGGGGGGGGGGGCGGGTTGCCCTCCAAAATATGCATTTGGTTTCTTCTCAGAAACTACACACGAAATTCCAATGAAACTTCACCACCAGCTTCACCACCCATGATGCACAAAGTTTGTTCATGACATTAAAAAAATTAGGGTCTCAAGGGTTCTATGGGTGTGGGAGGGGGTTGCCCCCCAAAATATGATTAGCTTTCTTTTCTGAAACCACACACACAATTTTGATTCAATTTGACAAAAACCTTTCTACCCGTTTTATACCAAGTTTATTCATGGCATTAAAAAAAAAAATCCATAGGTATTTACTTTCTCTCTCCATGATATATTGTGGGTCTCCATGACTACAGTGGTTGCCTGATTACTTATTTCAGCTACCAGAGGTGAGTGCCCAGGAATACTGCCCTTGTTTAAATATCTCTGTGAGGTTCTTTGTCATCATTCCTGTAGCTCCAGCTATCACTGGTACAACTTTGGCATTCTTCAGCTCCCAGGATCTTCTCACTTCATTCTTGAGGTCTGTTTGTTTGAGCGCTTTATTGTGAAGAAATCGTAAGCTGGCCTGTTCCAAGTCGCGGCATGGTTGGACAGGCCAAAAAAGTTGGTGGCTTCAGACCCCAGCAAGGTAACCCAGGATACGCTTTTAGACCCCAGAGATCGAGGTGGCCGAGGATGCACCTGATAAAGGATATAATTAAATAAGGCTGTTAATTATCTTCAAATGGGGTGTTTAATTAACCAAAACACCCAATTTTCACTCTTGCACTTCCTTAGAGTTCCCTTAGTATGCATGCAAAGTTTCAGGCCGCTAGGTTTCATGGTTAAGACACACAGACACACACACTTATTGGTAGAGATATGCCCTTTTTTTTATATTTCTTAATAAACCCCTCTGAAATTGTTACATTTGTTCCGATCCATTCAGCATGTGAGTGGAATTGTAAGGGTGAATTCACACAAGCTGATGTTCCCCATGCACTCTTGCTGTGGGAGTGGTGCACATGCAAAATGAATTCCCAATAGGTTCAATATAATTGTTGGAATGCAGAGGGTTTTAAAAAATTTGAATCCGTTTCATTACAGCTCATTTCGTTTGCGGGGGTAAATGCTACCACGCGTCTCAGGGTCTTGTTAGACCCGAACGTGTGCATTATGGTAGGTTTCCAGGAAAATCATGATAAATCCACATTCTGGAATTTCATTAACAAAATGTAACTTTCTTGAAAAGGAAATGGTTGTTTGGAGTTCTGAGTTTTTCCAGGCCCCTCTTGCATGTTGAAGTGCATTCACAGATGCTTCATTGTGTGGACTGTGTCGGAGTGGTGACCCATCCAGGATTGTGTCCAGTAGCCAAGGAGACTGCTTAGGCAGCACCAACGTTCTGCACAGAGTATGGTCCCGATGGATGGAATGGATGGATTGTGTGGAGATCATGGGATGACGCGAATGTACCATTACAAAGGGAATTGTTGTAATTTTCTTCATCGTCCAAGCCATTATGACGATAGTTGAAATACGGTTGCCTTCAATTTGAGGGAAATCCGAAATTCAATTTGAGGATCCAAAATGTGCATTGGATCCTAAATGTCATGAAACTTAAAAAAAATATTTTGTTGTTTGTATTGTTTCTCTAGGTTCGTGAAACCCAGGCCCTCATCTTGTCTCCAACAAGAGAACTTGCTGTTCAGATTCAAAAGGTGTGTTATGAGATCTTCTGGTTTTAAAGTAGAGGTGTTTCCTGTTAAGTTGTGGTGGGTTAAGGCTTTGCAAAACTGGATTGAGATTGAGGTGCATTTAAGGGCTTTGTTGTCAAACCTGCTTTGAACGGAGGTAAAACAGATGCTGGTTGCAAAGATAAATATTTTCCGTTGCTTGGAGCGTGGTGAGAATTAACTTGATCGTAGTAATCCAGACATAGAAGTACAGTATTTATAAACGGGAAAAGTACGGTGATACCTCGCCTAGCGCTACCCCATAGAACACCGATTTATTATCTAGAGCTATTTGTCCTGGATAACTTTTGAACTAAGAAAACAACAAAATACATAACACGCAACGCTTGCCGAGTAAACGCACCTGCCACCATTGTTTGTATGCACACCCTCTGAGCCAATCAGGTGGAAGTGGGTCATGCGTTCGACTTGGCTATGTCGTCCATTCGAACAATTCTCAACAATGCAGACGATATAAAAGCTTCTGCCCAGTCCACAACTTCGTTAACGAAAACAAAAAGTTAACTCGTTCAAGAAGCAGTTTGTAGGAGAAGGTGGAAGGCCGGTGAAGCTTGGTTCGACAGGTTTTAGCATCACAGTAACTTGCACAGTGTCCGTATCATTGGTGACTGCGAGCACCGACGACCAGGCAGCCTTTTATTTGAATTCCTCGAGTTGTTTACCATCTTTATTACAGTATTTATAAAATAATATGTATCATCTGTATTATTGTTAGCGCTAGAACCGATACCCCAAATGAGTCCGCATGTACCACTAGTGCGTAAGAAATAATGCTTTCGTCAACGCATCTCCCTGAAAACAATGGGATAATGACCCTGTTTAGTGCATTTTCGATTAGCGCTCTCTTCTCCAGGAACGATTAGCATCCTGAGCACTAAGCGAGGTATTTCTGATATGCAAGGCTGGTTGCGGAACAGCATGGTTTGTTGACTATGACAAAAGATGACGGCCAATGCCACGCACCAGCCGCAAGGCCGAGTGACATGATGAAAGAGTAATGGAGAGCCAGAGGTTTAGCGGTAGCAAAGAAAATCAACGTGTATGTCAGAATCCATGCCATGTAGATGATGTATCGGAATCCATGCCTTGTTAAATGTATGCTTGCTGAGATGAGTGAGAAATTGAGTTACTCCCACTCCCTTAAATATGTAAAGGCCATATTGATGAAGTTGCCAAAAAAGATGCATATATATTTTTTGCAGCGATTACACGGTAGATAAGTATTAAACAAACATTTAAATTTTAGTTTTCAAATGTCACTTATTAAACGGAAGCTTTGTGTGACAGTTGCTGGTTTTGCTTTCATGTTTGAGTTGGTATGGTTTGGGTAATTTGTGTACAGGTATTGAAAGCTCTTGGAGACTACATGAGCGTACAGTGCCATGCGTGTATAGGTGGAACCAATGTAGGAGAAGATATCCGCAAGCTGGACTACGGACAGCATGTTGTTTCTGGCACGCCGGGCCGAGTCTTTGGTAACTTTGATACCTTTCCTCCTGCACTGCCATTGGATCCTAAATGTGCACACATACACCTGCTTTGTCCACTTCCCACCCCTTTCCTATGTTTTTTTCTTTCAACCTCTCTTCATGCCTCCTTTCTCCTCTTTCAACTGTCTCTCCAACGCTTACATGTCTTCCTGATGTTAATTATTTGCTCTCTATCTATCTTGTGCCGATAATTTCCTACCAGACATGATCCGTCGGAGAAACCTGCGTACTCGTGCTATCAAAATGTTGGTGCTGGATGAAGCTGATGAAAATGCTGAACAAAGGTAAAAAAAAAAAAATTATATATATATATATAAAGGAGATTAAGCCTGGGGAAAGACATTTTTATCATTATTATTTAAACCTCATGGGGTGGGTATGCCTGGTGTTGGCTTTATGGTTAGGGTGGTGGCTTGGGATCCCAGTCAGCTGTTGAATTAATACCAGGTGGGGTTGACTCTGCCTGCCAGCCTTCTGAGGTCGGCAAAATGAGTGCCAGCTTGCCGGTATCCTGTGTCGGAGTGGCGACCCGTCCAGTATTGTGCCCAATAGCCAAGGAGACTGCTTAGGCAGCACCAACACTCTGCACAGAGTATGGTCCTCGATGGGTGAATGGTGATAGAGAAACATCCATCATGAACATATTTGTGTAACAAGGATTGTGTACCACCAGTTGACCTCGAACATACAACACAAAAAGGATGCATTGGGCTCACTTGTTCTTGCTATGATTCTGACCTGCAGGTTTCAAGGAGCAGATTTATGATGTTTACCGCTACCTTCCACCTGCTACTCAAGTAGTCCTGATCAGTGCCACATTGCCTCATGAGATCCTTGAGATGACCAACAAATTCATGACTGATCCCATTCGCATCCTTGTGAAGCGGTAAGATGATTGCTGTGTAACACCGAGTACGCAGTGATTGTTTAGGATTTGAATGCCGCCTTTTGACTCGAGGAATCACACCACACCACGTAAGTGCAGGCCTGTTGGAACGGTCAGATCAAAATCCAGTCTCGTATGATGATGTCATTGCTGTATTGCTATGTGGTTGTGCTGAAACAAAAGTGAGTACCGTACATCACTTTTAAAGCTATTTGACAATTGCCATCATTATTGGCAAGTTGCCAGATCACATACGCAAACATGTGCAAGTGTCACATGCTGTGTTCTGTATTTTTATCATGATGTGCTTTAAAAGTACAAACCACATAAAATGAGCGGTACAAACTCCTAACTGTGGTGCCATCCCACAAACATGGCTTTCATCGCACAGGACACATGCGTTGAGGGTTATGGAGGAGCTAGAACACAGAACGGACCCAGGACCTAACAGAACAAACAGTGGAAATAGGGGATGGTTTGGGGGGCACACCAACAGCAGGATAGAGGGCAAGATAGAAAGAGACCTTCAGGAAGAAAGAGAAGGGGAGGACATGGGGTGAACAAGCTGTGTACGTGTGAAAATTCTCAGTCACAGAAGAGGAACAGGGAAAACTTGGTAAGAAGCAGAAATGGAACAACAACAACAGAAAATCCATAAATAAAAAAAACAATGCAACCGCCTGTCCTAAAGCTCACCTGGATTAGGAGCAACAGTCACTCAAACCCCCGCAGACACCATTAGACCCTGACTTTTTTTTTACTGCCCTGAATAAGCTTTTGTACATCAAGGGCAATGAAGGTTATGGTCAAGTTTCATCGAAGTTGTGTGTGTAGTTTCAGAGAAGAGAGCAAATACCTATTTGGGGGGGGTCTAAACCCTCCTGTAGATGCCCTTAATGCGCACAGATTTTGATGTGGTCGATACACTTTGGATGTCATGGGTGATGATGGTAGTGGTCAAGTTTCATCGAAATTGTGTATGTAGTTTTGGAGAGGAGAGCAAATAGCAATTTTTTCGGGGGGGGGGCGGCAAAAACCCCCATAGTCCACCTTAATGAGCGCAGATATTGATTTGGTCAATACACCTTTTTAGGCATCAGAAATTAAACTTGTGGCCAAGTTTCATCAAAATCGTGTGTTTGGTTCAAGCGTTAATGATTGAAGTGTTTACGGACTGACCTCACTCACTCACTCACTTACCGATGGACACTGCTTGATCGCATAAGCTCATCTGACTAAAGTTCACATGAGCTAAAAATGAAACCTCAAAAAAGTAAACATCCCACTGGTGCTTCACAAATGGTCTAATAATCCTGTAATCAAAGACTGTGTATATGTGTGAAGATGTTTATTGGCTACTGAGTGGTGAACATGATATAATATGGTTTGTTGAACCAGCTGTCAAATGCTTTTTATTTATTTCATTTCTTCAGCACTGGTATAAGGACTGAGTACACACATCATATGCAGCCTGCAGAACAAAGACATTAGTAGACATCAGTGGACTTTTTAACCTAAATTACAAGGGGATTAGTAGACTGGACAAATGCACATCCGATATGAATGTGGGGTTCAGATGGGTACACCAATTGGCCAACCTTTATTTTACTTGGACAAAGTATCAAATTAAATAGTTAAAGTTATCCACTGGGAGGGATCATAAGTTGCGAGCGTTTTCAGGCTTTGACCTTCATCAAAGCAAAAGTGAGGTGCTGCAAATAGGAAGTGGTTGATATAGGGTGGGTGACGTCACCAATTATTTCACCATTGACGTGCTGCAGGTGAGGAATGCTTATTCGACTGCGGTGAGCATCACTATGTCAGAGGGTTGATAGTCACAGGTACATTGATGCCTTGGGGTTGATAAAGTCAACTACATACCTGTGAATCTATCAACCCTATGACATTAATGTCAGGACTAAATCACACCATCAATATTACTGATCATTTTACCTGCACCACCTCCATGTAATTTACTGCATTTCCCGTTCACTTTGCAATGAACCTTATATCATTGAAACTGTATGACGGCTGGGAGACAGCTTTCGTGAATGTCTCATTGATGTCAGATCTCACAACGATGACATCCATAAACCGGTCTCTCGTCATTTTAACCTTGCAGGACGCTAAATCCATCATGTGTTTGTGGTTTGACGCACTTGCACAAGTAGCAATGACTCCCGGAAACTCAAAGAACAGCATTTCATCTCCAAACATGGAACGTCCGCACCAAATGGCTTCAATGAAAAATTTTCTTTCTGTTAATATCATACAAACAAACACTCATTCCCTACCCTTTTTTCTGTCTTTTCAATCAATTTTTTTCTTCCTCCTCCTCCTTTTTCCTTTGGCCAATATTGTCAGACCTCACTATTCATGGACCCTGTGTATTCGCAGGTCATAAAGTGTGACCTGTGTTGATATTCACGGTTAAAAAAATATATATATTTATTTATTACAGCGCGTGCGCTGTATACAATTGCACCGAGTTTGAAATGTCCCCGGCGTCGTCTACCACTCTCCGGTGGGTCCGGTGTCCCCCCGTCCCCCCCCCCACATGCCTCAAGACAGCCAATGACGGCCGTCCGGTAGATGAGTGCGTAACCTCGACGGAAATGGCGACAATTGACGGAAATACCCGAGTATTTCAATGGAAATTTGTGAAACTAATGTGTTATATATGTGAAAACCATTTCATTTATTGCTTGACGGAAAAAAACGAGAGAAACGCTCCCCTCAGGTACGAAAGAAACGTCATTTCCGTCCACCATGGCATTTCGCGCCGAACGCAGAAAGCTAAGTTCTTCTTATGCCATCATTCTCTTTAATATTAGCCATAAACAAGTGTTTCGTCATGCATTAGTAGTTGAAATTTACTTACAACAAGAACGAAAAAATAATCTCCTCAGATTCAACAAGAACGAAAAAAAAAACCGAAAACCACGTGCAGGACAAGACCAATCGAGCTGAGAAACGATACTGTAACTGCACTGCTCCTGATTGGTCAAAGGACACCACGTGTGTTGTGTGGGCGGTGTTATGCATGAGGATTCCAGGCTAAGTTCTTCTTATGCCATCATTTCTCTTTAATATTAGCCATAAACAAGTGTTTCGTCATGCATTAGTAGTTGAAATTTACTTACAATCATTCTTTTGCGGCCTCCTGCCACGCTGTATCGAACTATTTCATTCCTTCTGTTTATATAAAAGGTGCTTATCACAATAATAAGAAGATTTTTACATTTCAAATATTAAGTACGCTTTTTAATTGTTTTTCAACTGAAAAAGCATAAATTGCATATTTTAACATTAGTGTACTCATTTGATTCACCACACGTGCTGCATTTGAAGGATTTCACTTGTTTTACACACCATTACTGGTCTCCTGTATCCACCTTGGAAATTGAAAATCGGCCAACATCGCAACATTACATAAAAAAGGGCAAAACCGAATATCCTTAATTACAGCCCAATTATCTTACTGTACATCCAATCATCAGCAAGGTCATGGAATCCATCATCACAGTTGAGATAAAATCATTCCTTTTCTCCAATAGCCTCATCTCAGATCATTCAATTTGGATTCATACCTGGTCACTCTACCTTGGACATGCTGCTTCGACTCTCCCAACAATGGTGGAGGCCCTCAATATCAGACATGAGATCAGGGCCATCTCTCTGGACATATCTCGAACTTTTGTGCCTTGTGCCTTGCTCTCCAAACTGTCTGCCAATGGAATCCAAGGCCAACTCCACTCTTGGATTACTGACTTCCTCCCCCCTCGGAGTCAACGTTTGGCTCTCAACGGAACCCTTTCACCTCCTCTACCTGTCAAGGCTGAAGTATCCCAAGGCAGTGTTCTTGACCCCATATTATTCCTAATCTTCATCAATGATCTCACTGACTGGAAAATCATCTTTATCTCTTTGCTGATAACTCAACTCTCTGCTGTGACGTCTCTCATTTTTCTGACAGGCAACAGCCTCTTCCCTTTCCACAGACCTTGTCAAAATCACAAACTGGTCAAACACAATTTTGCTTATGTCCATATTGTCCACCCTTTGTGTTCCTCCTTACCCCTCGTCGTTATCTGCATCCCTTGTTTGTCCGTCTCCGATTACTTTCTCCCTCCGCCCTGCTAGTATTATTCCCCTTTCTCCTATTGTTACAATTGTTGTCGTGTCCTGATTTGTTCTGTGTAATCGCTCTTCCACGAGCCTAGACCATGTTGAAATTTTTTTTTTCCCAACAATGCCCCTGACATTCGCAGACCCCGCCGTTCGTCGCATTTTTCAGAAACGTATCCCCCTCGAATAGCGGGGTCCGACAGTATGTCACTCATGATGACCTGTACACCCTTGCCAATATGTCACTCGTGACGCTCACACTGTCGAATAGGGATTGCTCATCTGTAGCACATCAATGGTGAGGTCATTGGCAACGTCACCCACCCTATATCAACTACTTCCTGTTTCCCATCTCTCTTTTTCTTCGATGAAGGGTAAAGCCCGAAATGCCAGCACCTTAAGTGATCATTTATGGCGGATAAGTTTAACCATTTTTACTCTGTGCGCACAAAGCTAAGAGCGGGGTTAATATAAGCCATAGGTTCATTTCTGTCTGTCCGTCCGTCCACAAATATCAGTTTATGATTGAGTAACGAATTCTTGAAATTGTTAAATTTTGAACATGAATCGGAAAAAAAATCTACCGTTTAATAGTATTTTGGCTCTGAATTTGTCCCTATCACACATGCATAGAGAGGAGTGAGATAATATTTTGACTCTGCCTGCCTGACGGTCAAACAAAATTGAAAATCATTCCAAACAGGAAACTTAGTTTTTGAGGACGTCAGAAAGGACACAAACAGGCACGAAGAACAATGTAGCATGTTAGATATAGTAGTGTAATAGCCACTGTACCAATGATGGTAAACCTCCAGGATTCTTTATTTTATTTTAAATATGACTTTTACAATCTTTATTTTATTTCAATTTAATTATATACTTGAACACTGTAAAACACAAATCGCCTTCTTATCACTTCCAAAACTTCCAGGTTTGCAGTAGTTGGACATGTTAAATAAGGTGGTGTAAAAGACTGCTTCAATGGCGCTAACCTTCTGGATTTTGTTTTTTTTATACGATCTTTAAAATTATTATTTTATTTCAGTTGAATTATATACTTGAACACTGCACTGGGCAGGGTGTTCTGTGAACTCTGTAATATTCTTATGTTTTTATTCTCTTGTGTCACCAATGCAGACTGCTAGTTTTGTGCTGGAATTGGCAACTACCTTTTTTTTTGTGGCCATGTTGGTATTTTATCTGCAACAATCATTTAATTTTACCTAATAGAAATAAAATGTAAATCTTAACGATTTTTGAAAAAAAATTGAGATGTAGTTCAAGGCGATTTGTGCACCAAGAATTGTTGATTACGACAATCTAAGTATTGCTCATTTCTAAGTATTGCAACCAGAGGCATAGCATTGTCTCCTCTACAGTGATGAATTGACCTTGGAGGGAATCAAGCAGTTCTTTGTGGCAGTGGAACGTGAGGAGTGGAAGTTTGACACACTCTGTGATCTCTACGATACCCTGACTATCACACAAGCGGTTATATTCTGCAACACAAAGCGCAAGGTGACTAATCAGCATACCTGTCTTCCCTTATGTTTCTTCATGTTAATAATTGTTCAAATAATTGTTCAAACGCGTTTAGGGACGGGAGGTTCAAGGTGTAGGTCAAGTCCGAGCTTAGCAACCGAGGGGTCACGGATCAAAATCCTGGGTCCTAAAACTTTTGATAATTGAACTGATGGTGGAAAACGTCTTGTGTACATAAATTAAAGTATTTTGATGCATGATGGGCCAAACGTCCTTTTCCTTTGAATTCCATTGCGAATATAATTGTTTGTTGGGATCTTTAAGTTTGGTCATGTTGCCCTTTTGGCTGCCAGGTGGACTGGCTCACTGAGAAGATGCAGGAGGCAAACTTCACCGTATCATCGATGCATGGAGACATGCCGCAGAAAGAACGTGAGGGTATAATGAAAGAATTCCGCTCTGGTTCAAGGTAAAGGCTTCATGTCTTTGCTGCTTGCTTTGCTCAGGATTTTAGGGATTGATGATTTATTTATTTATTATTATTTTCTCTTGCGTTTACACAATTAAAAAGATGTCCAACCAGTTGATGTTTCACTGCCCCACAGCCGTGTCCTCATTTCGACGGACATGTGGGCACGTGGTCTGGATGTGCCTCAAGTTTCCCTCATCATAAACTATGATCTTCCCAACAACAGAGAGTTGTACATACACAGGTAATCTTTGTTTCGTACTCCAGTACGTAACATGGTACACAGCAGTTGACCTCTGATGGGATCTGCTGGGCATGAAAATGTTGCTGCTGTATTGGTTTCGCTGATTTGAAAACTGGGTGGACATATTGAAGCTTTGGTGAGTTTAATATGAAAATTGGATGAAGTCGGTGTTTGGAATCATACGTCGATTTCCTTTACAAAGAAGACGGCAACTCCAAAATGTAGCATTTTGAATCTGAAAGCTACAGCCATCCTAACATTTGCTACACTGACAGGTCTTCATGCCCAAGTGGAAAACAAAAAATGGTAACCTCCTGTTACTAGTAATGATTTTGGGGGAAAAAATAATGGTGACAATAAAAAAACAGCAAGAAGGAAAAGCACAGAATACTACGCTACTAGGAGTGACATGAGGCACAAATCCCAATGTCGTTTCGACGGTAGACCACACAGAAACACGTACATATTGAACAATGAAATTCAGTTCTTGACCTGTGGCCACAGATCCAAATATATGACAGAGATTTTGTTCGGGAATGTTAGAAGAAGCAAAGGAACAAGTCGATTCCTTGGACGACATATAATCAGGACAACAAAAGTTTAGTGTTGATCGCCACCAGCTGTAACAATCCTGTCCTTTGCCTGTGATGGGGCTGTCACACGTACCTGGCGTGGGCTGACCGCTTCCCCCTTGGTGTGCTGGAAATCTTGCCAGTATAATCTCTAGTTTGCATTCTCCCCATTTATCTGCAGCTCAACTCAACCGTATCAACTTTTGATTGCCATTAAAACTGCTTTTTGGAACTCTTCCAAATGCAATGAATCGTCATCCGCGTCACCGTCGTCCAATTGCGGTTCACGGTGGTATATAACATTACTGGGAAGTGGGATATAGGATCTGTTGGACCTTAAAATGGGACCACAACTTGTTTTGCACATTGATATATTTATATGTTGACTGCATATCTATTTATTTTTCTTGATTGTTTTTTATTAGTCCTCTTCTAGTTTCATGAGAGGGGACTATAGGTTTGCTCTGCGTCTCCGTCCGTCTGCCCGTCCCACTTGTGGTTTTTTTCCGACTTTTTATTTTTCCCATACCCTTTAACATATTCATCTGAAACTTGGTACATGGCTTTATTATGATAAGTTACAGAACAAGTTCGAGTTTCAGGGTGTTTCGTCAATTTTTATCAGTTATTCCATTTTTGGACTTGCAAAATATCACATCGCTAGGGGACATGCATTGCAAAGCAATTCTCACTCTTGTTTTATTTTATTCAAAATTCAGGTTTTGTTGATTGAACTGTATCTCAACCTGATCTGGTTACATTAACCTTTTTAAGCATTTTGAATATTCTAACATGATGTTAATTGATGAAAATGTTTGGTGAGATCTTCCACAACCCTTAATCATAACAAGTCTGCAGTCATATTTACCATCCCAGCAAATGTTTTATTTCTTGTTTTAATCCAAATTCGTGACACGTACTTGTGAAGGATTCATATCCGTATTTGTGCTCTTCTTTTAATATTGTTTTCTGTCCCGATTTCATTCTCACAGAATTGGCCGCTCAGGTCGCTATGGTCGTAAGGGTGTTGCCATCAACTTTGTGAAAAACGATGACATCCGCATACTGCGTGACATTGAGCAGTACTATTCCACACAGATCGACGAGATGCCCATGAATGGTACTTATCCCATTAAAAAAACATTTATTTGTTGAACAGCCCACCTCCTCTCCCCCCCCCCCCTTCCTCCTCCACCCCTCCTTTTTTTCTCACTGTTTTAACTCCTTTCCCCCACCTTTTATTTCTCTTGCTCCTTTAACTTTCTTTCTACTTCCTTGAACATTGTGCGACCCAAGTCACTGTGAAAGCAAAATGAGTGGTTGATTGATCCTAACTGCTGAACCTGTGTAACCCGCTCGTTTGCGCCCTACCATTTCTTACAGTTGCCGATCTTGTGTAGATTGCTGCAGGCTGCTAAAGTCGTGTCCAATCGAGCATTGTTCCATCCTGTTCAAGTTCTTCGGCGTTTTGGTGTTTAATTTGTATACTTTTTAATTTTCCCTTCTGCATCAGGTTCATTTTTATGGATAAGGTTTTTTTTTTAATGTTATAAATCACATATTTGTTCACCAGTAAACAGCAATTAATATGATTTGTTGTTCGTTTGTCATCTTGGGGCAAATATTTTGTTCTTTTCAGTTCAAAACTTGCTTTCATTTCAGAATGATTACAGCCAGATGGTCAGATTGCCTACATTGTAGCAAAGAGAACTTGGCCTCATATTTAAGTAACTGTTTTGGTTTGGCTGATGGACTTGAAGGCCAAGATGTAGTGCAGCATGATTGTGTAAATTATTATTCTAATTTGACCTTGACTTTAACTTGTCGAAAATGATCAAAACATTTGAGTAATGTATACAAACCATTTGAGAAGAGATTTTTATTTTGTTTGTAACTGATACCCAGATACACGTTTCCTGTTTTGATACATGTGCAAGAAATCAAAATATTGAGAAGTTGGATGATAAAGAAGGTAGTTTAATTGGAAAACTTCTGGTGTATGAAAACATAACCTTTTAAAGATTTCCAAGTTATTCACCGTACAGCATGTTGATGATTGCTTGTCAAAGGCATCTGTATAATAGAGGTGGAAGGAGGTTTTTGAACATGACAACACTTGATAATGTCCTGTAACCAGCTCTGTATTACCTTGTCTGCATTAATGGGTTCACACCAGGTCATACTTGCCTTAAAATATCTCCATTTACTGCATTTTGTTCCACGAACTCGTTTGGGATGTGAAAATCTGGCAGCAAGACAGGACTTTCGAACTGACCTCTCAATGCAGACGAGGCCTTTCGCGCATGGGCTGTGTGCGTGTTTTCAGCGACTCACATACGCTCTTTTTTTAGAAATGAAAATGAAAGAAATGAAATGGGCACTTTTTAACTTGCTCTTGCGATGGTGAAATCTAAGTCAAATAGTCTTTTAAACACAATTTTCAGGATTTCGAAGAAAGAGTGGAAATTCTAAAATGGATAACCATAATTGTGTTCCTGGAGGCAAGTCGCTCATAAAAATATCGGAAATACAAGTGAGCAGAGACACATACACACACACACACACACTTCCCCTATTAGCAATAGATTGAAAAATCTAGTATTTCAATTGTGTCCCTGGAACCAACCAAACAATATATTTATAACAGCCCTCACAGCACCCACTCCCCATGATTTTAAAAGTTGATTTTAAACTTAGCCTATATATTCACAAGCCCCAGATATGGCCTTCCCATCACTGTTAAGAAGCACCCAAAGCAGATACGGTGTCTCCCTCAGGGAAGTCTACCTGGTACTTCTGGCTCTCATGTAAATATAGTTGGTACAAGCTTTGTGTATTTTCACATCGCAAACATGTCCTTTATCGAAGAGTTGTTAGCCATTTGTTGGTAATGACGCACGACATTGCCTTTCCAATTGCAGACGTCCATTAAATAAATCACCAAGCTTGCCATGTTTACAGGAGGCACTCCTGCATGGTTCATAATCCATTCACTGGCAGCGAGGGTTTGGGAAGAACACACCCATCCACAGTTATTCAGGCCTTGCACCGGACCACATCGTCGAGAATCTGCAGTACGGGCAGCTGCAAGATCTCAGCTCTTTGGTTGAGCTGAGAACTTTCTCCAACTCTTTGGTTGTGCATAAGCCCACCATTTTCTTTCAGATAATTTTCCAAGTATTTTTTACTTATTTTAGAAGCTTTGAGCCATTATAGGTCTTCTTCTTTTTGCGTATGTCAGCTTAGCTGCCGGAGTAGCTATCATTTCTTGGAAGCGCGACTGTGTCGCTGATGCAGTGCCCCTCTGCCAGTACACACTGGTACTCATTTCGCCCACGGCGGAAGGATGACGGGCTGAGTCAACCCCCTGGTTTATTAATTCAGCGACTAACGGGGCTTGAACTCAGGACCCTAGGATCCCAAGCCACCACCTTAACCACTAAGCCAACACCAGGCTTTGCCATTATAGGTAACAATACTTCTCACACACATGATATATGTTAGCATGTTCTAATGCTCACCGTTGCCACAGGTTTCTGCACATGTGTGTGAAGCATTCAGTTGGTGGGGCATGTCATTTCAAAAGTTCCGTATTGTTGAAATGAATTTGAACAGTGCAGTCTGCAACTGGTGTGAACCTTCAAAGTTTTCCTTAGTCGATGTATTCCACTATTATTCCCACCTTTTGGGTGGGGTCAGAGTGGTCAATGAAAGAGTCCATGAAATACCTGCACAGAGCAGGAAATTCTGAAAGCATATTTCTTCACAAGACACAAAATCGAACTAACCAGCAATGCCCCTGTTCCAATACAGTTGCGGTATAATAAATTGGCCATAATCAGAACAATACCAGGAAATATTAGAACAAACTACAATTGGAGGCTATGTGGGGTTCAGTAACGATCGTTCAAAGATCCCTTGGATGAGCACAATATGATCCAGCGCAAAAACATCAATAAGTCCCAACATGGTTCTTGAAACATGATCCGAGTAAAATAGCAGATACTGTGGGCCCTGAGAGGGCTTCGTTATACCTGTTGAAGGAGATTATGTTCAGTGAGAGCATTACTTGGGAATGTGGACCATTACTAAGTAAAATTAACACAGTGCATCATGCAATTGGATCTTAATTATTGAACTTATAGAACTGATAAAGATGTTGTGAGCCCTGTGAAAGGCAAAGCACATCCACATAAGTTTAAAGCTTGTGATGCTTGAGGATTCTGTTTAGCATTTAGGAAGAGTCCATAAGGGGTGCAGCAGAGTTGCTCCTACTGCCTGGTGGTCTGTTTATTTGAGTCTCCGTCAGCCTATTTTTTGGCAGCTAATTGGACTCAGCCCCTAATGGAGCAGAAGCCACAGAGCAGCAGGTCTGCATCACCATGGCAGTGAAGATAATGTCAAAAATGGAGAATGGGGCCGGCTGAGAGATATGGACAGTGGCATGCAGAGGTTAAGGCTTGACATGCGATTGATGTAGGCCGAGGCGAAGGCTGGGCAGGTTGATCTTGGCGGGAAACTGGACACGGTATGAATGGAGCTGTTAGAGGTATTGTTGTGGGCTGGGGTTCGGTGGCAATAAACGACCACTAGGGGGAGCAGTAGGGTCGTCTCCACCTAACACCCCGGAATTTAGGTCGTAACCTTCGGACCACTCCGAAGGTCACGGGTCACTGAAGGACCGTGCTCGCCAATTTTCTGACGGCGTGGGGTAGGGTTAATAGCCAAATTTCAATATACCTAAGTACCCACGTCGTCAAATTACCGGAGAGGTCACGGACCTCGGGCGGAACGGGCCGTTTACCGAGCCCGAACCGGGTGTAAACCGAGCGGGGATTACCAAGGTCCGTCGGTCCAAATGAATAATTACGGCACGTCGGCCTCCCTAATTCCCAATACGCACTGTGCTGGGTCAATCAATGGTAGAAAGCACAGACAATGAGCTGGTACATTTAACAGATATTTATTTACAATAATAAGACAGTGTAGACTTGATCACGAATAAAATGCAATGTCCAATGAGCAATCAACACATACAATTCCACTTAACAGACTGGCGACACACATACACACACACACACACACACACACGAAATGGACTTCGTCGGGTCTTTATTCAGTCCTCCAGCCGAGGAGGATAGTTCAGCTGGGGGAACAAAGCCTGGCCGGGTACCTGTCCTCCTTGTGCGGTCACACCGGACTCCAACCCACCACGGTGGGACTCGAACCCACGATCCTGGCTGCCACGAACGACGATCAAGCACCACGGTCCTGGCTGCTCGACCACCACCACCACGAGGAGCCCCGCAAAAGACCGCAGACCACGATCGCAGACGACCACGACGGGCCAAGAGCACAGACGACGACTCTACTCTCTTCTTGACGACCACTCTTCCCCTCCCCTCTTTACCACGGCTCGCCACCTTTTCTTATCCTACCCCCCGCGGGTTGAGGGAACCGCTCTGAAGTAACTCGCCTCCGGATTGGACGAGGGGTTGTCGGGTGATCAGTGGCCTCCCCTTATTGGTCGGGACGAACACTCCATCTGGCTCAGGCGGAGTCGGCCCTGAGGTGATGACCCTCCTGATTGGAGGAGGTCCGGTGGGAGGGGGCAACGACCACCCTCCCCCCGTGCGTGTCTGAGAACCCAGATGGAACAACCAGGGGATCACCCTATTCTCCATCCACCCTTGTAACGGGGAGGGGCGATCTCAGGTCGGGCCGGCCGCTGTCGATTGGACGAGCTCACAGTGGGCGGAGGGAACCTCACCCCTGTACGTGACACTTTGCACGTGGGCGATGGTGCAAGAACGAAGGATGGATTTAAGATGTGAAGAACCTGACTATAAAAGAAACCCGCAGCGCACACATGAAATTAACCCATTAGATAGAAGGGACGGGACCCAAACTATAAACACATACTTATCGAAATAACTGAACTGCGGGGCCTGCTGACTGTCTGTGTGCAGGAGGCTTCCAAAGCCGTAACAGTATCGCACACGCCCCACATCCAGTTTCACGATATGAAGATTGGTCAGCCTTGGTTAGAAGGGAAGATAGATGGGTCGAAAGGGGCAATGGCCGTGAACAATATGGGCAGCGGGACTTAAGGATGAGCAGGAAGTAAAGGAGCGATTAAAACGAAATAGGGGAGTTAAAGTTCAAAATAAATAAAAAATATAGCCGGGAGGCGACGATGGTTCCGGGCATTATTGAACAATGCCACGATAGGTACAATTGGTTAGTGGAAGCTTTTGGGAAGCCCTACTGTAAAAAACCTCTCTCTTCCGTCAAAATTGACCAAATCAAATCGGATTTTTTATATGTTGTCTTATGGACATTACGCACAGCTTCGAGGAAATGAAATTGCGAGAAAAAATCGAGAAAATAAATAAAAAGTTCAAGTGGGCTGGCTCCGCCCACAAGGGGCGTGGGACGCCCCTCATACAACAAGGACAAATGTGTCCAAGAGCCGCGTCCTAAAGGTTTTGTCTTCACCACAGAAGAAAGAAGAAAAAAAAACAACACAACAACTTCCGATATTTGTCACGTGCCTTGACGGAGCAATAGCGAGACCGTCCTGGACGATCTCGTTCATGACGAGAAAATAGTGATTTACGAATTACATATTGTACGAATTTCGGTCCGCCCGGCGGCGATCGGCACGTAACTCAAATCGCGACCGCGTCGCCCACCGGAACGGACAATTCAGTCGTGACCCTCCTTGGAACTACCGCCAGGAGCTAGTCACGGTGGGTCTTTCGACCACACCACAATCGTGCCAATCGGCCACCGCGCAGGATAGGGTTGTTCGCCAAACTCGACCTACCTAAGTACCTGCGGAGTAGTTAACCGGGCGATCGTACCTCGCCGCTGGCCGGCCTAGGACACGAACCGCTTAAGCGGTCCGTTCCGTGCTTCAGTGATAACCGAGCGGTGTTATCGCCGGCCCCGACGACGTCTATCTATTTACTGGTGCTTACACCCTTCTACCAATTCTTCCGTGATGCAAGATGGAGCTTTCAACAAGGGAAAGGACGCAACGAAACGGGGAACAGTTCAACAAGCACATTTATTGCACACTCAGACAAGCACGTATTTTAAGCAATACAGAAAATCATGCACGTACACAGTGAAAGCAAGCAAAGGCAGAGTTACAACCGAATAAAGTGTTTATTTCACACGCACACTTAGCAATTCTACTTATAAGACGGGCCACCACATGCATTTACACAAAAGCAAAAAAGCCACCCTCCAGACAAGGGTGGCAGACAGGTCCGTGGACCAAATGTACGTGGAACCTGGATGAGCGGCCAGGTCCACGAGACCGAAGGGTCTTACCCGCGCCCTCGTGGCGCGATGGCGGGCAAGCCGCGATGTCAGCGTAGCTGCGCCTGGCTTCGTGCCCTGGCGTGGCCGGTGAGCTCTCTCCGGCGTTCTCCGTGCAGGCACATGTTTCACCGTCGGCACCACGGTTGGGGAGGGGAACGGACGGGTTACCGGCGCTTTCTTAGCGCGGAGCTCGGTAAGGGAGAGGGGAATTGCTGACGCTCGTCCAACGAGTTGACGCTCTGGACCCACTGGCTCCGGCGAACTCTCTTGGCTGTGGCCTCCACTACGCCCTTCTCCGGCGGCGGTCCCCACTCAGCCCTCTGGTTCGCCTCTGACCTCCTCCGCGTCCCTGCTCCACTCAGCAACTCGCCCTCCTCGCCCTCAACTTCGACCTGACCTCCGAGCTCCTTCCTCTCCGTCGATCGGCCCCGTCTGCCTTTCCCGTCTGCTCGAGCTCCGTCTCCGACTGTGCCCACCGACACTGCTGCACCGACACTGCCGCCGTCTGCCTCTTCGAGCTCCGTCCTGTTCTCCGACCCCTCCAGACTGCCTCGAGCTGCGTTGTGCTCGCGCTTATATAGGCCGGGGGAGGAGTGCATATGTAAATTGTGGATCACAGCGGGTTTGGAGGGCGGGCTACACCACCTGATGCTCACCATTGGATGGATGAAAAGTGGGCGTGAATCATTCCTGATCCGATTCTTCTTCGAAAGGATCCCATTCACAACCCATGGCACGACGTTCGAAGAAAGGCGAAGGCGGTGGGAGTTTGCTGTGGTGGTTTGGGAAGGGTGTTGGTGGTGGGATTTGGTTGTTGGCGGGCGTCGTTTGAGAATGGCGTGAAGCGATGTTTGCGGGGTGGAGATGTGGAGGTAAAGAGGCGAAGGTGGTGGTGTTTGAGTTGTAGTTGTTTGGAATGATGGTGGTGGCGATTTGGTTGTTGGGGGATGATTGGTCCAAAATAACGACAGCAAAAGAAAAACGGCTATCTCAAAGGATCGCAGCCCTGTGAACACGGAAATTCCCTCTAAACAACGGTGGGGAAATCTAACTAACACTATACTTATCGTCATAACTGATCTAAGGTCCTTTATGGTGGTCTGCGAATTTCACAGCCGTAACAATATATTATTGGAATAATCTTTAAATAGTAATGTGAACTTTTCGAAACTTTAAAGCAAATGTCGAATATATTTAAAAGTTCATGATAGACGCTCTCAAAGGCACCCTCAATGCGAGGATGTGTACAGGTGTTTAGTATTTAAGGAGATCTGGATCGTCTATATAAAAGAGCGAGTCCTAAAGGTTTTGTCTTCACAAGAAAAAGAAGAACAACGCCGAGCTCTCTTAGAGCCGCGTCTCGCTAAAAAGACAAACTAGACCATGATATCTAGCTTGTGTTCAAGTTTCATCAAGACGCATCAAACGTCACGGAGCTATGCTATGGAGAGGAGCTATGTCACAAAACAACAGACACACAGACACAACGAAAAATAGTGGTCACTGCTGATGCCGGCGAACCAATTTAAGCAGAGACACACTAAAGTAAACAACAAAATCAGTGGAGATCAGGTGGATAAGTGGATGGAAGAGGAGAAAAGGGAAAGTGGGACAGGAATTGGCAGGAGATGAAAGGAATAGAATGGAGGGAAGAGTGGAGCAGACTGACAAAGAGGTGAGGAAAACCACAGAGGAAGTAAAATGAATGAGGAGGAAGAAACAAGAGAAGGTAAGAAGGGCAAAGGAGGAATTGATGGAATGTGTGGAAACATTGTATAACAATCAATTATAACGTGTTGCAGGTATCTGGAGAGAAGGTACGGACCTTCGAGGAGGATGGGGTGGTTCTTGGGAAGATAAGCAAGCCTGAGAGGGATGGGGGTCAATGGTGTGAACGAGGACATGCCGTGATTTGGTAAAATAAAGTTCCTGGGTTTTATTGGTTGTGTGAAAGGAAAGGAGTGGAGTGTAGTACAAGTGTGTGGGGAGTCGAGTTCCAGAATGAGAGTGTGGGGTGAGTGCCTGCTCAGACAGGAGCGGCAGCTAATTGGACTCGAAGATGGAGGGGTTGGGGGTGGTTGCGAATGTGTGGGAGTGTGAATAGGGTAAGTGAAATGAACGGGGACAGAAGAATTCCCTTCCAAGAAAAACCCTGCAAGATAGCGAGTGGGGATCCAGGTATTTCGGATCGGATACCATGCTGTGTTGGTGTGCATGAAGTGCAGAAATTATTTTAAAGGGTACAAGAGTTCGTTGATGGGCTGAGGCTGTGGTATATGGAAGAAAGGTTCAGAGGTAAAAGAACACCCGGCGCTGGATGCACCAATGTCCGAGCTAGTCAGGGGCCAGAGTGGCCGGGGAGTTTCAGAGAGTGGGCCGACTACCCCCAGGAGCGAGGTCCGAGCAACACATGCCAGTGAGGGCACCAGAAGTGTGGATTTCATATCAGAAGGATATCACACACAAACCTTTCCCCACACCACACTGTCCCCACACTCCGAGAAATGCAACATACAAGTACTTTGTCGTTATTATGACGTAGTTTAATTGAACAGGTCACTCTAGCTTCAAATTCGACGATAAACTCAACTTCTGTATCTTTCAGGATGGATCTGTTGTATCTATATTATCTATACTAAAAAATGTGAGTGTGTCTCTGTCCGTAATTTCCTCAGTCTGTCTGTCAGTCCGTCCGTCTCCTTAACTCCAAAACCATGAAACCTAGCGGCCCCAAACTTTGCAAGCATACTCGGGGAAACTCCAAGGTGGTACATGAATGAAAACTGGGTGTTCGGGTTAATTTAAACACCCCTTTTCAGGATAATTTAGGGGATGCTCATCACGAAAAACCAAAATAAGTCTTACCAAGATGGTGGCGTGCCATCTTGGTCAGCAATCTGTCAGCTCGCAAGAGTCTAAAGCCGCCATTATTTTTGAATTGTTCAACAATGCCTTGACTTGGAACAGGCCACAATGATTTCTTAAAGAAAAATGGTTTTTTTTTTTCACTTTTTCTCATTCATATCGTCAAATGCCTGATCATCACACCTACAAATCGCTGGATACATTGCAGTGCTTATAAATGCCTGGAGACACCAGCGTCTGTGGCTTTATTCCATTTCCACACATTCCATAACCTATTAGAATAGGTTATCTTAGCAGAATTTCAAGATTTAAACTTTGTTTTTGACTTCAGCAGTAGTTCTGACTACTAAAAAAAATAAAAAAATTCACATGTCCAATTCTGACATCACTTGGGCATGTTCGGGTGCATGGTGTTTATATGACCGATCGGTAATCGCTTGCCAAGCTAGCCGTTCCTTATCAACTGTTTCGTTGGAGTGCTTAAGACACTTGGCGAGCGCTCTCCAATATTCGCACCATCACTGAATATTGTATATCAATCCACATGAACAAAGTTCAGGAGCTACTTGCCTGCGTTGGCCCCACATTGTTCTGCAGTGTGTCAGGCGGTGCCTGGCTTGCTGAAAATGTGCCATTTTATTTCATCCCACGTTTCCCCTTTTTTTATCTTT
>CM068961.1:98338905-98361642 GCA_035128595.1 Eptatretus atami
GCGTGCGCTGGTATAAATTGCAGTTCTCTAGAGACAGCTTTTATTAGACAAGGTCATTGGTCAAGTTGACGATTTCGTAGTACAGTCTATGACTGCTTGTTTGTTTTTACTACGAAATCTAAAGATTTTGTAAGTATATTGATGACTTCCGTTTCTGTTTTGTTTGTGTGTTTGTTTGTTTGTAGGCACGATAACTCGAGAACGGAAGAAGCTACCAATGTCAAATTACACCACGTGATTCAGGAGGGTGATGGCTAGTGCTGATTAGATTTTGGTCAAAATCGGTCAAAGGTCAGGGTCACAGTGAGGTCAAATATTCGTTTTGATGGTTTGGTAAGAACTAACTCGAGAACGGAAGAAGCTACAATGTCAAATTACACCATGTGATTCAGGAGGGTGATGGCTCTGCTGATTGGATTTTGGTCAAATCGGTCAAAGGTCAAGGTCACAGTGAGGTCAAACATCCAAAAAATGATAACTCGAGAACGGAAGAAGCTACCAATGTCAAATTACACCACGTGATTCAGGAGGGTAGTGGGCTAGCGCTGAGTAGATTTTGGTCAAATCGGTCAAAGGTCAAGGTCCACGTGAGGTCAAACATCCAAAATTCGATTTTTGATGGTTTGGTACAGAATCATCGTAGAAACTTCTGGTTTGTGTCGCTACCTTTCTCTAGAGACAGCTTTTATTAGACAAGGTCAGAGGTCAAGTTGACGATTTCGGAAGTACCAGTCTATGACTGCTTTTTTTGTATGTTTGTTTGTTTTGTATGTTTGTAGGCACGATAACTCGAGAACGGAAGAAGCTACCAATGTCAAATGACCACACGTGATTCAGGAGGGTGATGGCTAGTGCTGATTAGATTTTGGTCAAATCGTCAACGGTCAAGGTCACGGTGAGGTCAAACATTCGATTTTGATGGTTTTGTACAGATACCTCGAGAACGGAAGAAGCTACCAATGTCAAATTACACACGTGATTCAGGAGGGTGATGGCTAGTGCTGATTAGATTTTGGTCAAAATCGGTCAACGGTCAAGGTCACGGTGAGGTCAAACATTCGATTTTTGATGGTTTGGTACAGAATCATCGTAGAAACTTCTCGTTTGCGTCGCTACCTTCTCTAGAGACAGCTTTTATTAGACAAGGTCAGAGGTCAAGTCGACGATTTCGTAAGTACCAGTCTATGACTGCTTGTTTGTTTGTTTTGTGTTTGTTTGGTTTGTTTAGTGAACAGTATTAAGGAAAACTCCTCGACGGATTTCGACGAAACTTGGTGGGGGGGTTAGGTATGTCCAAGATCATGCCATTAAATTTTGGACTTTGTCCCCCCCCCCCAAAAAAATTGTTAGAGAAATGTTTTTTTTTTTTGCATTTCTACATGTTTTAAGTGATTTCCAAACCCCCCCAAAAAATTGTCACCCCCCCCCAAAAAATAGAGAAAAAAGTTTTTTGGGGCATTTCTACATGTTTTAAGTGATTTCCAACCCCCCTTCAAAAATTTTTAGAGAAAAACACTTTTTTTTTGCATTCCTACATGTTTTAAGTGATTTCCAACCCCCCCCCCCCCCCAAAAAAAATTTAGAGAAAATTTTTTGCAACTTTTTTTCAACAAAATTTCGATTTCTTTTTTTTGCATTTCTACATTTTTAAGTGATTTCCAACCCCCCCCCCAAAAAAAAATGTTGGAGAAAAGAACTATAACTCTGTCAGCACTGTTGACATCATATTTAATGAATAAGACATAAGGTTCACTTGAGTGACCCAGCAGTATTGGCGGCGGAGGTTTTGCACTCTCCGAGTGCGTCCCTCTAGTTTGTTTGTTTGTTTGTGTTTGTTTGTTTGTTGTTTGTGAACATATTACGGAAAAACTCCTCGACGGATTTCGACGAAACTTGGTGGGGGTTAGGTATGGTCCAAGGATCATGCCATTACATTTTGGACTTGGTCCCCCCCCCAAAAAAAAAATTTAGAGAATTTTTTTTTTTTTTGCATTCTACATGTTTTAAGTGATTTCCAACCCCCCCAAAAAAAAAATACCCCCAAAAAATAGAGAAAATTTTTTTTTTGCATTTCTACATGTTTTAAGTGATTTCCAACCCCCCCCCCCCCCAAAAAAAATTTAGAGAAAATAAATTTTTGCAACTTTTTTTTTCACAAATTTCGATTTCTTTTTTTTGCTTTCTACATGTTTTAAGTGATTTCCAACCCCCCCCCCCCCCCCAAAAAAAAAAATTTAGAGAAAATAAATTTTTTGCAACTTTTTTTTTCAACAAAATTTCGATTTCTTTTTTTTGCATTTCTACATGTTTTAAGTGATTTCCACCCCCCCCCCCCCCCCCCAAAAAAAAAATGTTGGAGAAAAGAACTATAACTCTGTCAGCACTGTTGACATCATATTTAATGAATAAATATAAGGTTCACTTGAGTGACCCAGCAGTATTGGCGGCGGAGGTTTTGCACTCTCCCGAGTGCTCCCCTCTAGTTTATTTGTTTGTTTGTTTGTCCTGTTTTGTATACCAATCGCCTACAGGTCACAATTTTAAACTGATCTTCACGAAACTTCACCACCTGGTAGAGTTCGTCATAAGCAAGAAGCCAATTGTTTTTGAGGTCAAAAGGTCAAAAGGTTAGCAAAGGTGAAAGGTCAACAACTTTGTCAAATTTCTAAAATCCTCAATTTTCATCCGATTGACTTGAAATTTGAAGAGGATTTGCCTATTTGGTCATTGAATTCAACCACCATTTATTTTGAAGTTCAAGTTTGTTTTATGGATTTTCCAAGTATCGTGCTATGCATTGACATATTTCTTGTTTGTTTGTTTGTCTTTCTGTGAGCAGGATATTTCAAAACGTTGTGGATGGATTTGGACAAAACTTGGTGGACAGGTTGGGTGTGTGATGAGGATGAATTGATTAGATTTTGTTGAAGATTGCGATGCAGATCTGGCCTATCAGTGGGATACAAAACGTAAACTGTTCACTGTTCAGCCTGGTGGAGGTATGTGCTCTACTGAGTGCCATTCTAGTTGACTCTGTGTAAAGCTGTACATAATATTGTTGTTAACTTATCCTCTTTTCTCTGTGACTCGTCCCCGGTTCCCCAATTCTATCGATGAACGTCTTCCTCATTCACACTACCAGTGTATGATGTTGCTGGACAAGAAATTCCAGATCCTGTCTTGAGCCAAGAATTTGGATGTGGAGATGCACGCTCGAAGTGGCAGCTGCTTCATCAGAATTCAGGTTTGCTCACGCTTTAAGTCGGTCAATTTACTGTTTTATCCATGGGCATTGAGTGCAGTTTTCATTGAGAGTCCTCTTACAATGGAGAGCATGTTTATTTCAATTGTAAACCTTGGAGGATGAAGTGATTTGTTAGGAGACAATGTACGTTATTTGTACACAATGTGGGCTGTGAAGTCCACGTTTGATTCATGACCAAAAGTATGTCAGCATATTGTTGTGGAAATGGCTCCTCAGGGTTAATAATGTGTAAAATAGAGAAGTTATTTCCTTTAAAGTGAATGTTTAGCATAAGCATAAAGTAATTAATTGTCATATTAGATATGCGTTGCTTTTATGTCGAGTTAGACGACATCTCCCTTTCCCAATGTTTGTCGAAAATTATCGATCCATTTGACCTCATTTTTAGGTCATCTCGTAGAGGTGACCTAATAAAACCAGTCTCGATGTCCGTCCGTACGTACGTCCCCATTTTTTTCTTCCCGATTTTCTTGAATATTTGGTGTGTGGGTAAGTCAATGAGGATGCACGACGGTATGACCTTTGACCCGATTGAAGGTCAAGGTCAACGTCAAGGCACTCCAAAGTTGCGAAATCGTCCATTTTCAAAATATATCTCCTCCGCCGTTTGTGATCCGATCTTCAAAATTTCTTCGGATTCTGATAATATAGAACAATATCTAAATTTGGTCAGGCGGTTTTTTAAATTCGTCCTGGTTATCGAGTCACGTGTCTTCAAAGTTGGAAAAATTGTCGATGTGATACGGTCAAAGAAATTTCGCCCGATCTTGATGAAACTTGGTATGTAGGTAGGGGTCAATGAGTGATCCACGACGGTATGACTTTAGACACGATTGAAGGTCAATGTCAAGGTCAAGGCACTCCAAAGTTGAAAAATCAGCTAATTTCAACATTATCTCCGCCATTTTATTATCCGATCTCGGTGGAATTTCCAACGTATTATGATAGTAGGGTACATATCTGAATGTGGTCGGGTCGTATTTTTCGAATTTGTAATTTGATTTCTGAGGTTTTCTATCCTTTTTATTCCGGCTTCGTCTGTACGTAACCAAATGTAATACAAGAGACAGACGACATCGAAGCCATTCTAAGCCGATCAGAGATCCACTCTACAGAGCTTCAGAGATGACCGTCACCCCCAACCGGGGTAATTTCTTTTTAATGTCCTACCCTTTGGAATCTGTCATATATGTCGTCTTTAGCATTCGCTCGGCCTTGCGGTACATTTTTTGGTGGTAAAATATCAGGCTGGGCAGCGACTGAGAGCAGCCCGGTGAGGGAAGTCATGGACCGGCTCGTCCAACCATGAGACCGGCCTGCGTCCAATGCTGACTGAGCGTGGATGCCATCCATGACGCAATGGGCTTAAGGTGGGGGTGACTCAGGAAGGGGAGGAGATTGCCTTTAACCGAGTGGTGGAAGGCTGCGTCCGATTGATCATCCGGAACGCTTGTCACACCTGGCCGGAGCCAAAGCCATGTCTCTGTTTCCTCAGCCAATGGTACGGTATATCGTCCAGCCTCTTGCTGGGCTGCACAGAACCTGATCACTCTGCCAGTCTGTGCACAGTTTTGCCTGGACTCTCCAATGTCCAGTCATTCCCTCTTTGTCTTTCTATCGTGGAATGTCTGAGGCCTTAAGGGCAGAGATAATTAAGGATCTGCCATTCACTCGTTGTTTCGTTGGTGCATATGCTGGTAGAGGGGGCTGACAAGATGGCCTAGAGGTACACACACTCACCTCTAAGCTGTCTCGTCTGGGTTTGAATCCCGACCAAGCTATAAACTGTCATCCTGGTGTTTCACTGGCAGGGCGATTCATCAATGTGTGTGCTGTCCTCGGATAACGTTAAATGGGTATCCCATCTGCCGGCATTAGTTGGTGGACTTTAAAGACATGGTGTTCTTCATGAAGAGTTGGCAAGCCATCACTGACACCATGGCGAAATTTCAAATTCCTGCCCTAACTACTGCTGGGAAGGCAATGGCAAGCCAACAAGTATAACCTTTGCTCAGCAAGCTGCTTCAGTGGCACCATAGCTCTGCAAAGGGAATGGTACATCAGAAAGAGAGATTATATATAATATATATATATATATATATATATATATATATATATATATATAGAGAGAGAGAGATATATTTATATAGATATGTTGTTTATTTAACATGTATGGGTTACTGAGAGCGCTTCTTGTATATTCCTCACAGTGTCATTGCTTTTATAAATACACTTGGTCTCGGGGGTGAATTCTGTCTGTGGTGGCTGCTTCATTTGGTGGTTGTGTAAAGACCCATTGAAGCATAATTGGTCACCATCTCCACACCGCTGAGAAGATCGCGTCCTTTGACTCAGGATGCTCGGCCTGATATCATATCCAGTCATGTGACGTCTATGGGCAAGATGCTGGACCACCTTGGGGCTTCCAATTTGCACGGGATCATAGCTTTTAGCCACGTGATCCAGCAAGGAAGTCATCGAAGCGGTCGACTGTTGCGGTTGCTTTGACGCAACCCTACAAATTCGAACAGGGCAACTGGAATGACTGGCAGTCATTACAATATCATATTATGTCGTAGTCATTGTATCATAGTCATTACAATATCATTGTCCTTTTTGAGATAATGTGAAGCCGACTGTAACATCCACTTGCACTTGTTTAGATCCCATGGTACCTTTATTTTGAGTAGGCCATTGTGTGCTGGTACGCTGACAAATTTCAAGTTCCTTCTCTGATAAATACTGAGATGGCAATGACCAACTATGGTGTGTTCAATGAGACTGCGTCGAATCTACTGCATGGAGTAAAATAACTGGTACGTAGTGTGTCGATTTCCCTTTACACATCTTATTTTGCCCTTTCACCACTTTACCATTGCTTCTAGGTCGTCCCCCTACTCCCCGCCCATTGCGGTCCACTTCTATCAACACAGATGAGCCCCCTCTACCTCCTGGTTGGTCTCTAGCATGGACGGAGCGTGGGCGGCGATATTATATTGACCATAATACCAACACAACACACTGGACGCATCCGCTGGCAAGAGATGCATGCTGGGCTGGATGGAATGGGCACTTGAACCATGACCGAGCTGACTATGTGGATCATAGAATGTCTGCTTGTAAACACAGGTACCACTGTGGACATATACTGTTGTGTATTTTGTTCTTCAACCTACTGTTGGCTCTGATATTGATGCACTTGTCCATGATATTTACCATGCATTTTCCTCATCCAGCATTGTGCACTGTGACCAATCCCATGCTGCACAGCCTCCAAGGTCCATGGCTGAATCCACAGCACTGCCTGGCAGGGTGGTGCATGCGCCCATTGTCCCTGCAAACCCTTACCATGGCGTGTCTCCGCCTGAATGGCTCCGCGTCTATGCACAAGCACCTTGCCAGTAAGGGCTTTATGTTATGTTTTTCTATATTATAATATGTTGGTGCTCTTTTTATTTTGTGAGGTTTCCTCTTTCTTTCTCTTCTCCAACAATTTCAAATACTCATAAAATTATTATTATTATTATCATTATTATTATTATCGTTCGCCACACACGTTTCGGTTGGGATGGTTTCTTTGTTTGTTTTGTGTGCACTCCTAAACCACTCGACAGATTGAGTTGATATTTGGTGGTTTTACTCGGGGTGTGTCCAGGAAGGTTTTAGGCATTAACAAAAATTTGTCGGCGAGAGGGAGGGAGGTGGGGGGCGGGCGCTGGATGCAAATTCTCTCCGTAAATGTGTTATTGTGTTACGCCGGTGAGAGAGTGGATTACAAGTCCCAATTCATTGTAAAATACACCAATTCTCTGTTGCAGTACAATGAAAACTATAGTCATCATTGTTGTGGGGGAATGCATTGAAACTTGCATGTCTTTTTGTTACTTGCGAAAATCGAAGATTTTTCAAGTATGTTGGTTGGTCTTTGTGCGTTATTCTGTCTGTCTGTGTGTCTGTCTGTTTGTATGTCAATCGTCTACAGGTCCAAATTTTAAACTGATCTTCATGAAACTTCATCACCTGGTATAGAGGGGAATTAGACCTATACTCTGGCAGGGTTGGTGTGCTTAAGCAGTCTCCTTGGCTATTAGACCAATTCTGGCGGTTGCCACTTCCGACACAGTATACAGCATGCTGGCACTCATTTTGCCAACTCGGAAGGATGACAGGCGAGTTACCCACCTGGTATTTATTCAACAGTTGTGGGATTTGAACTCAGGATCCTCTAGGATTTGCGGCCCCCCCCCCCCCACCAGGATCATATATATCATATTGTGTATGTATATACAGTATAATAGGTGTGTATAAAATACCAAGTATAACATTTGTAGTGTAGTATTATCATTACAGGCCCCAGGTTGGGTACACCACGAGGGAGCACTCGGTCCGCTTTTCAAACTGCCCACTCTCGGTCCTTGGCCACCGGAGCATGGTATAACTCTGCGGCGGCGGGTTGCTAATCACCATGAGTGCCATTGTATCGCCATCGTCAGGTTTACTTTTGCGGTGGGTACCTTACCCGTGGATGGCCGCTCCAAGGGGAGTCTCGTGTCCTCGATGCGTACTCGAGTGAACTTACTGTATCAGGTGCAGCCGAGCGGAGCTGCCGAGTATGCACCGGCTAACGAGAGTCAATCGGTGGGGTAAAACTTCCCGGCTAACACTAACATGCAGACTACGCTGGATATAATGAACACACTCATCTACAATTACACATGAAAGACACATTTATTCACAATCAAACAGAGCACATGAATGCACCGTCAAATAAGGCACAATGACAGGCGTATTTACAATCCAAGCAGTGGAAGCACATTCAAAAGATACATGAGGAAAGTAATTACCTTAACACTTATGAAGTCCATTAAGACAATCTATTTATCGCTATACCAGTACAAGGACATAGGTCATCAATCAACCAGGAAAGATGATGGAGAAAAGAGTGACATTGGTAAACTCCGGCCTACACCTGATACAGAACAGTGCGGCGCTTGCATTGGTCCATGGAATTGGGAAAGGGCAACGAACGACTGGCAGTCAATACAATATCTTTTAAGTCGTATCTTATCATATCATCGCTTCATGTCCTTTTTGAGATAATGTGAAGCTGACTGTAACATCCACTCGTACTTGTTTAGATCCCATGGTACCTTTAGGAGGTAAGCCTCATAGCCATTGTTGCTGGTACCTGCAAATTTCAAGGGGGGGGTTTGGGCGAGGATGTGGAAGGAGTACTCAGAGAAGTGTTGTATTGTGGTATGTCAGTTTGATGTGCACAAATGGGAACCACGAAGTTCATGGTTGTATAGAGGAGACATGCAGACAATCTGCTGCTCCACAGAACCCACTACGCTCATCAGAGATGCTTGAAGCAATATTCTGCTTGGGTAGAGTCGAACCTCCTGCTCAGAGAAAGCTGTACAGACAGCCAAAAAAGTTCCGCTCTTGGACTCGGCAAAGTTCGACTCAGACCCATGGTGGTGCCTCCGGTGGCGTCTCTTGCTCTCCCGACGTCTCTTCCTGGCGGCTCCGCCCTCGCTGGATGTGCCAGCCTTTTATCTGGTCCAGCATTGCGTGGCTTGAGCCCTTCCCGCACTCGCTGTGCCTCCATTGGTCCCGGCAGTCGAAGGTTCGAGTACTTCCAGAAGGTTCCACACACGATGGCCAGCCTTGGCTTCTGTTTTGACCTTCCGCTGTTTGGTCCCAGCCTGTTTTTCTTCAATGTTTGTCCTTCCGCTGTCTGTGATGTTTATTTGTGGTGGCAGGGTTCTATTGATTGTAAAGTGTTATTTGAAATGAAAGGTTTTTAGGTGGTGGAAAAAAAGAATCTAACCCCTTCTGTCCATCAGTTGTGTTTTACTCCAACTGTTATTTTTGTGGGTTTTACAGGGTTATTTTAGTCGGACCTATTTCAAAAATACGACGACGAAGAAGGTTTTCTACCTGAGTGGAGTTGATTGACAAAGGAGATGAAAGGACAAGCAGTTTATTTAAATTACGAGAGGTAAAGGTGAATCGTTACTTAGGGAAGCATGAAATGTGGAGATGAAGAACGGCAGGAACGGGATATATTGAGAATTACTGGATAGATTGAGAAAAAGGGAAGTCCTAGTTAAACCCACCTCAATGCATATATCCCTCAAACCCCTAAACAAGGGAGAAAATCTAATCTACGAACTAATTAATGACATAGCTCACTCTGGGAACCTTCACGTCTCTTGTATGCTTGGGGGTGTATTTATAATATGTCACATGCCTGGTGTTGGCTTAATGTAGGGTAGTGGGCTTGGATCCGAGGATTCGAGTTTAGATCCCACTTGGTTGTTGAATTAATACCAGGTGGGGTTACTCCATGCCTGGTTGTTGGCATTAATGTTAGGTGGCAGGCTTGGGATCGAGGTCCTGAGTTCAAACCCTGCTCAGCTGTTTAATAATAAACAGGTGGGGTTAACTCGACCTGTCATCCTTCTGAGTCGGCAAAATGTTCGTTCCACGCTGTATCCTGTGTCGCAGTGGCGACCATCCAGTATTGTGCCCAATAGCCAAGGAGACTCTTAGGCAGCACCAATGCTCTGCACAGAGTATGGTCCCAATGGATGAGGGATAATATGTCACGTAGTGTGTGTGCATGATGACATATCAATTCTGTATATAATATTATATGTTTGCCGCTTCACCAGCTTATCTCCACTTGCAAGGAAAATAAAATATGATAAAAACATGTGTTTCTGTCTGTGTGTCGGTCAGTCCACACAGACCAACTTTATTATTGTGCCACTAAGCAGCCTTAACCACAGTTTGATTAAATTCTTGAATGTAAACATAACATTTTTACATGTGATTTAACTGCAAATTGATTTTGCACCTTGAATGTGGATTACATCAGTTATCCACCCCCATTGAGTTCCCCAATGTGCTTCCCCATACCACCAATGGTTTGATGTATGCCTCAAGGCCTACGGCTCTGACTGACACGTCTTACCGGCTTTAGGCGTGGCTTGTATATGGATGTGGGAATTTATTCGGTGAGTTATTAGCCTTGCACATTCCTGAAGAATGAAGAACAGCTGTTGTAACTGTGCTGTGTCAGTAAGCGAGTCAACACTGATTCTCAGATCCACTGTAATCTATGTATCCCGGTGTAGCTCTGCATTATTAAATGCTCTGTCTTGTTATCAATATTGCAGTTCTTCCATATCACCTTTCAAGCAAACCCATCACATGCTGCTGAGCAATAATGTCATCAATAAAACAAAATATATGTGCAATGAAAATTATAATTGCTTGTGAAAGTTTGTGGGTGGACAGCTTCATACTCAACAACATACCCTTCATTCTGTACAGCTGAGTGAAAGGGGAAGCCCCCCCCCCCCCCCCCCCCTCAAACGCCCCCACACCCCTCGGATGAGAGAATGAGAGACCAGTGTTTAATCTCTAATGGGTGTTGAAATAAAAAAATCTTTAAAAAATTGAAACTTGGCATATGTTATCAACTCTCCATGGAGTACATAGGGTGATCATGATGATGTCTTCAGTGAAATGGTGTTCCAGCCATAATTGGTTGAAATGAAGTCCTTATCCAAAAATCTGAAACTTCATATATTTCATCGATGACCTGATGTGAGTGAAAAATTAACTTTATGACTTCATACGTCACATGGTACGGTGGCCGTATTGGATGAAAGGGAAAAATTTGGACATCATTTTCTCTGAAACCGCTCAATGAAAAATTATTGAAACTTGTCATGTGTCATCAACTCCCCATGGGGTATTTAGGGTGATAACGATGATGTCATCGGTTAAGTGGTGTTCCAGCCACAATTGGTTGAATTGAAATGTTTATCCCAAAAAAATCTGAAACTTCTTATATCTGATCTACGACTGGATGTAAGTGAAGAATTAAATTTATGACGTTCTTAACCCATGCCAAGAAACTATGTGACACAATGGGGTGCATGGATGATATGGGTATGAGAAATTGAGAAATTGTATAAAAAAAATTTTTTAAATTTAAAACAACAGGATTTTAATGTTTTAGAGGAAACAAGGATTGATGTCGTTGACACACACGTAAGACTTTGCCCTATTTTGCAGGTATGTATCTGCTGTTGTTGTTGTTGTTGATGTAAAATGATTTAATTATCTGGAGTTGAATAAAGGAGTTATTGCTTTACTCATTAGTATTTCTCACCCCTCCTGTTGAAGTCATGAAAATACTTTTCGGGATATTTTCGAATGAATTGTGAGTTTGATGTTTTTGATACCTATTTTATTTCTTTTTACATGTACATGCATGTGTGGAGGAAGGAAGCAGGGGGTTGTTTGTGTGAAGGCAGCATGGGCAAAATGGAAGGAGGTTGGTGGAGGCCTCTGTGATAATAGGATACCGAGAAAATTGTCGGTGAAAATCTACAAGACAGTGATTACACCTGTGGTGGTGGTCGTATGGCAGCTTAGCTGCCGGGGTAGCTATCATTTCTTGAAGCGCGACTGTGTCGCTGATGCAGTGCCCCTCTACCAGTACACACACTGGAACTGGTGCTCATTTCGCCGACCTCAGAAGGATGACAGGCTGAGTCAACCTCCTGGTGTATTAATTCAGCGGCCAACGGGGCTTGAACTCAGGACCCTAGGATCCCAAGCCGCCGCCCTAACCACTGAGCCAACACCAGGCTGAGACACCTGTTATCATATATAGTGTAGAAAAAGAGGGCTTTGAGAAAAAGAGAAGAGGAGTTTGTTTCTCGAGAGGACAGAAATGAGAATGCTTCAGTGGATTCACGAAGTATCATTAAGAGAGCGGGTGAGGAATAAGGAGATATGCAAGAGAGCTGGAGTTGCAATTGTTGCAGAATGGATTCGAAGGACGAGGAAAAGGGATGAAGAACTAATCAAGAAAGCATGGAATGATCCAATTAGAGGGAAAAGATCAAGAGAATGATGGAGATTAATGTGGAGGGAGGTAGTGAAGAGGTCTCGATAGGGAGATGCAGAGGACAGAGGGGAATGGAGGAGGTGGAGCCGACTCCGAGTGGCTGACTCCTAACTGTTGGGATTAAGGCGTGGAGAAGAAGGATGCATGTGGGGAGGATTTCTTTTAATGTGTATTTTTGTGTATTATTCATGTGTGTATGAATGTGTATTATTTAATGTGTATTATTCATCCTCTTATTCTTCTTCTTTGTTCTTATTAGTCCTTCCTGGAATGTCTGCATTAACAATTTGGATAAAGCGATACTTCTTTGGACAGCATCTGACTTTCCAAATCAAAATTTTATGTTGTGTTTTTTGTTCGCTCTCTAGGTTTGACTATAAGCTTCGCTGGGAGCTGTTCCGGTTGCCAGAGCTGGATACCTATCAAAACCTACTGCTGCTCTTGTTTATGCGGGAGTTGGAGGCCACGGTTCGCTCATATGAGCTTTACCGCCGTGCGTTGCGCACGGAACTGGACCTCAGGGTCGTGTCTCGTTCACACATAAACTTTCGCTACAACTCACCGCATCCAATGCGGCGAAACCCATTAGCTTATGGCACTAAGGTCTGATTATAATCCTGTCGCCCTGTACCATCTGACATCTTCACTTTTGACGCCTTCCTGAGTTATGAAGTTGACGCTGACACAAAAAGTCTTTCATCCAAGCTTGAGGTAACGATCTTAAACCAATTCCATTATATTATTGTCGTCCCTTGAATTTGTTGTTGTGCTAGCTGTGCGAAGCTTTGCCACAACTCGAAGTAACATGTTGTACTTTCCAACTCGCACAATATGACTTCAGTGTTACACGTTGCAATATCCATGGTGGGCCCCAAATATTTATGTTTCTCCATATGTATTCACATTTCGGGTGCATTGCCTTTCCCTAATGGAGTGTAACATTGTCACAGGCCTCGTCACCAGCATGCATGCTCCAGGCAAGTACTGTTAAGCCCTCTCGTGGTGACGAATTTCGATCACTCGTGACGATTGATCGACTCCGTGACCTTATGGTTTCGCGGCAAGCTCGACGGTTACCATTTGGCGAACCGAGACCACCTCCGAGCCGTGCGCTCGGCCGCTGCGGTTACTCAAGCGATACACCATCGGGTCTTGGGTGCAAATTTTCCATGGGTAACGCTGGATATCCTTTGAACCTCTTTTACGGTTGATTTTTAAAACATTGCTACATGTTATCATACGGTGCCAAGTCTTGTATTCGATTCCACTGAACTTGAAATTGAGTGTTAAACTTTCTTTCTGTTCTCACACTGATATACCTAACGTTGTGCCAGTACTAGCCCCTACGTTGTGTTCTGTGTAACACATATCTCGTCCTCCCAAATGAGGATTTTTTTTATCTTTGCCGTTCTGTTGCTTTTGAGCAACCTGAATGTAGTCATTTGTTTTGTACTATCTATTTAGCACTGTGTACATTTCTCACCTTGGTGTGTCCTTTAATTATCTCGCCGGACATATTTATACAATTGTAGGTAAGGTTGTTGTGTTGTCCAAATTGTATTTTACTCATGTATTGGCAAAAGCATGAAGGTATTGTCTCGATGCTATGTTTGTATGACAAAGACCTTCTCCCTCCCCCACCCCCAACTACTGCACCTTGTGGTTGGATGCACCGGGGGATTAGGGCCTTTGGGTTTTTGTGTTAACTGTACTGTGGAATTACCCAGCACTTGCCTTTAAGCCATCTCTTTGAGGGTTGGAAATGGCGGCGATTGTTTCTGCTCTGTCCGGTGTTTGTCAAACTTACATGGCACACAGCAGTCTTAAGTACTCTTTCAGCCCCAAAGAAATCCCAAGATATCCTTAATTTATTAATGCTTCCTTTATAATACACCAATACAACAAAAAACAAAGTTAATAAACCTGTATAACATGATTGTTTTTGGGGTTTTTTTTTTAATTTGCATATGTGACTAGTATTTTCGTTTTGACGAGACATTACACTTCTTGAGCTTTCCAGTGTGGGTTCGATTCCGACCTGACTATAAACTGTCGCATTGTGTTTTACAGTAGAGCGAGGCCTCTGTGTGTGCCGTACTCAGATGGACGTTAAGCCGAGCGTCCCATCTGCGAATATCGTCGGTGGACGTTAAAGATATCCCACGGTGTCCTTTACGAAGATTTGGCGAGTTATCGCCAGCACACTGTTCAAATTACAAATTCTTGCCCAAATCACCTCCAGTTGAACGTCACGCTTGGCCATTCAGTTCGTGAAAGACTCGGGCCAAAAAGATTCCCCGGCCAACCAACAAGCGTGTGCGAATAGTTGGGGCCACGACGGTTTATTTTATTGACGCCTTAATAAACTGAAGGGATCTATGGGAGGGGAGGTTGTGGCCTTTCTCTCCAAGAGTTGTTTCTTTCAGTGGTCGAGGTGTGGGTTTGATTCCCATGGATGCTTACTCTTCCCAACCCATACTTTTTTTTGTAAGTGTGGTGAGTATGCCAAACGACCCTCATGAGTTGAGGGGGGCCAAGTCCTGCGATTGCCTGAAACGGGCCGGTTTGATCTTCAACTCTTTTCGAGTGACAGCACACCCGAGTGCTGCACTTTCTCAAAGCAATAGATTTTCCAAGTTCGTTATCTTGAGGGGTGACGGTGTGTGTATAGATCCCGATGGGTCCTCATATGGTTCATCGATGTTTCTATGATGGGGAGAGTACAATGTTGACTCTAAACTGGTTATCGAATATCAATCAAGCTGTTGTCCTCATTCTGTGTTTACAATTAGATGTTTTTAATTGAGTTGTTTTCCTCATTTTTCCAATACACTAACATTTAACCATCCAGTTGTAATGTCTCCAATTTGAAGAATTATCTTTTGCTGTCCATTATTAACACGTATACTGTACAATCCTTCAACACAATTTTGCCACATTTGCATGCGTTAAAAAAACAAATGGCTTCTGCAGGCATGTTCTTGGTTTTGTAATAATAATAATCTTCTACACTCGAGGGAAGACGATGACGCGCCATCGCAAATCCCCACGCTTCCCACCTCAAGCGAAGTTCAATGACAACGGCACTCGGGAGAGTGCATACCTCCGCCAGGCTGAACGGTTTCTGTTTTGTATCCCACTGATAGGCTGGATCTTGATCCGGATCTGAACCAAAATCTAATCAGCTTGTTCTTGCCACCTGCCTAACTCATCCACCTAGTTTTGTCATAATCCGTCCACAACCTTTTCAATATCTGCTAGTATATCGCTTTTTGGCCCCCAACTCTCAATCGCGTTGTGCACCACTCCTTGGCTTTTTTCACAAGATCTTGGCTATTCGTTGTTCACCTTGGCGTCTTGGTTTTCTATCAGTTTTCTTGGCGTATAGGTTTACTCTTATCGCTTTTCCGAAACCTTGTGAATTCTTGGCTTTTTCCATTGGCTCACCTTGGCATTTATGAAAACTAGTACGGGCCCGTAGGTGCGTAAACGACGACTGGATTGGGGCATTATTTTCAATAGATTGACCAACCTATCATAAATGGCCATAACTTGGGAAACATACTCAGGTCCCCAGCGTCAATTGTGACGTCATATCAAACGAAGAAGAATTGTGTTCTGTCATTGGTCGACAGATAAATGGCCGTAACTTGGGAACCGCTCGTCCGATCGATATCAAACCTTGAAAAGCACATCCGCGGGCCCCGGCAATATTCCGCAAGTTTCAATCAGATCGGACCGTCGATCGTGCAAAAAAAAAAAATTAATTGTGACGTCATTCGTGACGTCATAGCACCGTGTCTTGTCATTGGCCGACAGATAAATGGCCGTAACTTGGGAACCGCTCGTCCGATTGACATCAAACCTCGAAAAGGCACATCTGCGGGGCCCCGACAATATTCCTGGCAAGTTTCAATCAGATCGGACCCGCGATCGTCGAGAAACGGCGGTCGCAGACAGACAGACAGACAGACAGACACACACACACAGAGATTGCTGGAATTATAGATAGACTAGTACGGGCCCGTAGGTGCGTAAACGACGACTGGATTGGGGCATTATTTCAATTAGATTGGACCAACCGTATCATAAATGGCCATAACTTGGGAAACATACTCAGGTCCCCAGCGTCAATTGTGACGTCATATCAAACGAAGAAGAATTGTGTTGTCCTGTCATTGTCGACAGATAAATGGCCGTAACTTGGGAACCGCTTGTCTGATCGATATCAAACCTTGAAAAGCACATCCGCGGGGCCCCGGCAATATTCCTGGCAAGTTTCAGTCAGATCGGACCGTCGATCGTGCAAAAAAAAAAAAATAAAGATAAACATTAATTGTGACGTCATTCGTGACGTCATAGCACCGTGTCTTGTCATTGGCCGACAGATAAATGGCCGTAACTTGGGAACCGCTTGTCCGATCGATATCAAACCTCGAAAAGGCACATCTGCGGGGCCCTGGCAATATTCCTGGCAAGTTTCAATCAGATCGGACTGGCGGTCGTCGAGGACGAAGAAACGGCGGTCGCAGACAGACAGACACACACACACACACACACACATTGCTGGAATTATAGATAGATGAGGAGTGGTCACACTGCTCTCAATGGTGAAGAATCACTTGAGTAATTGAAAAATGCTCGTCTCTGGATCTTCACCAAAATCAAATCAGTTCGTCCTTGTCACACACCCAACCTGTCCATCAAATTTTGCCCAAATCTGTCCACAACTTTTTGAGATAAGTCCCCCCCCCCAACCCCTCTTTTAACCCTCATGATTCTAAGTCCCTACGCCCTGGGGCATGAACCGGGAGTAAAATCGTTACAAGTTGCATGCATCCCCCATTGTTGATTGCATTTAATTTTGATTTTTAATTTAAACAATGTTTTAAAATTTGCTTGTAAATGCATTTTGGTATTTCACCTTTTGACCTTGCCACAGGGGGTGGGGCCAAATAACACTGTTCTTTGCACCTTAGTGCCATGTGGTGATAGTAACTACCAAGTTTGGTGAATTTCTGCACAACCGTGTAGGAGGCGATAGCATGACGGACAGACGGACGGAACCGATTACAATATCTCCCTCGTTTTTTTTTTCAAAAAGTGTGGGGATAACAATACGCTCATTTGTCTGCCCACCTGTCTGTGTGGTCTTCCATTCCACTGATTGGTTGGACGGCTTGCCTAAATGCAACCACAGTTTCAACTTTGAAAAAGCATATGGTTGCCGTGTTTATGCTTCCTGCTGTGTGAAGCCAAAGGCCTCTTTGGAGCTGTCCTATTCATCATCGCAATGCCTTCCCTATAAGTTTTCCCTTCAGTGTAAAATGACCAAAGTGACATTGAAAAGGATTTTGTGCTGATCAGTGTCACAGGCTATGTGAAGATAGACCTCGGGGATCGAGGGGGTGGTCTGTTGTCTGTACACCACTCAAATAATTATGTGACATTCTCTCAAGCAGGGCTTTTACTGCGGAGGTTATGCAGGTCCTTGCTATTATTTCCTTTCGCTTAAACAGTTCGACCAGGGACCATAAAACCCATGTCATTATAAAAGGTCTTTGTCCGAGGACTTCCAGGAATCTCGCGACACTGTGAAAGAAAACATCCATGGTTTCTGTGAAGTCGTTGGTAGCATGATGGGGGAAGGAAAATGGTTAAATATTCTGCCCTGCCTTTGGTATGTGAGATGAAGAATTGTGTATTGATCGACGTGGACATTCCCGTTTGCTTTTATGAGTGGGAGGAGGTGAGGATGGGGGGGGGAGACAGATTTGGGAGAGGGAGGTTGAGGCTTTGAGGGTGGGGGGGGAGTAGGACTTACAGTGGGAAGGGTGAGGACTTTGAGTTGGGGCATGAGGGGAAGGATAGGATGGAGCGGGGGGGGGGGTCGAGGATTTGTGGGGAGAGGGGTTGAGCTTTGAGTGGGGAGAGGATTGACGCCTTAGCGTTGGTTGCTTGAGAGTCGAGAGGTTGGTGGGGGAATAGATGACCTGGAGTCTGTGAGGGGCTTTGGGAAGAGTTGGGGACTTGAGGTCACATTTTATATTGCACGGATGTTCAGGTCGGTACTAGATGTAACTATAACAGCACTCGGTAGAGTGCGTTCCTCCGCCATGCTGAACTGTTTCCGTTTTGTGTCCCACTTACAGGCCGGATCTGCATCCAGACCTGAACCAAAATCTAATTGGCTTATTATTGTTGCCGACTCAACTCGTCCACCTCATTTCGTCCAAATCCGTCCATAACTATGAGATATCCTGTTGTGTATCGTTTTTGGCCCGATGTCTCAATGGTGAAGAATCACTGGAAAAATTTGTCTTGTTGAGATCCGGATTCGAACGTTCACCCAAACCTAATCACTTCGTCCTTGTCACACACCCAACCTCTCCACCAAATTTCGTCCGAATCCATCAATAACTGCAATATCCTGTTGTTAGACAGACAGACAGACAGAGACATAGGGGTGAACACAAAACCTCTGCCCACCTTTGGTAGCGGAGGTTTCCCTACAAGGAACTCGACGCAGGAGAAGCGAGGAGGCCATTTATTGGCTCATCAAAGCTTGTGCTATTCTAACCAACCTATGGTTGTTTGTCCGTGCTCTCTCCTTTTTAAATGCTGAGCATGAAGGAAGCAGCACATCTCATTTTTAAAGACTCTGCCGGGGGTTTGAACCACTGACCTGCCACACTCGGAGCAGACGCTCAAACTACTGTATTATATCACTGAGTCTGGTGTTGTGCTTCATTTATACATTTCACTCGCTCCTGCTCTTTTTGCTGGGACAGCATAATGTCGAGCACTCGGCTCGGTCTTTACAGTAGTGTATTATTCATGACTTGATGAGAATTGCATTTTGCAACTTGAAAGAAAAGGTGACGTAATGTCTGATCCCTGAGAACATAAAACGAATTAATAATTATGTTGTATAGTATTTATTATTTATCTGCTGTGCGACGTAATCACCACGTGCTCCTGGTACACAATTACATTGGTCTAAGATTGGGGATTCGAAGGCCGAGTGGCCAAACTCTTAAATGTCCTTTTAGCTTATTAAAGCGTCCATACCAAACATCATCATCATCATCATCATCCCTTTACTATAATTATGCATGTATGCGTGAGGGTTCAGGGTAGTTTGAATCTTTTCCCCCCACCAATGCTTGTCAAGGCTGGTTTTGAAAGTCTGGATAGAGGAGGCTTCCACAGTACTTTGTGGAAGATCATTTCAATCATCCACTTTCCGAAATGTGAGGAACTTATTCCTCACTAATAGGCAGATCCTTTCTTTGTCCTCTGGTGTTTGTGTTGTGCTGTTGGGTAAAGAAGTCATCTGGTTACAGTTTAACCATTCCGTTTAAGATCTGATACACCAGGACCGTGTCCCCTCTTTGTCTACAGTAGAGCAGGGAATATAATATGTTCAGTTCAATGAGCCTCTGTTGATAGCTGAGATGGTGAATACCGGGGATGAGTTTGGTGGCCCTTCGCTGCACCCTTTCAACCTTGTCAGCATCTACTGTGAACCTCTGGTGCCAGAGGTAATTACAATACTCCAGGTGGGGATGAGCAACAGTCTTAAACAGCAGAGGGAGGGTGCTGATGTTCAGGTGGACGAAGGTCCTCTGAAGAATCCCGAGGATTCGGTATGTATGCCCTGCTGACGACAGTTGAGACATGATGATGAAAATTCAGCTTGTCGTGAACAACCACTCCCAAATCCTTTTCTGCAGCCGTACTGTGGAGTTCAGTTCCTTGCATTGTGTACCTGGCACGAGAATTACTCCTGCCTTACATTTTGTCTTATTTTTGACTTAACATTTTGTCTTACATTTTTGGATTTGTATTACATTACATTTGGATTTTGTCTTACATTTGGAGGGTCTTACATTTTGACTCATTGAAAGGGAGTTGCCATCTGTCTGCCCGAGCGTCCACTATGTCCAGGTCTGCTTGGAGAGCTTCTTTGTCTGCAGCGTCACATACAGGTCCATATATATTCGTGTCATCTGCAAATATTTGTACCCTTGCTTGCGCTTCCGATGGTAGGTCATTCATGAAGGCTACAAACAATGTCGGCTCGAGCACATTTCCTTGCGGTATTCCGCTATGTACCAGAATCCAGGGAGAAGCAGCTCCATTGACTCCATTGACATGTTGGACCATCAGTCAAAAAGTTGCGAATCCAGGCTAGGATCTGTCCTTGGATTCCATAGGTGGCCACCTTCAAGAGTGGCCTCTCATGTGGCACACTGTCGAACACGCGTCTGAAGTCGAGGTACGTGACATCGATAGGCTTTCCCTCATCTAGCAGTTTAATCCATTCATTTGCAACAGTGAGGAGCTGAGTAGCATAGGATTTGCCAGGTGTGAAGCTGTGCTGGTAGGTAGTCAACAGATTGTTGACTTCGACGTACTCCATTAGAGCATCCCACACAAGACCTTTCAGGCTTTTCCTTCCCATTGATGTAAGGCTAATAGATAGATTGTAGTTCTCAGTCTTCTGTTTGCTACCTTTCTTGTGGATTGGTGTTATGTTAACTTTCTTCCATGTGTAACGCAGGATTCAAGACCTCAGCGCAATGTTAGAGTGTGATCTCGTCGTCTTTTATTCCAGTTTGAAAGACACAAACAAACCTGTGTGGTCCAACAATACAAACGGAAACATTACAATCTGTTTACAACCACATTCTTCAAGATGTACTGTTAAATTTTGCAAGCATGTCATCAAATTGATTTCATATTAATAAACTGTTAACTAGGTATCTACAAATCGCTTCCTGATGGTCAATACTGCAAAAGAGTAGTATCTTAAGACCATTTCATTCACCTATATGAAGGAAAGAAACAAGGTAAAGTACAGATCTTCGAACATGGAGAAACGTGTGTATCTTCATGACAAGACTGGCGAAAGAGAATATTGCACGGGCAGTTTAATGGGTTCCTCTTGTGGACTCCTCCATTCCACTTTGTGTCGTGGTGAAGGGGGTAGGCGTGAAACCGACGAGTCTAAGTTGAGGGGATCCGAACAATTGACTCAGTGCAGTTTGTACAGCTACACCGTCACGTGTGCATCAGGTAAGATCCCTTCCTCAAGTGATTTATGGAAGGTTAGTGGAAGTGCTACAGAGGTTGCAGTTTCTTTCGTTAGTCATGGATGGATATCATCTGGACCAGCTGACTTACTACTCTTCAGTCCTCTCAACTTCCTTTCAACGCTGTCTGCTGCTATGATAACATTGTTTAGCTTTGATCCATCATACATGTGTCAATGTTGGTTGGTTGTGGAGACCTTCATGGGTAAATACACTCCTCAAGTAGTTGTTGAGAGTCCGTGCTTTCTCTTCGTTTGTCGTGGTGAGTAAACGGTCCTTAACAAGGTTTTCAACTCCCTTTCTCCCCTTTGCTTTGCTATTGACGCACCTCCAGAAGCATTTTGGGTTGTCTCCAAGGCTGTCAACAAGCTCTTCTTCGAACTTCATGCTTAATGATCTAGCGAGCTGTAAGCTCTCAGTTCGTTCCGTTGTGTGACGTATCTAGCGTATTGCTGCTCGACATATTACAAACGGTCTTGATCACCCCTGACATCCTTGTACTAATCCCAGAAATGTTTCTTTTTCCTTGATTCATGTGGTGCCTTCTTTGTGATGTGGATGTTTTTCCTCTTGCTCTGTATAGTTCTCCTTATCGGTACAAACTTGTTACCTCCGCCACCGAAGGTGAAGGAGGTTATGTTTTCACCCCTTTCTGTTTGTGTACAGTATATCTCAAAAAGTTGTGGACGGATCCGGATGAAATATTAGGGACAGGTTGGGTGTGTGACAAGGACGAACTGATTCGATTTTGATGAAGATCCGGATCCGGATCAGACTACTAGAATTTAAGTGATTCTTCACCATTGAGAGATCGGGCCAAAAACGATATATAGCACGATTTCTCAAAAAGTTATGCACGGATTCCGATGAAACTTGGTGGAGACGTTGGGTGTGTGACAAGGAAGAATTGTTTCAATTTTGGTGAAAATCTGGATCCGGATCCGACTACTCAAAATTAAGTAATTCTTCACCATTGAGAGATGGGGCTAAAATGATATGCAGCACGATATCTCAAAAAGTTGTGGACAGGTTGGGTGTGTTGCAAGGACGAATTGATTCCATTTTGGTGAAGATCCGAATCTGGATCCGGATACGAGAATTATTTGATTTTCAAAGTGATTCTTCACCATTGAGAAATAGGGCCAAAAACGATATAGTACTGTATAGTATGATATTTCAAAAATGTATTGGGCCCCTATACGTTCTCATGGATCAGGCATTGTGTGGCGGAGGTATACGTGTTGTGGTGCCGGGTCTCGGTGGCGAGAACAACCGCTAGAGGGAGCAGTAGTCGTCTCCACCGAACACCCGGAATTTAGGTCGTACCTTTCAGATAAATCCGAATGGTCACGGGTCCTTTATCGGACCGAAGATCGCCAATAGGTCAACCACGTGGGGTTGGGTCAATTGCCAATTTCAATATACCTAATTACCCACGT
>CM068961.1:98390342-98418839 GCA_035128595.1 Eptatretus atami
CTGCAAAGGTACTTTTTGACCTTGGTTATTGGAGCTCTAACCTCCTGTACCAATTGTGGAGTACATTCAGGTATAGACTATTATATAATCATTTCTCTTTCCCAAAATGAAGTAATATAATCCATTCTAAGGGGCGTAACGACTCTGGTGATCTTTCTGAACCCTGAGCAGAGTTGACCACTTGTGCACCGTCCAACTCTTTCCACCTGATCCACTAACATCGGAGGCTATTGCTCCAATTGCGGATCTCCGTACAGGTTACTGCTCCTCCCCCAAATGTCATCTATCCAGCATAAACCTTTTTCTTTCACAGGATATCCCACTCACTTATCTCTTTCCTTGGTCATTCCTTGTTCCGCTTTGACAGACTCTGCATTTTTGCTGGTGGCAATGTTGCTATCTATCAGCCTGAGCTCCCTTCTCTGAACCCACTTGCCTCACCAATTCCTATTAAATATTTCTCGACCCACATCTGTAGGTGCTGCAATGTATTGTTGCTTCTTGTACTACTGTTCCAATTGTGATGACCCCGAGTATGAGGGCCACTCAATCAATCTCAGCTCTGTCATCTCCTCCTACCCCAGCTCTTTTCCAAATCTCGTGGCAACTTCATCTGCCACCATTCTATCTCGCTTTGCATTGGTCATCACTTCAGGCCTGACCCAATCTGTTGGATTCCCTAAATGGCTCCCACTTCTCAGCCAGACTTGGTCATGTGCAACTACCTCTCCAACCTTCCATCTTCCTCGACTTGCTTTGGCTCTTCAGATCATGTATTCTTGAAAGTTTGTCTGGTAGACATTTCCAAAATTGTGACGTTTGTCTCACAACCAGCCTCTAAAGCCAGCAGCTGCCTTTTGATTCTCTTCTGGGCCGAGTCCTTTCTCTGCCCTCGACTTGTTACAATGCACAAGGTCTTAATTGGAAGTTCGTTGAAATATTGTTCCTCTTTGGGTTGGTGATGCTGATTCCTATCTTGCTCCCCAACTGCTTTAAGGCTGTGGAATCCAACATCCTCTATGTTGTAATCTTGAATCTCTATGGCTGAATCTCAGGGTTTTCTTCTCATTCACTGTAGGAAGGTTCATTGGATTCAGTTTGCAATCGGTTCTGGTTAGGTTTGCTTCTCCAGTCCAATCCTTGCCCCACAAACATGCAGATGGTCTATCCTAGGCTATGTCGTTCTCTTCATGCCAAGCCTTATGATCTGCTGCCCATTGCTGTGTCATTGCCTCTCACATGTCTACTTTTGTACGTTTTCTACACCCACTGAAATTCTATCCCCCTTTCATCCACTCTCTTTGTGCTATGATGCATCAATGTGTTCTCATCCACCTGTTTTAGATTTGGCCCATTATCTGTCTGTTGACCATTTCCTGTCTTCTGCTCTTCCTTGAACCTCAACACAAATTTTATAAAGAAATGGAGCATGTGCTCATTTGTTTACCTCTCCCCTCCCTTCTTCTCCTCTCTTTAGTGACCAGAGCAAGAAGGCCTTTATTGACTGGGCCCGGCATGATGATTCACTGGATAGCTTTTGTGAAACTGACGGTGAGATAAAATGGTTTGTCTTTTGGTGCTACTAACCCAGGTTTAAACCAGAGTGGTGTCAAAGCCACCCAATGCTCGCCTGTTTATACATTTATCGTTTTTCGTTTTTAAAAGACTAGTCTAATATATTTTTTATAAAGCATTGCAGTGAAGTCTGATCCAAATAATTTTAAAGCAATATATGTATTTGTATATTGTAATCAGTAAACAAGAGGTCCACACGAGGAATTCAAAACTCACAGAGGGGTGAACTTTCTCGCTGCAAAAAGTCAACAAAGGCTTTCTGAGGTAGGAAATGCCGATGGCCCGAACTGGAAGACTAACTTGAAGACTGGGTTAACACACAGACAGTGATGGTTGGGGTGTTTCCACTGTTCAGATTAGACTCAAAGCAAGATCGATCACTTTTTGTGGCTAATTTTCGGACGTTTTTGCGCTTGGTTTTTTTGTGCAACATTTGCGGCTTATAAACCAGTGCGGCTTGTGTGTGTTTAAATTCCAGATTTTTTAATTTAGGGGATGCGGCTTGTATAACGATGCGCTCAATGGTCCGAATTTTATGGTACTTCCCTTGCCATGAGAAATGCATCTAAAAGAAAAAGTAATATGTAGTGTTGGGAGTTAGAGTGCAGACAGGAACGGATGGAAAACAGCATCCTGGTTGCCATGGCAACCACTTTAGATGATGAACTTATGTCATGACACACCGTCTCCACAGTCTGTACCTATGTTACCAAATATGAAACGTGAAAGTTGAAAACATTGGGAGTTAGAGTGCAGACAGGAACGGACGGATGGACAGACAGACGGACGACCGGTATCACATAATACGCCCCGATATATATATATCGGGCATATAAAAAAGTGTGGTAGATAAAAACATTAGAAAGGAAAAAATAACTTGCACCAAAAACTTTAACATTTTCACGCTGATGCTCACGCCGGGGGTATCGCTATAGCTCTCTGTTCTTCGAACAGGCGAGCTAAAAATGATATATATTTTACACCAACAATAGAAAAACTTTTGGTACAACAACCAATCTCTATACTATATCAACATGGAACTGTATTATGGAGCATTTCATGCGATGCGTTGCTGTCACGTCTTGGTTGTGTTTTATTCACAGTTTTTGTTGTGTATGTGTATATATCCAGTCGTGGCCAAAAATATTTGCACCCTTGCACTTTTTTTCAAATAACTCACAATTTTCTTTAAAAATATGTTAAAATAGACAAAAGTATTTTGTCTTCACAATTCTTTATTTAATTGTTAATATTACAGAACCTTTGTTTTTGATTCAGAAATTAATATATCCATTAAAATCAGAAAATAAAAGGAAATGGCAATGACAAAATTATTGACACCTTTGACTTGATATTTGGTAGCACAGCCTTTGAACAAAATAACTGCAGTCGAGCGCTTCCTATAGCCATGAATGAGCTTCCTACACCTCTCTACTGGCAGTTTGGCCCACTCTTCTTATGCAAGCTGCTCCAGTTCTCCCAGATTTGAAGGGTGCCTTCTCCCAACTGCTCTTTTCAGATCTCCCCACAGGTGTTCAATGGGATTTAGATCTGGACTCATTGCTGGCCACTTCAGAACAATCCAGCATTTCTGGGTGCTTTATGAAGTGTGTTTGGGGTCATTGTCCTGCTGCAAGACCCATGACCTTCGACAGAGACCCAGCTTTCTTACACTGGGTTGAACATTGCGCTCCAAAATGCTTTGGTGATCTCCTTTGAAAGTATTTTTTGAAAAAATGAGTGAGATATGAATTGATCACTTGAGAAAATAATTAAAAGTAAATAAAGGTCACCAAGGCAGGTTTGCTTACTGTACGCATTTGGGTACTTATGCTTGAACATCATCGCTGTACTACAGAAAGATGGTGCCGCAAACCTGTACAGAAAGACTGCTTCTCTCTAAAGGCCACTTTTTCTGTTTCCCTTGAGCAGTCTTTCTACACATGTCTGACTGTGTGTATATATAGTATTTTAATAAAGCCTCTGGGTAAACATAGGCTGCACATAATTAGGAATGAGCTTAGCAGAGCTGCAGCCCCCATCATCTCCATAGGATTGTACTGCAGCCAATGCCAAGAATATAATTTAATTCTTTATTTTATAGACCAGTCCACCTTAGAGAGGGAATGTCCACGGATATGCGTTTCCGGCCTGTTGGCCCTCGGCCTTATGAAGGATGCCTTTGTTTTTATCCCCCGCTGCGTGGCGGAAGGGGGATATTGTTGTCACCCGGGTCGTCCGTCCGTCGTCCGTCGTCCGTCCGTCCGGCTGGCTGGCTGGGCATCAACATTTATAGCTGTGAGTGCGATAACTCATAAACTGTTCGCCATATCGATTTGAAATTTAGGTCACACATGTACCACCTGAAAAGGAAGAACCCTATTGATTTTGGGTGTGGCCGGATCCAAGATGGCCGACTGGGGCGGCCATCTTGAAAAAAATGTTTTTTGTAATAAATGGAAAAATGCTTATCTGATTTCAATTATTTTTCAATGGCGGGGGATTCCCCATCTCTGATGGTATATTTAATTACTTATTTTTAATATGTAATAAAATAAAAACATTTAAAGAGCTTGGGATGTGCATCTTGACCCCATAGCCAAGGTACATGGTTCACCAAGACTGTCCCATGAGCAGACATGTTCTGAAGTACATGGTAAAAAAAACACAGTTCTTAACCCTGAAAGGTCAGAATACATGGTCATGTAATTGGACCCCTCAATAGAAATAGAAACTCCTCCCCTGAGTGAATTGGTCAAACCTTTCAAGACATTAAGTTGAGATCAGACCGTATTACTGTAGTAGGTACAAGGAAGCAAGTGCCACATGAGCTATTGTTGCGTGCATCCTGATGAACATGAAATGCCTTCCACACATTAACCTCTCTGTGGTATTGTTGCGGTCGCGGAGCTCGAGCCTACTACAAGGAGGAAATCCCCGGTTTCTCTCAAACTCACCTGAGCCTGAGGCCACGGGAACGAATAACTTCACCCCACGGTGGATTACGACGCAATTACGAATGCCAATCGAGCGACCACGAGATCCAGTGTCCGTCCATCTAACAACTGTTTAACTGGGCGTCCCGTGCCCCCCCCCCCCGACTGGGGCACGCACCCTTGGCAAATGTGCTACTTACCTTATCTGGTGATTTTGAATGTGGCCAAGCTGTACCTTCATTTCTTCTTCATAGCATGAACATGGACCTTTCTTGCAAGTTTTTGTGCGATGAAAAATTTTCTTTTGTGTTTGGCCTTCGTAGATCTTGTCTTTAACTTGATCATAAGTCTCTGCCTCTTCTCCTCTCTCATTGCTTATCCTTGCTCAGGTCTTCTCTGTACCACTTGCTGAATGTCATGTTGATACAGAGCTTGGGGTACACAGGTTCCATAATGATGTCTTCACCGATACTTTCTCTTTTGTCCTCAGCGCATACTTAACTGTCTGGATTGCACTATATGTGCCAATGTCCATTATGCAGGACTTCTTGTCAATGATGTCCCCCAGAGTGTTGAATGATCCTTCAACTTGAGGCCGTGAAAACAGCTCATCAGTGCCTTGACAGTTGTTGACATGTGGATACTTTCCTTGTCGGACCATTTCCGTCCACCAACCATGTAGAAGCACTTCATTGTCATCAGCATCAAATGGAAATGGCAATGTCTTGTCCACTTGAAATTCTCGGACTTCTAGGTCAGAGGAACTTGTTTCCGATTCTTTCAAGACATTCGTAACCAACAAGAGCAGACTATTCAATCGCCGCATGGTTGTGCTGTGGCCTCGTGCCAGGGAGTCAATGGCTGAGGCAGCCTCCAGAAGTTTGTTTCCAAGGGGCAACTTCTTCTGCAAGTACTTGCCACACTGCAGGTGTGCTTGTCTGGCCTTTGTTTTGAAGTCCTGAATAGAAGAGTTCTTCTTGTCACTCTTGATCAGTGACCCACAGCTTCCCTAAAACAAATCCTTGTTTCTTTGCATGTTAGCATCTAAATCAAGCTGTCTGAGCTGTGATAGGCCAGCATTCAGGAGGACCTCTGGCTTGATGAAGTACACAAACTTCTTGACTTGGTCTATCTGCTTGTCATGGAACTTGTGGATGAGAGGGGTCTTCGACTCGAACATCATCACATACTGCTTCAACATGAAGACGGACTGAAGTATAGAAGTTCAGGGTCAGCAGTGTGTCCACCCTTGTATAGAAGAGTTTTAAGCAAATCCTATTCTTCCCATCTTCAGTCATATTCTTGGGAACCAAGGGATGATATGATTTCCCTCAAGCAACTTCTCACCTCTGGTGAAAGATCTTTTTTGTGGAAGATTTTTACCAGGTTTGGAAGGGAAAGAGACTTGTTGGCTTCGTTGAGGAAAGAATAGTAGAAGATGGTGTATGCTTCGAACAGCCTCAGATTTGACAATGACATGTCATAGTTGGATCGCCATCTGTGTGAAACAAATCTCTCGGGCATTGTTAAATCAATTCCAATCGATTCATAGATCTCTTGGAGAAAGTCTCGCAAGTCTTTGGACCACTTGATATCATTGAAGATGTCGGTATGAAGTTCCTCAATTCTATAGTGAAACAGCTGGCAAAATTGTCGAATGGCATTATGGACATGATTACATGCGTCTCCATCCACATCGATGAGATGAGGTGCTGGTCGTTGATGCAGCAGCGTTTCAAATCCAGATTTGGAACCTCTCATCACGTTGCAGGAGTCCATAAGAACTGATTCAAGGTTTTCCCAGGGAATTTATTTCGACTCCATTAGAGTGGTGACCACCTTCAATATGGAGTTTGCATCAGCTTTTATCAAGCTGACAGAGGCCAAGTGGTGTATCACAGATGTTTGTTGAACAGGTGAATAGAAACTGACAAGAATGTAAAGAACCTTTTTTGAGATTGTTACTCGTCGATTCATCCATATTCAGGTAGAAGTGAGTGGACCTTAGAATCCGGAGTGTGTCCCCCTCCATTGTAGCAGACAGTCCATACTTCATCTTGTAGGATGCACTGGTCTGGTCCATGGACAGTCCATTCAGTGCTTTGGGATCTCTTGCCATTTCCTTAGTGAGTTCAATCAGCCTAGGTGCCATTGAAAAAGGGGATTGAATTCTCCACCAAAACACCAAGCAGCATTGCCTGAAATAAAATTAGAAACGATGAAGCGCTTATTGACCAATAATAACTGTTTAAAAAATAAATCTGAGTTCATTACCAGTGGTTACATCTAGTTAAGTTAACTTGAATAATAGCTGCATAACCTTCGTGCCATCATTCCCATGCTTCATGTCGTCAAATCTTTTTGGTCTGAAAAACAATAATAAACTTAATTGCATGCAAAGCAAGCAACGAAAAACAAAACTAACTCCTCGTACATCGAGTTGATAAATATTTTGTCTTTAAGATGTTTTTTTTTTCTAACTCTAATCAATAAAGACAAGTCATGCTGATTATCAGTCACAATGGAGTTGATAATTTCTGATTATTATTTTTTATTATATTTCAATAGAGATCGTGCTGTTCATGCAAAGACACAAAACGTATCAGTCATCCTTTTTTTTAAGTCCATAATTAAATAGTTTAGCATCATTATTCAAAGTTTTGCATATCATGCAAAATATCATACATTTTCTTCACGTACCTCAAGATTAACGACGCGGTCTGCTACTGGCACTGCTAGTCGTGGGGTGTCCTTTCTTTCGATGGTCAAGTCGATCACATAAGCAGGATTTAGTCCGTATGGTGTCACCTTCTTCAGAGGGGCACCGAATGACCCAGCAATTGAATCGTTTGTCTTCCGTGATTCTAATTGCCGTATGTGCTTTTTGGAAGACGAATGACTGTGGAATGCTTTGAAACCTTGGCCACCATAGTCGATCACATCACATCACGTGCACAACGATTTTCCGGCCTTGTCTAATATTCTGGTGAAGTGCGTTAAGATTTCTTGTTCACAAGAGTAACGGCTTCTTTCTCCATCCATTCCCAATGAAACTTATTCTTGATTCCCTTATCATTTTCCTTGATTCGTGCAGCATCTTTCCTCTCGACGATTGCCGTTTTGATATCTGCTCGTTGGCGGATGTTGTGGTCCAATGAACGATGACGTTTCTTCACATGTCGGGGTTATTCGAAAATGCAGTTATAAATGGAAACGAAATATGATTCAAGATCGGAGATGAAAATTTAACTGTGGGGGGGGGAATCGTATTTTTTTTAAAATATTTAAGGAATAGGAGTTTTGCAGAAAATCGGAAAAATCACCTCCCCGTGTTTAGCACAGTCCCCTCCTTCCTGAACTTGCATGGTTTTGAACTTTCTTTGAGTTTCCTTGAATGACTGCATTCGGAAGTAGATTTCCACCGAAAACGTCTTCTGTTCTCTTGTCCAGGGCATGCTCAGGGTAATAATCTGTCTGGTTAGCTCCATCTTCTCAGCTATCCAGCCATACCTGTAATATAAAAGAGAAATTGGTAAAATAAACTTGTATGATAAAACTTGTGGTGGGGGTCCACTTTTTATTCATTCATTTATTTATTTATTTATGTTTGACTACTCTGTACTTTATTTTTATTTTTTTTTATTTACAAATACCCAATGAAAATTCCATCTCGTTTATTAATGTATCTTCTTTCTTTATGAATTTTGATACATTTTTATAGACTTGCCGACACAACCATGATGAAATCCCCTAATGATAACCTGTTTTAACAAATGATAATGTAAAATATATTTGTTTTGTTTTGCTGATTGATTCTTTTTATTTATTTATTTATTTATTTATTTTCTGGAATAATTTCCAAGCAGATGAAACTTCTCCAGACATGGAATATGTGGATCTCCTCCGAAATCCTGAGCGGTTTACTGGCTACAAAGGTGTTAGTGCAGCACGTGTGTGGAATGCCATATATGAGGAAAACTGCTTCAAGTACGAATGTTATTGCCTTTTTTTTCTTTTTTTTAAAAATGATTTTTTTTTAACCTTTTTTTGTTTAATAATTTGAAAATAAAACTGTCATTTCTTCCCTTCCCAGCAAGTCGTGTAATTGCCTTGATGCACTCTGCTCTTTATTTTGTTTTATTTGACAAAAACTTACAATCGAAGCTACTTTTTATTGGGAAAGCATGAAAGGAGGATATGTGAAACTAAGGTTTTGTTGATTTCCGTTCTTTAAAGATATTAACATGTTACAAGTTACACATACTGATAGTAATCGAGGACAAGTATACATGGACAAACAACCTTGGTTGGTCTGACACAATCTGTAAATTTCCTAACCCATCCATCCATTGGGACCATACTCTGTACAGAGCGTCGGTGCTGCCGAAGCAGTCTCCTGGGTTATTGGGCACAATCCTGGATGGGTCGCCACTCCGACGCAGGATACTCGAATGGCTCAATCATCCCAGCAAGCTGGTACTCATTTGGCTGACCTCGAAAGGATGACAGGCTGAGTCAACCCCCCTGGTATTAATTCAACGGCCGAGCGGGATTTTAATTCAGGACCCTAAGATCCCAAGCCTGCCATCCTAACCATTAAGCCAACACCAAGCATCATCTTAAATTATGCTACACATTACAGGCACCAGCAGACACACACACACGACACATTCCGAACCCATATTCCTGCAATTGGTTCGTCCTCCCTCCTGGATCTACTAATGACCAACTTTCCATCCAGTCTTTCTTGTTCCTCTTCTGCCTCGCTTGGATCTTCTGATCACTTCCTTGTCAAGGCACAAATCTCTGGCTATTTTAACTGGGCAACCTCGATGGTGCAGAATATGGCTGTTCGCATGGGCCAACTGGCAAGGATTTCAATCTGTTTTCTGAAAAAAGGATTAGACCTTCATCTCCAGAGCACCTGATATTGATTCCGCATGGGAATACTTTCCCAAAAGCTTACTTTCTTTCATACACTTCGATCCTGTCTGTGGCTTTCCAATTCATTCTCTAGTCCCTGATTTACTGAATCCTGTGGGAAGGCATAAGATGACACCTACAACAGAACGCACTCGATGTAGGTGTTGATTCACACTAAAGCATAACTCACTCAATGTAGGTGCTGACTCCTGCCGTAAGCCAAAATGCACTTGGATGTGATGACACTTGCTGTAAGAATGCATTCTGTGGAGGCACTGACTTGTGCTCTAAACTAGAACTCCTTCTGTGGAGGTACTGACTCTCGCCATAAACTAGAACGCACCTGGAGGTGCTGATAGCGATGAGCATGGGGGACAAGACTTGAGATTAGGATACGTTTTTTTGAAAGAAACTTGAGGCTGGGATTGTAGAGGATGCCTGGTGTTGGCTTAATGAAAGGGTAGTGTGCTTGGGTTCCAATCCCACTCGGCTGTTGAATTAATACCAGGTGGGGTTGACTCTGCCTGTCATCCTTCTGAGGTCGGCAAAATGAGTACTAGCTTGCTGGTATCCAGTGTCGGAGTGGCGACCTGTCCAGGGTTGTGCCCAATAGCCAAGGAGCCTGCTTAGGCAGCACCAACGCTCTGCACAGAGTATGGGCCCAGTGGAATAGAATGGAATAGTGGAGGGAAGAAAGGACAGTTCATGCAACATTCTCAATAACTCTTGTTTATCCTCACCATCTCCAATTTTGGGTTATCACAGTGCCTTCAGAAAGTATTCACACCCCTTGACTTTTGTCACATTTGTTGTTACATCCTGAATTTAAAATTGATTAAACTTAAAAAAGAAAATTTTTGTCACCGATCTACACAAAATACCCCATAATGACAAAGTGAAAACGTTTTTAGAATTTTTTACAACTTAATTAAAAATTAAAAGCTGAAATGTCTTGCGTCAATAAGTATATTCAACCCCTTTGCTATGGCACTCCAAATTGAGCTCAGGTGCATCCAATTTCCTTTGATCATCCTTGAGATGTCTCCACAAGTTGATTGGAGTTCACCTGTGGCCAATTCAATTGATTGGATGCAATTTAGAAAGAAACACACCTTTCTATATAAGGTCCCACAGTTGACAATCAATGTATGTCAGAGCAGAAGCTCCACCATGAAGTCAATGGAACTGTCCGTAGAACTCCGAGATAGAATTGTGAGGAGGCATTGATCTGGGGAAGGGTATAAAACGGTGTGTTGAAAGTTCCCAAGAGAACAGTGAGCTCCATCATTTGGAAATGGAAGTAATATGGAACTACCCAGACTCTTTGAGCTGGCCATCCGACCAAACCAAACTGAGCAACCGGGCAAGAAGACCTTCACCAGGGAGGTGACCAAGAACCAAATGACTACTCTGACAGAACTGCTGAGATGGGAGAACCTACAGGAAGGACAACAGTCTCTGCAGCATTTCACAAGTCTCGGCTTTTTGGCAGAGTGGCCAAATGGAAGCCACTCCTGGGAAAAGGGCACATGACAGCACACCTGGAGTTTGCAAAAATGTACATGAAAGACTGAGGGCATGAGGTGAAATATTCTGTTGTCTGATGAGATGAAAATGGAACTCTTTGGCCTGAATGCAAAGCGTTATGTCTGGCAGAAACCGAGCACAGCTCATCACTCATCTAACACCATCCCTACTGTGAAGCATTGTTGTGACTGCATCATGATATGGGGATGCTTTTCAGTGGCAAGACTGAGAGACTTGTAAGGATATAGGGAACAATGAATGGAGCCAAATAGAGGCAAATCCTTGAGGAGTATCTGCTTCAGAGTGCAAAAGACCTGAGAGTGTGGTGAAGATTTGCATTCCAACAGGACAATAATCGCAAGCATACAGCCAAAGCAACACTTAAATGGCTTCAGAACAAGAACATGAAAGTCCTTGAGTGGTCCAGCCAAAGTCCAAACTGAATCCCATTGAGAATTTGCGGGCAGACTTGAAGATTGCTGTTCACCGACGCTCCCCATCCAACTTGACAGAGCTTGAACAAATCTGCAAGGAAGAATGGGAGGAAATCCCCAAATCCAGATGTGCAAAGTTGATAGACATTCCCATGAAGACGCGAAGCTGTAATCGCTGACAGGTGCTTCTACGAAACATTGATTCGAGTGGGGGCGGGGGCGGTGTGTTTGAGTACAACGCAACAAAATGTGACAAAAGTCGAGGTGTGTGAATCTTTTCTGAAGGCACTGTATGTGAATGTTGTAATGCTGATAATCTTACAACCACCACTGCTTTTGTTGCAGACCACGCTCTGTGTACAGACCACTTGGGGCTCAGGGTTGGCACAGTTGTGCTGGTAAGTGTTTGGAAAATTGAACTCTTCTCCCTTCCATGTGTTAGGGTAGTTTACAATTGATTTGTAATGCGAATTTTTTATTTTTTTTTGAGAAAAGGAATTATTTTGAACATTGATAATACTGCCTGGTTTTAATTGGTGAACAAAAATATTGATGCATACACAATTTGGATCTCCATGATGTCCTGTGGTCTTAGAGGTCTCTTATTTTGGGGGCCGAACTACTCGTGGAAAGTCTCCAACCATATTGATCGTAATCTGTCTGGAGGAAGGTGCAATGTTTTAAAATGCCCATCAAGTGCCATTGGGCCGATCACCTTAGCCTCTGCTCTCAAGCACAAGGAATGTAGATGCAGGAGGATGTAATTTTGTTCATCAGGCTTGCACTAGATCTCCACCACATGGTTGAAAATCTTACGGAGTTTTCTCTTCTTTGAAGCGTATCTGCTGTTCTTGTTGACAAATGGTTGAAAACTATTTAGTGTTTTTTTTCAATACATTTGTGCATCTTCTTGACCTTAGCTCCAATTTGATTTTTAATGAGACCATACAGTTCTTGCAGAGGGTACATTTATGAAAATGCTGTGCACAATAACCTGATTACAATAAACCTAATTCTCTCTTTATTTCCACTCTTACAGGGGAAGACGATGGTAAGATGTGAATGAATTTGGGGGGATGTGGTGGTGGTTTGTTTATGGATAATGTTTTCTGTTGGTGTTGGTTTGTTTACAAATGATCAATAATGAGATTGATATTGGTGTTTTTGTTTGTAATGATGTGGTGGAGGCGGTTTGTTGGTGTTTGTTTATAAAATGATGTGGTGATTTGTTTGAATAATCAACAACTGGTGGTGGTGGTGGTGGTTGTGGATAACATTGTCGAATCTTAAATGCAATATGATTGTTTTAAGCACATAATTTCAGATGTATTGTTCTTTTGTGCTTTTTGTTTAATCAGGTTCTCTTTATCTATTATTGGGACTTAAGATGAAGATCTGATCACATTTTAGGTCAAATTTATGCAAAATACAGAAAATTCTAAAGGGTTCACAAACTTTTTCTCACCACTGTATATACTGCTGAAAGATTTTCTTTGTTGATCCCTTTCTGTTCCACTCCAACCCCCCAAACCTCACCTCCCACCAGGTGAGAGCTTTTATGAATGGTTAGAAGGTGAGCTGTTTGCAAAATCCTCATTCCATATGAATCTTGTGCTTTGCTGGAATCCAACATCACGATTTTGATTTATTTGTTTCTTCTGTTTATACTATCGTTTCCCTCCATGGCCAACTCTTTGACATTGTGCTGGATAAATCTTAGTAATATAACTGATTTCCCTTCATAGTCGAGGCTTTTCACATGTAACATGCAAACAACCTGGTTAATGTGTTTATTGGAGAGGAACTGCTACCTCGACACCAACCATAACCTAAGACAGCAAGCAGTGTAACCTGATATTGAAGAACCTCCAAGAGGACCTGACCACTCACTACTTGCAGTCCAGGCAAGAATTAGTAATTTTTTCAGGGTGCTGGTGATAACTGCCCACTCTTTACGAAGGACACCATAGGATCTTTAACATCTGCCAACTGTACATTTATTGGTAGGTGTAAAAGATCTCAGTGTCTTTTGAGAAGAGAAAGCAAGCTATCTCTAACACCCTGAACAAATTAGAAATTCCTTACAAAATTACCTTCAGTCGAATGTCAGACATGGCCAGCTGGTTCGTGAAAGACTAGGGCCAAAAACATACCCCGACCGACCACACTAGCATTCCGCTACGGTGGGAATAATTGGTAGTAGCTGTTTCTGTTGTAGTAGTAGTGGTAGTAGTGGTAGTAGTCATAATGGAGTTTCAGCAAATCCCATTTAGAGTAGATTGAATTTTCCCAAATAAATAAAAATCAGTTATTTGATGAAGCTTTGAGTAGTTTCTTTTGGGTCGAACTAGAATTGTTGCTGGGAAGGTAGTTGCACCTGATGTGTTGTTGGTGCTTGCTTCTTTTTTTCTTTTCTTTTTTTTTCATTGGCAATTAAAGCCTTGGTGTCATACCTGGATCAGTCAGGTGAAAGAGCATGTTGACCCTTCATTATCGAGCTTTTTTGTTTTTTTTTTCTTCCATGTAAACTGCATATGTGGTGAAGCATCTCTTCTTTTTATCCATATGATGTCCATCGGCATCAATTGACATTTGTTGCCTTCTTATTGCAGGGCTGTGCTTGGAGAAGCGTGTTTTTTACCGACTCATCTCTGGCCTGCATGCCAGCATAAACGTGCACCTTTGTGCACAGTATCTCAATGAAGGTATTTTGCTCACTCTACCTATTTAGTTTGGTCTCGATGAAGGCAGCTTGTTCACGCTACGTGTTTGGTTTGATCTGTGTTCTTGATTTTTGTAATCAGTCTGCCAGGAGGTAGTGCTGTGCATGACCTACATCGGTTTCCTATGATTGTTTTTATTTGTTATCAATTCAATTTTGTGATGCAGTTTAGCTTTTTATTTTGTATACAAATTCGAGAGTCATGGAAGAGCTGGGAAGCAGAGCGTAGTGGGGAAAACAACCAACAGCACCAGTGTAGAGGCACACTTGGAGTAAGAATGAATAGGTGAAGGTAAGAATGAGAGCAAAGGTGAGGGGGAAGATGACAGAGAGAATAAGCTGGATGCAAGCTCCAACACAGCAAGAAAAGGAAGGGGGAAAACTGAGGATGAAACAAATGGAACAAAAATGACTATGAAGGAAAGGGGGAAAACACAACTGAGAAAATAAGGGGTAAGCTTGGGAGAGTTGCAGGGAGAGAGAGGAATGGGGTTGAACACTGAGGAAGCTGGTTCCACAGGTGAAAAAACGGGAACAAACTAGAACGGCACTCGGTAGAGCGCATACCTCCACTAGACTGAACAGTTTGTTTTGCATCCCACTGACTGGTTGGATCTGGATCTTCACCAGAATCGAATCCATTCGTCCTTGTCTCACACCCAACTTGTCTACCAAGTTTCATCCGACTCATCCATAACTTTCTGAGATATCCTGCACAGACGGGTGAAAATATGACCTCTTGTCCTCCTTCGGTGGCGGAGGTAATCAAGTTAGATAATGAAGGCTTTGACTTCATTGTATGATGGTTATTGTCTGCCTTCGTGTTGTAAATGCAAAATTGGTTCATCTTAGTTGATTTGTCTACTTTTAAAATGACTGCACAGACCTTAATTCGTTCATTTATTTTCAAAGTATGGTCTTTGTTCACCTTCAGTAAATGGCCCCTTAGTTTTGCACTCAATCGTTTGATTACTTCTACTCAACCGACAAGAGGGGCTCGAACAGACAGCCCACCCCTGCTTACTGTCGAGATGTGCATGGTCGGAGCGAGGGCCACCTCTGGGTTATTCCTCCCGACGTTCATCACACTCGAGTGATCGAGCGAAGGGACTGTCACAGGTGGTATATTAGGCAAGCGGTGGGTCGGACGGTCAGCCGACTCCCTTTCCGGATCCCCGTGGGTTCCTCTCACTGCTGGAGGTTCACTGGGATGAACATGAGACTCCATTATAATTTTGAACAATATTTGATCCGTGATTGCTTTAAAATGGTGCTCAAACATATTGTATTTCGTTTTTAGCAAAGAGTTACCAATATAATAGTAAAATGCATGAGGGGTTTGCTTTGTCATCTGGGAAATAAAATTGGAAAACTTTTATTTATTTTTGTAATACGGTGCATGTCATGAAACTCTGGTTTGCATGGCCATGTATACATCATCACATTATAAACATAATTGATGTTCACGATTAGCAAATAACATGAAAATCTTGATGAATTGTTTTATTTATTTTTTCAACCGTTGAATACTGCACACATTGTCACAGAGAGCGATGTCAGTGTGATTATATTGTTGCGAATAATTTTTTTATTTTAATTTAATTTCTACACGTCACAATTCACAATACCGTTTATTAGATTTATATTTCAAAAAAAAATATAAAAATTTTGGCCACAAAAGTGATGCTCGCTGTTACGAGATTCATTACTAGTGTTAAGGAAACTCTACTGGAGCCACACAAAGAAGGTTCAGCGTAAAGTAACCATGTTGGTTCCAGGGCTGTTAAGTCTTGATTATGAAGATAGATCAAACAAGGCATTGGAGAAGATGATGTGCAGACATGACAGAAATGAGTTAAGACATTTAAAAGGATCATACCAAGTAAACAAAGCAGATTTAATTTGGTGGAAATATCGAAGAAGGAACTTGAAGAGATAGGAAAGAGCTGTAAACAAGATATTTATTATTTAGAGTAGTTAATGTGGAATTGCTTCCAGTATTCTGCCTCATAAACTATCATAGTTGATCAGTTTAAAAGTAAAGATGAGAAATGTCACGCTATAGAACAGACAGGATGATACACGGCTGATGTGCATCCATGGGATTTGCAAACTTTCAATTCCCAGTCCCACAACTGCTGCCTGCCTTCCCTCCCCATCCCACTCTACTCCCCACAAATGGTGGGTACATGGGAATAATTGCCTCAAGAGTACATTACAGTACTCTGCTTGTATTTCCAAAATTCCTTCAATAGATATTTTGCCATTCCATCAACCCAAACAAATACAGTAATAACAAGAACAAGAAGCGAATACTTCGATATCGCGCGGCTGGGGGCAGTAAAAGTCTAGGTTAGAATGATGAAACAATTTTGCAGTAGCATGCATGATGGGAAGAGTTGTGACGTTGGACAAATTTCTATTTATAGCCTCAGATCAAAGGGACGTACGCGGCCATAAGTGTGACAGAAGACGTGACAGAAGACACAGGACAGAATAGCCAATTATATAACAGCGCGATGTCGCCGCGCTGTAATAACCACTTCTGTCACCAAAAAAAAGAGAAGAAATCACCTCCACAAGACGTTTTAAAAACACTTCTGGTGAAAAACAATGAAGAACTAGGAGGGGAGCACTCGGTAGAGTGCAAACCTCCGCCGCCAATACTGCTAGGTCACTCAAGTGAACCTGATATCCTATCCATTCAATTTGACGTCAACAGTGCTCACAGAGTTATAGTTTGCAACTTCCCTTTTACTTTTAACTTTTACATACTCAATTCATTCGTCATAACTAGATTCCTTGAGACAGAAATTGATTTTACGTGGGTATATCCACCTGAAGTTCCAAAATCAGCCGCAATTATAATTTTGGCATGTTTTTTTTGTTGGAAATCACTTATAACATGTAGAAATGCCAAAAAAAAAATCGAAATTTTGTTGAAAAAAAATTTGCAAATTTTTTTTTCTCTAACAATTTGGGGGGGGGGGGGTTGTAAATCACTTAAAACATGTAGAAATGCAAAAAAAAAAAATTCAAATATTTTTTCAAATGGCCGCCATAGCGGCCATATTGGATTTTGGACCAAGTCCAAATCTAATGGCATGATCCTTGGACCAGACCTAACCCCCCCACCAAGTTCGTCGAAATCCGTCGAGGAGTTTTTCCGTAATACTGTTCACAAACAAACAAACAAACAAACAAACAAACAGAAAGGGGTAAAACACAGTAACTCATCCATCTTCGATGGCGGAGTTAACGAGTTACAACGCTGCGCGTCAACAACTAATGGAACAGGAAGATCATCACTTCTACTCAGAAAATCAACTTTCGGCGTCACACAGAAAACGATTCAGCACAAAAAAACGTCGCTCTTCCGCATTAACCCCGCCCCCAATTCACCCGGCAATCTCCGCCCACCATGCATCACCGGCAATCTCCGCCCACAATCCACCCGGCAATCTCGCCCACAATCCACCCGGCAATCTCCGCCCACAATCCACCCGGCAATCTCCGCCCACAATCCACCGCATTCCGCCCACAATCCACCCTGCAATAGTGTGACAGAAGACACAGGACAGATAGCCAATTATATAACAGCGCGATGTCGCCGCGCTGTAAATATTCGTGAAAACCTTGTATCCCCCCCCCCCCCCCAAGGCTTGGGAACATTTGTGTGAAGTTTCCCCACGATCTGCCGAGCTGTTCTGGAGATTCTTAAAATATGTTTTAGGGTAAATTCAATATTGCTGCCAAACCATGCGACCTATGACATGTGTGTGAACCTTTTGTTCCTCATGATAGGCGGTCATATGTGTTAAAGTTTCGCCTCTACCTGTTCAACCATTTTGAGGAAGATTTTTGAAGGTTAAGAAAAAAAAAAAAAAAAAAAATATGGCCACCGAATCACGTGACCAATGAAGTCATCTATTTTTTTTCTGTGGACTATTTTATCCCCAGATGACCTCAATTTTTCATTCTACATCTGCAATTATAATGTCACAACGAAGGCACCCATGACTCATAAAAATTACTTATTCCCCATGAGGAGTACGTGTCAGGTGCCAAGTTTCAATTTTTTTCCTTGGTGCGGTTTCAGAGATATAGAGGTCCAAAGTTTTTGTGTGTTTTCCAAACTAATGCCACAACCACGTGACCTACATCATCATAATTATCAATAGAACATTCTACACGAGTAGTCGCTCTCATCGTGAAAATTGTCTCAATCGACAAGCGGATACGGAGAAAAAAAACACTAAAGTTCTGTGCGAGAAAAACAGAGACAGATCCAATGCAATACCCTCTCCATCGGTGAGGGTATAAAAACAAAACATGAAATATGCGGGACATTTACCTCGACCTTTCAGTAACAATGAATGGTTTACCGTAGTACAAGCTTTGAAATAAGATAACTGCACCTGGTGAAACATTGATAGAGACAAGATTAGCAAAACAGCAACAAAGCAACATAAACCTCACAGTGTCAGGTTCAGCAGGCCCAGCAAAAGGCTTTTGTATCAGCACACTGGGTCCACTGCCAGTGTAGAGTCGCAAGCCAGCCGCTGGAAATAGGTTGCTGCTTTCGGAGAGAGCCCGCAGTTCAATCAAGTAGAGAAAGTATAGGTTACGAAGACGCCGTGGCCCTTCACCACGTGTTAGGTGTGGGTCAAAGCGCTGTTGAAACTCCTGTGGGTTTGGACCCCAGTGGGAACCATACACACTCCAAGGACGTCAGGTGAGAGGGAAAGAGTTCAAAAAGAAACATATAAATAAATAACATGAAAATTGAATGAATTAATCAAAAACATTAAAATATTTCCTTACCTTTCTTACAAAAAACTTACTTGTGAATTATTGCAATCCTCATTAGAACAGCACTCAGTGGAGCGCATACTTCCGCCAGGCTGAAGTTTACATTTTGTATCCCAATGATAGGCCGGATGTAGATCCGGCCTTTAATCAAAATTTAATCGGCTTATTCTCGTCACCTACGCAACTCATCCACCAAGTTTTGTCATAATCCGTCCACAGCTTTTTGATAAAGAGGGCAGTTTTTTGGACCCCACTCTCAATGGTGAAGAATCAACCAATTTTAGTATCCGGATCCAGATCCGTATCTTCATCAACATCTAATCAATTCATCCTTGTCACACCACCAACCTGTCCAGCAAGTTCCGTCCAAATCTTTCCATAACTTTTTGAGATATCCTGCTCGCAGACAAACAAGCAGGGGTGAATACATAGTCTCTTCCCCTTCGGAGGCAGTGGTAATATTTAAGAAAAATCAGGAAATATTTGTTTAATTCAAGAACAAGTACATGCTTGGGATGCAGGGGTAGATAGTTTCATGACATACAAACACACGATGGCCTTGCAGGAAGAACACAGACTTGTGTGGACAACCAAAATTGTTTGTTTAAATCCAGATGAAGATTCCAATAGTTATGGACTTTGATTTCTAAGCTTCTAAAGGAACTTCAGCGAGTCTTGAGTGAATTACAATATGAGAGTTGATAAAAATCCAGTTGACTCACTAATAACCTGCACTCAGGGGAGATGAAATCTGATGCCCATCTTGTCCCACCAAATCGAAACGCCAGTACATTGTGCCCCTTTGAACCGGAGTGGCCGTTTTACCAGCTGCTATTCAAACCTCCATCTACCCGAGCGGCTGGATTTTTCTCCAGGGAGCACCAGGGTGGGGAGCCGAAAGTCCATGGAGCTCAGGGTTCAAAGGGTTAAAGCATCTTCGGATGGAAAGATGGATGATCTCTTCACGCTGAAAGGCACATAAGGTGCCGAGGCAGTGTCATTGGCTAGGGAAGGGGTCACAATCCTGGACGGGTTATTACTCGAATGGATCACCCCAGAAAGCCGGTACTCATTTTGCCGACATCGGAAGGATGACAGGCTGATCAACCTACCTGTTATTTTGACACTGCTGGGGCTGGACCTCAGGACCATAAGATACTCAGCAACTACCTAACCGTTAAGCAATCACCTAGCTTAGGCATCTTCGGGTGGACATGAAAAACACAGACAATTAAAAAACAAACAAACAAAAAAAACTAGGATCGAAGCGCTGGATACGATGCTTTTCATTCTGACCGATCCACCGACGAAGATCATTGCCAAGACGTATTGGTTCACATACAATTGTTCCTCTGCCTGGCAAGATTTTTCCTATTGCGTATTTTGCCAACTGGCACTCCTCATAAAAAATGACGTAACTAGACACCCTATTTTGAAGACTACCATTTGAAAAATAATCGGTTTGCTGGTTTGTGCTGTGGAGCCTCGCATTGCAGACACACACACACACACACACACACACACACACACACACACACACACGAAAACCGATAAACTTCTCTCAACGCTCTTGTTTGACCACACTCCTGAGCCACACAATATTTTTCATAAGCCACGCCCACTTTCCTCACACCACCATCACCACTTTTCATCAACCACATCCACTTCCCCAAGCTCCGCCACTTTCCTCAGCCCCTCATAAAAAATGACGGTGAATAGACACCCGATTTTTGAAGGACTACCATTTGAAAAATAAAACCTCAATCAAAATCGGCTCGAGTAAATTTCTAAATATCTCGAAGTGTTTAATTCCGTAGTCTCGCTTCTCTACATTCAAAACTGAAGGACAAGTATTGAAAATACTGTACGCGTTTTTCGCCGCGGCACAGCAACGAGTGGTTGCTAGGCAACGAAATTCAAACGCGCACATTCCCAACAATACTGCACATGTTGGCAAAGTTTCATCGAAATCGGTTGCTGGTTTGTGCTGTGGAGCCTCGCGTTACACACACACACACACACACACACACACACACACACACACACACACACACACACACACACAAACCCGACAATAAGGGATATCTAGCATATATAGCGAATCCAACACTTCCATCTCCTCCAATAAAATGTGGGACTCATTTTCTCTGCACAAGCTAAGCCTAGCGATTGCTTTGAAATAAAGATGTATACAAAGTAATAACTGCCATACAATGTATATAACATACTGTTACGGTTGTGGAAATTCGCATTACACCATAAGAGTCCCAGGTGAGATATATCGAGAAGTCCATGTGTAGTTAGCCCAAACCAGTTTGTATAGAGGGAATTTATGTGATCCATCCGGGCTGCGACGCCTTGAGTTAGCCATTTTTCTGTTCTATCTTTTATTTCAAACAAACAAAACCACCAACGATGCTGGTGGGCTTTTCCCGCCTGTTTCTCCCGTTTGAGTTCCCCGCGCTTGGTGTGAGGGAAGGGGGAAGGGCAGCTCGCCGCCGATTGGTGGATGAACAGCGTGAGGCGGTCGGGGTGAGGGAACGCCCCTTTTCGGAACCTCCTCGAAGGAGGTGGAGCCCGAGAATGGGCGATGGGGCGGAGCCCCCGCTATAAAGACGGACACGCGGGGGGCGTTCTCTCTCTCCCTCACTCTTTTCCTCCTCCTCTTCCTCTTGCTCGTCTGCGGTGGTTGTTGCTGTTGGTGGTTCGTTCGTCTACGAGTTCTTCAGAGAGTTTTCCTACGAGTCCAGCTGGAGGGAGTCGAGTCGGCGCATCCTTGTCCTGGGCCCTGTCGCCGTCTACATCGGGAGAGGGCGAGCCTTCTGCAGGTGCCGGAAGCCCGTTCGTGGCGCGGAGCGGCTACACGTCCGGCGCGAGGTGCGAGTCGCAGACCACACCGGGGAGGCTCGGATTGGAGGTCAGGACGCGACGCTGGACGACACGTGCAGGGAAGTCGCAACTTTCTCTTTTCCTTTGTTCGTTGTAAATGACTGTGGGTGCGCCTGTCCTTGAAGTAAAACTGGTTAAGTGTTGCCGTGTGTCGGTGTAGTCGGACATCTCTTTGCCTGTGATTGTGTATACGTGCCATTTCTTGACTTGCTTTTGCTTATTGTACATGATGATGTGACTGTATACGTGCCTTCCGTGCTGGTCTGCGTGTGCAATTAAACGTGCTTGTGTGAACTTGTTCCCCGTTTCGCTGCGTCCTTTCCTTCGTTTTGAATTTCCATCTTGCATCACGTAAGGGGTTCGTAGTGGGTTTAAAACGCCCGGTAATTAATCGGAACCGTCAAGGCCGACGATAACACCGCTCGTTATCACTGAAGCACGGAACGGACGCTTAAGCGGTTCGTGTCCGGAGTCGGCCTGTGGCGTGGTACGATCGCCCGGTCGACCACTCGCCAGGTACTTAGGTAGATGAATTTGGCGAGCAACCCTATCCTGCGCGGGTGGGCAATTGGCACGATCGTGGTGAGGTTAAACCCCACCCGTGACTAGCTCCCGGCGTTGTTCCGAGAGGGTCACGACAGAATTGTCCGCCCGGTGGGCGACGTGCCGCGATTCGAGTTACGTGGCCGTTCGCACGCCGGCGGGCCGAATTCGCCAACACTGGTGTCAGGAGTGGGATTCAAATCCACCTCGGTCTCCTGCTAAATTTACGGGAATCGTTCAGGGTGAAAGGAGCGACCCCTGATTCCCTCCAAATTACGAGCAGGCCAAATTAATCCGTTACGAGAAACAAGATGGAGTCTCAAGGGGGCGGGAGCCGGGGTAGATATGGATTTAGAATTGGTAGAATCCATGGCCCAGGATGGAGGCCCCGAGCAGGAAATGTTTATTGTGCAGGAACATTTCTCCCCCCACAGACGACCCAGAGCCCGAAATGGGCACGGCAGCGGCAGAGGCCGCGGCGTATGACACCCCCTCCCCACCTCCGTCAAGTTCCCTCCCCGGCCCCAGTGAAACCACGACGACCGAGGCGATTCGGCTTCGTCGGAGTCGGCTGAAATCAACAGAGTGGGGGAAATGTTGATTGCGGATGATGCAACAAATGGGAAACGAAATAAAAGGAATAAACAGCAAATGGAAACAAACACAAATGAAATAAAAACAAATGCGTGCAGGTTGAATAATCACATGAATGCTTATATACAGCAGGTGAAGAACGGAATGAAAGAAGAATGAAGGAAAGATGCGGGTGAGATGCAGAACATGGGCATAGGCCTGCAGGCAGGCATAATGGCAATTGCGGGAGCGAAACGCGGGCAGTGGATGCGAAATGGCGCGCCACGTGTGGGAGCGAACGAGCTGAGAGGAGTGCAACGGCTGTCAGGCCCGCAATGAGGGCGGTGAGGACAAATTAATTTGGGAGACGCATTGGGCGAGACTCGAGCAGGTGACAAAGGAAGGACGGTGACACGGAGGGAAAAAGTAAATGCGGTGACTGCGACGTGTAAGAACGCGTGAGACGACAGAGATAAAAGGAAATAAAATAACAGAGACACGGGAATAGACCGAATTGAGAATGAATTCGAAAAAAGTAGAGGAGAGACTGCACGATAAAGACGGGGTTAAAGACGAGCACACACACACGGAGGTGGAGGATAATGGGGCGAGCTCGCAGAACGTGTGGGGACCCGGCGAGCAGCTGGATGGCCTCCTTCGGGAACCGGGGGAGATGCATTCCCCTTGAGGCGAGTCACGACCAGGCGGTCCGGTCGTGCCGAGCGAGGTGAAGGGGCGAGTGCTGTGGACGGGTGCACGGAGAGCTTGGGGGTATAGAGGCCCCTGAACCCCTTGTGGTGGCACTAATCCCAGTGCGATTGTCCCCGTGCGTGTGTTCAGAGTGTGGCGAAATGTGTGCTGCAAACGCGCACATCGAGTGGGTGAAAGGCGTTGTGTGAAAGGGACCGCGTGTGTGAGTAAAATGGTGTGCGAGGCTGCGAGTGGGCCGAAGTGCGTGCCTCCCAGCACGCCGTGTGTCAAGGGGCACCGCAAGTGGAAGAGGCTGTTGTGTGGTAGTGAAACGGCCAGTATGAATGAGACACCGCGGGTGAGTGCCCCGCGTGTGTGAGTGTATGGTGTGTGAGGGAAACGGCACGAGTGAGTGAGCGGCCGAGTGTAAGGAGAGGAACAGCGTGTGTGAGGTCGCTGTGTGCAAGGGAGATGTCGGTCGGCATGCGTGAGCATGCAGCCGCGTCTCCCGGGTAGTGAGGAATGTCGTGGTGTGGAGTCTCGTGACAGCGGGAGTTTGAGTGTGTGTGTGGAACGACGACGACGGCGACAGAGGGACAGAGGCCGGGTAGCGGCCGTAGATGTTTTGGGGACCGCGCCGGGTTTACCCAGCGGCGAGCGCGAGGTCCGTGCTGTGGTACGCACGAGGCCGCCACGTGCGCGCTTGCGGAGTGGAAACCCGGTCCGTAAACACCAGCGGTGGATGTTGCCGATCCCGCGGACGGAAAAAAGTTAGGCAGGTAGACGGATTTGGACCGACGGGTTCTCCACGCGAGCTTGTTTTAAGCTCCAACGGGCAGAGCACATGTGTTCGCGTGGGAGCCCCTCGGAGTGCGAGGTTTGCTTTTGGGGTGCGCAGGGTGACGTCATGCTGCACGTTGGGTCGGAATCCGGCAGGAGGGTGAATCCCTGCTGGATGGTACCGTCCAAGAGGGACGAGGGACACAAACAGCTGCATGACGTCACGGCAAGGTGCGAGCTGCGAGTTGCCGCGCTGTGCTGCGCAAAAATTGGAAAAAAAACAAAAACAAAAGCAATCCTCGCTTCGGGTGAACAGGATTCCGGGCAAGGGGTGGAAGACCCCCTGCCAGGGCACAGGATGGAACTAGTCAGGGGGAAGGGTTAGCTTAGTTAGACCGGCTCATGGGCAGGGTAAGTCCTCATGGGGCCCGTGGAATGGATTAGGTAGAGGGATTGTAGTTCAGATTTAGGATGGGAAAATGGGAAATAAGGATTTGGAGACAGTGACAGATGTGGATGTGTAGAGGGACGTAGCTTAGCTACGTAGTGTTAAAAGGAAGTGCTGTAGTTTAAGGGACGACGTGGGAGCACGAGGTAGTTAGGGAAGTAGTGAGCAGGATGGCAGAGTTCAGCGATGGGTGTGTGAAGAGTTGTGAGGTGAGTACATGATGAGTGAGTGAGGCCAGCGGGTCTGTGTGTATGGAGCGAATGTGGAATGCATGGTGCGATGAGTGATTGGGGGGAGGAGTGACTCCGCCCAAGGACCCCGGGGTCGTTGTAGAGTGAGTTAGCTGGGGTAGTCAAATTAACAAAAAAGGAAGTCGTTTTGTTGTTGGTGGGAAAGTAGGCTCGAAACCCGTTTGGAGGGGTGCAGGAGCCCTGTTGACGGGCTGGGAGCGTGGCTGCGAAAGGTGAGTATCGCTGAGTGGGTACCCCGGGCACCGGCTAGTCGGCCGTAGTAGGCCAAGGGCCCATGGGGGGCCGGATAGCGTAGTGGGCAAGGGTGCGCCCGCATGATGCGGGGGCCCGGGGCGCCATTAGCCGCGTAGCAGTGCATTGGCAGGGCACCCAGGGAAGGGGCCGGGGCGCCAGCCTGCCACGTGAGCGTTTCAGGGGAGTCGCCAGGGAGGGCACTCCCCGGTGTTTAGGGAGCTGGTAGGCTCGGGGCAGTGTAGTGCCCAGGGGTGCCATTGTTAGAGAATCGGCAGAGGGTAGTGCCTGCCAAGGGAGCCACGCGTCCCAGCCACGAAACCGTCAAGGGCACGAGGGAAAATTAGAGGCGTGGCCCGAAATTTGAGAGGACACCAACACAGGCGACGGGAATCTGGGTTGATAGAACCAATAGATTAAGCGAGAGGCGCTTGTTGAAAGCCCCGGGTAGTTTAAGTGAAAATGGTTAGGGTAGATAGGAAGTGTACCCCTCCGCACCATCCATCCGTTCGCTCACGTTGTGGGCCGCTGGACCCACTTTGGGTTAGATCGCTGAACTCCGAGGAGGCCATCCTGAGGCTTCATTGGGCCTCGACACAGGACGCTAGCCCTCCCTCTATTCCCTCCAGGAAGGGAACGTAGGGGTTGGGAGTAGGCTAGGACGAGATAGGTTAGCCGAACAAAGACAGTAAAGGGGGTTAGGGGACGATTTATAGTGGGGAAGAGTTAAAAAAAAAAGAAAAAAAAAGTTGGGCTAAATTGGTTTTTGACAAATTAAGGGAGTGGGTAGGTACAGTGACAGGCAAAGGCGATAGGTGGGAGGGAGGCAGTAGGTAGGTCCGAGCCTGCCTTCTGAGTGGCAGCACCACCGCACTCCCTCCACCAACCTCCATCTCAAGGCAAAAGGCTGGCCAGCTTCATCTGCTGGCTGTGTTTACTTCAAGGCCTGTGCCGGTCGAACGTCTGCGGCTGTTTGCTGCAAGCTGTACGGCCGGATCGTCTGCAGCTGTGCTTCAAGGCCTGTGCGGTCGGATCGTCTGCCGGCTGTGTTTGCTACAGCGGCCTTGTCATGCCATGCCTTGCCTGCCTGCTTTGCCTTGGCCCATGCCTGCTGCCCATGTCCACCAGCCCCGTTCTGTTTTGCATTTCCCCACCCTTGTTCAATGCCATGTGCTCCAGGATCACCGCGCAAGTTTGCAAGGACTGCCCTGTTGGCAGTACAACACGGGCCTGCAGTGGCGGCCCGTGCACCGTGTTTGCATTCATCCATCCGTCCATCCATCCGTTGTGCTCATTGCGAGTGCCACTTGAGCTGGCACGGAGACTGCGTTTGTGCAGCCCATGCACCGTTGTGGTTCACTGTGTTCATTTTAAAAGGGGAGGCCTTGGACTGCGTGTGAGCAGCCGGCCACGTTCCCTGTCACCTGCATTGCTTGAGCAGAGACTGCATGCGAGCAGCCTGGCTCCCTGCTAACTGCTTCTCTTTGCAGAGTCCATTGATCCTGGGCCATGGTTAGTGTAGAATTTGTGAGTAAGATGTACTGTAAATATGAGTGCGCCCCGGCATGTCTGTCTCGCGCCGGCAATTTTATTTAAGTCGTCTGTATGAGTGGGTTTGTTTAGTTAGTTACTCAGCCCATAGGTTATTTATTTTGGGGACACGAATACCATGAATGTCGCACTCAGGGATCCGAAGGTAAAACATACTAGGGGAGAACTACACATGATGGCACACGAGAATTTGACGACTCGGGACGAGTCTGTAAAAAGGGGAGGGGGTAGTGTTACGGTTGTGGAAATTCGCATTACACCATAAAGAGTCCTTCGGTGAGATATATCGAGAAGTCCATGTGTAGTTAGCCCAAACCCGTTGTATAGAGGGAATTTATGTGATCCATCCGGGCTGCGACGCTTTGAGTTAGCCATTTTTCTGTTCTGTCTTTTATTTCAAACAAACAAAACCACCAACGATGCTGGTGGGCTTTTCCCACCTGTTTCTCCCGTTTGAGTTCCCCGCGCTTGGTGTAAGAAGGGGGAAGGGCAGCTCGCCGCCGATTGGTGGATGAACAGCGTGAGGCGGTCGGGGTGAGGGAACGCCCCTTTTCGAGACCTCCTCGAAGGAGGGTGGAGCCGAGAACGGGGCGGAGCGAAGGGCGGAGCCCCGCGCTATAAAAGACGGACACGGGCGGGCGTTCTCTCTCTCCCTCACTCTCTTCCTCCTCCTCTTCCTCTTCGCTCGTCTGCGTGTGGTTGTTGCGTTGGTGGTTCGTACGTCTACGAGTTCTTCAGAGAGTTTTCCTACGAGTCCAGCTGGAGGGAGTCGAGTCGGCGCATCCTCGTCCTGGGCCGTCGCCGTCTACATCGGGAGAGGGCGAGCCTTCTGCCAGGTGCCGGAAGCCCCGTTCGTGGCGCGGAGCGGCTACACGTGCCGGCGCGAGGTGCGAGTCGCAGACCACACCGGGGAGCTCGGATTGGAGGTCAAGGACGCGACGCTGGACGACGCGTGCAGGGAAGTCCCAACTTTCTCTTTTCCTTTGGGTTCGTGTAAAAGACTGTGGGTGGCGCCTGTCCTAGAAGAAAACTGGTTAAGTGTTGCCATGTGTCGGGTGTAGTCGGGACATCTCTTTTGCCTGTGATTGTGTATACGTGCCATTTCTTGACTTCTTTTGCTTATTGGCATGATGATTGTGACTGTATACTGCCTTCCGTGCTGGTCTGCGTGTGCAATTAAACGTGCTTGTGTGAACTTGTTCCCGTTTCGCTGCGTTCTTTCCTTCGTTTGAATTTCCATCTTGCATCATGTAAGGGGTTCGTAGTGGGTTTAAAACGCCCGGTAATTAATCGGAACCGTCAAGGCCGACAGAACACCGCTCGGTTATCACTGTAGCACGGAACGGACCGCTTAAGCGGTTCATGTCCGGAGTCGGCCTGTGGCGTGGTACGATCGCCCGGTCGACCACTCGCGCAGGTACTTAGGTAGATCGAATTTGGCGAGCAACCCTATCCTGCGCGGGTGGGCAATTGGCACAATCGTGGTGAGGTTAAACCCCCACCGCTGACTAGCTCCCGGCGTTGTTCCGAGAGGGTCACGACAGAATTGTCCGTCCGGTGGGCGACGTGCCCGATTCGAGTTACGTGTCCGTTCGCACGCCGGCGGGCGCAA
>CM068961.1:98425264-98436248 GCA_035128595.1 Eptatretus atami
CGCTCTGCCGGATTTTAATTAACGGACCGATACGAGATAAACCAGTCGCTCAAATTCTCGGGTGCCTCAATGTGTAGTTCTTCCCAAGTAGTTTTTATTCCCGCTGTTTTCCGGCATTTGTAGTTGCGACATTCCATGTTTAATTCGTGTCCCCAGAATCAATAAAATAACCTACCGAGCCATGAGTAACCTTAACCTAAACGAAACCCAATCAATAACGACGACTTCAAAAATAATTCGCCGTTCGCTCAAGACGATACCATGCCCATTTTGGGGTCGAGCACTACAGGATAATAGTACATGTGCAAGCGATCTTAACTCTTATGAAAATTTACCATTAAAAGCAATGAGGACTAGATCGAATGGACTCTTGTCATGCAGTAAAAAGTCAACCGTCCGCATGCGGGCCGCTCACTGCAGGCCCAGCTGTTTTGATTAGCTGCCACAATATTACAAGTCTAGGACAATTGCCACGACTGATTCCTTGGCGCACTGAGCAATGAACAAAGGGGGGAGGGAGGGGAATTGCAACTCAGAAAACGGGGGCAAAAGCCGAGTGGGCGTATGTTAGTTGCATCTGCAGATGGCAAAGGTCTGTCAGTGTTTCAAACACAGCCTGCAGGAAACAAGGCTAGCTTGCATCGGCACAAAACAACGGCAGGATTTGCTCGATTGCGACAGAACAAGGACAAGGCCCTTTAAGCCACCACCTGCAGACGTCTGAATCCGCTGGTCGCGGCACAGGGCCCTGTGGCAGGGCAAAACAGTCCGGGGGCAGAGACGGTCAGAGACCCCCTCGGCCCAGCAAGCCTAATAGCAGTATAAACATGCTCGCAGCCGATTGAAGTTGTGGCCGGGCGAGCAGGCCTTGAAGTAACAACGAGCAACAGCACAGTGAAAGTTGGCACAAGACCTTTGAGCCTATTCACGAGAGGGGTATGGTTTGGTGTAGGTAGTGTGGTGTGTGCTGGCCACTCAGACGGTTCCGCGAGCACTCGACCTACCTAACACGTCTCCCTCTCTCTTCACTCTTATGTGTGCCGTTGTGCCTTGATCACTGTCCATTCCCATCCCCATTAATTGTCAAAAACCTCAATTGTAGCCCCAATTAATTTTTTTTTGTTTATATTTTCTTTTTTATTTTCTATACCTCTGCACAACTATAAAAATTCGAATCCTATATCCCCCTTTATGTCTCCTGTTTACGGACTAAACTCTTATTTTTCGTCTCCTAGCTAATCCCAACACCTACGATTCCATCCTGGAGGGGAATGATAGGGATTGAGGCTAGCCGTCTCCTGTGTCCGAGGCTCAATCAAGCCTCAATGATGGCCTCATCGACTATCAGCGATACTTAACCCAAGGTGGGTTCAGCGGGTCCCTACAAACGAGAGTGAATGGGAGTGACTGATGGTGCTGGAGGGGTATATCTTCCTATCTACCCTATCCTATTTTATACTTTTGAACTACCCCGTGTCTCCAACAACGCGCCTTGCGCTAACTAACTAATTTGATTCACTACGAACGTCGCTAGATTCCCGTTCACCTGTTTGGTGTCCAAATTTCGGGCCTCGCCCTCACAATTTTCCTCCGTGCACGTCTACAGCGCGTCCTCATGGCTGGTGAACGCGTGGCTCCGCTTGCAGTACTACCCTCTTGGCCCGCGCCCGCGCCGATTCTCTATACGATGGCACTCAAAAGCCGAGCCACTGACATGGACAGCCCGAGCCATACCACCACTCCCTAAAACACCGGGAATGCCACTCAAGCCTGGCAATGACCCCTGAGGTGGAGCGCTCGCACGGCGTGGCCCAAGGAGCGGCCTTCCGGGCCCCTTTCTCGAGGGTCACGCCGTGCGCCGACAGCGCACTGCCCACGGCGCCGTGGCGGGTGGGGACCCGCAATTTTTTTGCGGCCAAATTGGCGGGCGGGGAAACCAGGGCACCCCGCCATCCCAATGCTGAGCGCACCCCGTGCCCACTTACGCACCCCGGTCCCTTACCATGGGCCCTTGGCCTTATCTTCTAGCGGTCTTGACTAGCGTGTGCCCGGGTTACCTCCCACCCAAGCGATTACTGTCACCTTTCTGAATGCCACCCGCTCCAGCCCCGTCAACACGGGCGTGTACCCCTCAAACGGGTATCAGAGCCTACATTCCCACCAACAACAAAACGACCCTTCTTTTGTCATTTTGGTACCTAGAGCCCGCTAAACTCACTCTACACTGTGAGCCCCCTTGGGGTCCTCTTGGGCGGAGAATACATACTCCCTCCTCCAATTTTTTTTTTCACTCATTACGCACCATGCATTACCTAACATTCGTTTACCTATTTTTCACTCAGGCCCGCTGGCCTCACTCACTCATCAAGTTACACTCGTTCCCAATTCCACAACTTCTCATTCTCAAATATGCAGAGAATTTTCCTGCCATCTATTCGCTCTACTACATTCCCTAAAACTTACTTTTGCCTCACGTCGTCCCAAACTACCATGCACGGCTCCTCTTTAACACTCCCACCGTACGTAAGCACGTCCCCTCTCCCTACCCCATCCAAAGTGGTCTCTGTCCTCTAATCTAAATGAGGTCTTACTCTTTTTCCATCCTAAATTCTGAAATAATAATCCCTCTAACCTAATTCCCATTCCACGGGTCCCATGAGGTACTTACTCAACTATAGCCCCAATGAGAGCCGGTCTTGGCTAAATACTAAACCCGTATCCCCCAACTAGTCCATATCCTGTGCCCAGCAAGGAGGGTCTACCGACCCCTTGCCCATGTGAATCCTGTTCACTTAGGGCCCCAAAGAGCTTGCTTTTTTTTTTTCTCGCTGCAGACATCAGCGGCGCAACTCGCTTAACCGCTGCGCACGGGGAACCTAGCGCGAGCCCCCAATTCAACAGCCAGCAATGCACACTTTGGCGTTGACGTAATGGCAGCTGTTCGTCGGTCCCTAACCGTGATAAGTTCCCCAATAAACTTAGGACACGGACAAACCATCCCGCAGGCGATTTCTACCCTTTCTGGCCAAGGAAATCAACAACCTCTTACACGTAGCCATGACGCGCGGACTACATGCGATATAGAAAAATAAACTATAGCCCGTCGTAATTCGAGGGGTTCCCCTACGACGAAACATCAATGTGATCTGTTGACCCTGTTGGAGCTTAACAACAATGCTCTCGTGGAGAACCCATCCGGTCCAAATCCCAATCATCCTGCCTACATTTTGTCCGTCCGCTTGGTGCGGCACACTTCACACCCGCTGCCTTTCCCGGACCGTGGGTTTTCACTCCTCCAACGCGCCTGCGCACTGGTGTGCAGCCTTCGTGCGTACCAACAGTCACGGACCAACGCTCGCTGCGTTCCAAACCCGTGAGCGGTCCTTCAATACATCTAGGCCGCTACTCGGTTTCCCCTGTTTCCTCAACATTCGCCATCTTCCTATTAACCATAACCACGCCACACACCTCCTGCGTGTGCACGAGAGCTGCTGAAAATCACAACACCACCGACATGTATATTCACTGGGCCCGCGGCGCACGACACGTGCTGCTGTTCGCACCACTGCCCCACGCTGTCATCGTCTTACTACCGGCTCTCTTACAGCACATGTCCCGTCGTGTACACTCACACACGGACCCTCCCTGCACCCCACGACCCAAAGCTTCGTATACTTCACAGTGGGGTTCTCACTCACACAATTTGCGTGCCGGAAAGTCACGCATCTTCCGCCATCGCATCACACACAGAAGAACCCCCCTTTTTCCAACCCTTTTTCTGCACAACCTACATTTGGGACTGGGGATTCTGTGGTCCCCACAGGGTTTTCCAGGGGCCGGGGGTCTATACACAACCGCACCAAACTCTCCCGACAACCTTTTCCGTCAACTTAGCAGTTCCTGCTTTCCTCCATATCTACCATTTCGCCTGAATCATGAACCGAAACCCACCTGGTCTTTGATCAGCTTCAAGGAGAATATTGCAGTCTTCCTTCCGTTTTCCCATAAAGAAAGGAGGTTCCATCCAAGCTGCTTCTGCACTCGGTCACAAAACATTCTTGCGAGCTCCCCTCCATGTATTCCTTCCACCAATCTCCCGGTGTGTGTTGTTCGTCTTCCACCTCTTCCGTCCCTTTATCGTGTCGCATTCTCTCACTTCCATGCACGTTCCATCCACACTGCGTCTCTCGTTATTTTATTTTTTCCCTTTAATTATCTCTGTCATCTCCACGTGTCTCCACGCGTCTCTTACACGTCGCAGTCACCGCATTTACTTTTTCCCTCTGTGTCACCGTCACTTCCTTTGCCACCTGCTCGAGTCTCGCCCAACGCGTCTCCCGAATTATTTTCTCCTCACCCAGCTCCATTGCGGGCCTGACAGCCGTTGCACTCCCCTCCAGCTCGTTCGTTCCAGCACGTGGCGTCGCCATTTCAATGGACTGCTGCAAAGAGAAAAGCAGTTAGAGGAGCCAGGGCTGCTGCATGCAGTCTCTGGCTCAAGAAGCAAGGGACAAGGGAAGTGGCCGGTGCTCACAGGTCCAAGGCTCCCGCTTTTAAATGAACACATTGACCACACGTGCATGGGCTGCACAACGCAGTTTCCGTGCAGCTCAAGTGGCAGCTGCAGAATGAGCAGCACGGATGGATGGACGGATGGATGAATGCAAACCGGTGGCCTTGCCGGCCGACTGCAGGCCGTGTGTAGCTGCCAACAGGGCAGGTCCTTGCAAACTTGCCGCGGTGTCTGGAGAGCAGAGCTTGACAGAGGGTGGGGAAATGCAAAAGCCGGGGTGTGACATGAGGAGCAGGCATGGGCCATAGCAAAGGCGAGCGAGCAGTCCATGGATGACAAGGCCGTGTAGCAAACCGCCGGCAGATCGGAGGCTGACGTAGAACGCGGCACAGGCCTTGCCAAGAAGCGTGCAGCGATCTCGGCCGGACAGGCCTTGAAGTAACACACGCCAGCAGCTGAAGCTGGCCAGCCTTTTGCTTGGAGATGGGGTTGGTGGAGGGAGTGGGTGGTGGCTGCCACTCAGAAGAGGCTCGACCTACCTACTGCCTCCCTCCCACTATCGCCTTTGCCTTCACTGTACCTACCACTCCCTAATTTGTCAAAAACCAATTTAGCCCCAACTTTTTTTTTTCTTTTTTTTACTCTCCCCACTTAAATCGTCCCCTAACCCCCTTTATGTCTGTTCGGCTAAACCTATTCGTCCTACGCCTACTCCAACCCCTACGTTCCCTTCCTGGAGGGGAATGAAGAGGGCTAGCGTCTGTGTCGGAGGCCCAATGAAGCCTCAGGTGGCCTCCTCGAGTTCAGCGATCTAACCCAAAGTGGTCCAGCGGCCCACAACGTGAGCGAAGGGATGATTGTGCGGAGGGTACACTTCTTATCTACCCTAACCATTATCACTTAAACTACCCCGGGGCTTCAACAACACCTCTCGCTTAATCTATTGGTTCTAACAACCCAGTTCCCGTCGCCTGTTTGTGTCTCTCAAATTTCGGCCCGCCCTCTAATTTTCCCTCGTGCCCTTGACGGTTCGTGGCTGGGAACGTGCTCCTTGCAGGCACTACCCTCTGCCGATTCTCTAACAATGCACCCCTGGCACTCACTGCCCCGAGCCTACCAGCTCCCTAAACACCGGGAGTGCCCTCCCTGGCGACTCCCTGAACGCGTCACGTGGCAGGCCTGGCGCCCCGGCCCTTCCCTGGGTGCCGTGCCCAATGCACTGCCTACGCGGCTAATGGCGCCCCGGGCCCCCGCATCATGCGGGCGCACCCGTGCCACTACGCTATCGCGCGGCCCCCCATGGGCCCTTGGCCTACCACGGCGCGACTAGCCGGTGCCCGGGTACCACTCAGCGATACTCACCTTTCGCAGCCACGCTCCAGCCGTCAACAGGGCTCCTGCACCCCTCCAAACGGGTTTTCGAGCCTACTTTCCACCAACCAACAAACGACTTCCATTTTTGTTAATTTGACTACCCCAGCTAACTCACTCTACACTGACCCCGGGGTCCCTTGGGCGGAGTCACTCCTCCCCCAATCACTCATCGCACATGCATTCCACATTCGCCCATACACACAGACCCGCTGGCCTCACTCACTCATCATGTACTCACTCACACTCTTCAACACACCCATCGCTGAACTCTGCCATCCTGTCTCACTATTCCCCTAACTACCTCGTGCTCCACGTCGTCCCTAAACTACAGCACATTCCTTTTAACACTACGTAGCTAAGCTACGTCCCCTCTACACATCCAAGTCCTGTCACTTGTTCCAAATCCTTATTTCCATTTTCCCATCCTAAACTGAAACTACAATCCCTCTACCTAATCCATTCCACGGGCCCCATGAGGACTTACCCCTGCCCATGAAGCCGTCTAACTAAGCAACCCTTCCCCTGACTAGTTCTATCCTGTGCCCTGGCAGGGGGTCTTCCACCCTTGCCCGGAATCCTGTTCACCGAAAGCGAGGCTGCTTTTGTTTTGTTTTTTTCCAATTTTGCGCAGCACCAGCGCGCAACTCGCAGCTCGCACCTTGCCCGTGACGTCATGCAGCTGTTTGTGTCCCTCGTCCCTTGGACGGTACCATCCGCAGGGATTCACCCTCGCTGATTCCGACCACACGTGCAGCCATGACGTCACCCTGCGCACCCCAAAGACAACCTCGCACTCCGAGGGCTCCCCACGCGACACATGTGCTCTGCCGTTGGAGCTTAACACAAGCTCGGTGGAGAACCCGTCCGGTCCAAATCCGTCTACCTGCTAACTTTTGTCCGTCCGCGGGATCGGCAACATCCACGCTGGTTTACGGACCGGGTTTCACTCCCGCAAGCGCGCACGTGGCTGCCTCGTGCGTACCACAGCACGGACCTCGCGCTCGCCGCTGGTAAACCCGGCGCGGTCCCCAAAACATCTACGGCCGCTACCCAGCCTCTGTCCTCTGTCGCCGTCGTCGTCGTTCCACGCACACACTCAAACTCCGCGGTCCGAGACTCCACACCACGACATTCCACTCACCCCGGAGACGCGGCTGCATGCTCACGCATGCCGACCGACATCTCCCTTGCACACACAGCGACCTCACACACGCTGTTCCTCTCCTTACACTCGCCGCTCACTCACTCGTGCGTTCCCTCACACACCATACCATCACACACGCGGGGCACTCACCCGGCTGTCTCATTCATACTGGCCGTTCACTCACCACACGCCTCTTCCACTTGCGGTGCCCCTTTGAACACACGGCGTGCTGGAGGCACGCACTTGGCCCACTCGCAGCCTCGCACACCATTTTACTCACACACGCGGTCCCTTTCACACAACGCCTTTCACCCACTCGATTGCGCGTTGCAGCACACATTTTCGCCACACTCATGAACACACGCACCGGGACAATCGCACTGGGTTAGTGCCACCACAAGGGGTTCCGGGCCTCTATACCCCCAAAGCTCTCGTGCACCGTCCACAGCTCGCCCCTTCACCATCGCTCGGCACGCCGACGGACCGCCTGTCGTGACTCGCCTCAAGGGAGAATAGCATCTCCCCGGTTCCCGAAGGAGGCCATCCAGCTGCTCGCACCGGGTCCCACACGTTCTGCGAGCTCGCCCCATTATCCTCCACTACCTCCGGTGTGTGTGCTCGTCTTTAACCCCGTCTTTATCGTGCAGTCTCTCCTCTACTTTTCTAATTCATTCTCAATTCGGTCTATCTCCCGTGTCTCTGTTATTTTTATTTCCTTTATCTCTGTCGTCTCCACGCGTCTCTTACACGTCCGCAGTCACGGCATTTACTTTTTCCTCCGTGTCACCGGTCCTTCTTCTTTGTCACTGCTCGAGTCTCGCCCAATGCGTCTCCAAATTAATTTGTCCTCACCCGCCTCCATTGCGGGCCTGACAGCCGTTGCACTCCTCTCAGCTCGTTCGCTCCCACACGTGGCGCCGCCCATTTCGCACACTCCACTGCCTGCGTTTCGCTCCCCGCAATTGCCATTATGCCTGCCTGCAGGCCTATGCCCATGTTCTGCATCTCACCCGCATTTCTTCATTTCTTCTTTCATTCCGTTCTTCACCTGCTGTATATTAGCATTCATGTGATTATTCAACCTGCACGCATTTGTTTTTATTTCATTTGTGTTTGTTTCCATTTTGCTGTTTATTCCTTTTATTTCGTTTCCCATTGTTGCATCATCCGCTCAAATTTCCCCTCTGTTTGATTTCAGCGACTCCGACGAAGCCGAATCGCTCGGTGCGGTCGTGGTTTCACTGGGGGCCGGGGAGGGAACTTGACGGAGGTGGGAGGGGGGTGTCATACGCCGCGGCCTCTGCCGCGTGCCGTGGCCCATTTCGGGGCTCTGGGTCTGTCTGTGGGGGAGAAACTGTGTCCTGCACAATAAACATTTCCTGCTCGGGCCTCCATTGGCCAGGATTACCAATTCTAAATCCATATCTACCCCGCTCCGCCCCCTTGAGACTCCATCTTGTTTCTCGTAATGGATTATTTGGCCTGCTCGTAATTTGGGGATCGGGGTCGCTCCTTCACCCTGAACGATTCCCGTAAATTTAGCAGGAGCCGAGGTGATTGAATCCACTCCTGACACCAGTGTTGGCGAATTTGCGCCCGCGGCGTGCGACGGCCACGTAACTCGAATGCGCGCACGTCGCCCACCGGGCGGACAATTCTGTCGTGCCTCTCGGAACAACGCCGGGAGCTAGTCACGGGTGGAGGTTTAACCTCACCACGATCGTGCCAATTGCCCACCCGCGCAGGATAGGGTTGCTCGCCAAATTCGTATCTACCTAAGTACCTGCGCGAGTGGTCGACCGGGCGATCGTACCACGCCACAGGCCGACTCCGACACGAACCGCTTAAGCGGTCCGTTCCGTGCTTCAGTGATAACTGAGCGGTGTTATCGTCGGCCTTGACGGTTCGATTAATTACCGGGCGTTTTAAACCCCTACGAACCCCTTACGTGATGCAAGATGGAAATTCAAACGAAGGAAAGGACGCAGCGAAACGGGAACAAGTTCACACAAGCACGTTTAATTGCACACGCAGACCAGCACGGAAGGCACGTATACAGTTCACATCATCATGTACAATAAAGCAAAAGCAGTCAAGAAATGGCACGTATACACATCACAGGCAAAGAGATGTCCCGACATACACACGGCAACACTTACCAGTTTTACTTCAAGGACAGGCGCCACCCAGTCATTTACACGAACCCAAAGGAAAAGAGAAGTTGCGACTTCCCTGCACGTGTCGTCCAGCGTCGCGTCCTTGACCTCCAATCCGAGCCTCCCCCGGTGTGGTCTGCGACTCGCACCTCGCGCCGGCACGTGTAGCCGCTCCGCGCCACGAACGGGGCTTCCGGCACCTGGCAGAAGGCTCGCCCTCTCCGATGTAGACGGCGACAGGGCCCAGGACAAGGATGCGCCGACTCGACTCCCTCCAGCTGGACTCGTAGGAAAACTCTCTGAAGAACTCGTAGACGAACGACACACACACAGCAACACACACACGCCACGCAGACGAGCGAAGAGGAAGAGGAGGAGGAAAAGAGTGAGGGAGAGAGAGAACGCCCCGCCCTGTCCGTCTTTTATAGCGGGCGGGCTCCGCCCCATTCTCGGCTCCACCCTCCTTCGAGGAGGTTCACGAAAAGGGCGTTCCCTCACCCCGACCGCCTCACGCTGTTCATCCCACAATCGGCGCGAGCTCCCTTCCCCCTTCCCTCACACCAAGCGCGGGGAACTCAAACGGGAGAAACAGGCGGAAAAGCCCACCAGCATCGTTGGTGGTTTTGTTTGTTTGAATAAAAGATAGAACAGAAAAATGGCTAATCAAAGCGTCGCAGCCGGATGGATCACATAATTCCCTCTTACAACTGGTTTGGGCTAACTACACATGGACTTCTCGATATATCTCACCTGAGGACTCTTTATGGTGTAATGCGAATTTCCACAACCGTAACATATGTTATATATCATTGTATGGCAGTTATTACTTTGTATACATCTTTATTTCAAAGCAATCGGCTAGGCTTAGCTTGTGCAGAGAAATGAGTCCCACATTTTATTGGAGGAGAGTGGAAGTGTTGGATTCGCTATATATCTAGATATCCCTTATTGTCGGGTTTTCGTGTGTGTGTGTGTGTGTGTGTGTGTGTGTGTGTGTTGTGTGTGTGTGTGTGTGTAACGCGAGGCTCCACAGCACAAACCAGCAAACGATTTCGATGAAACTTTGCCAACATGTGCAGTATTTGTTGGGAATGTGCGCGTTTGAATTTCGTTGCCTAGCAACCACTCGTTGCTGGTGCAGCGGCCGAAAAACGCGTACAGTATTTTCAATACTTGTCCTTCAGTTTTGAATGTAGAGAGCGAGACTACGGATTAAACACTTCGAGATATTTAGAAAATTTTACTCGAGCCGATTTTTGATTGAGGTTTTATTTTTCAAATGGTAGTCCTTCAAAAATCGGGTGTCTATTCACCGTCATTTTTTATGAGGGGCTGAGGAAGTGGGCGGAGCTTGGGGAAAGTGGATGTGGTTGATGAAAGTGGGAGTGGTGTAGGAAAGTGGGATGGTAGGAAAGTGGGCGTGGCTTATGAAAAATATTGTGTGGCTCAGGAGGTGTGGTCAAACAAGAGCGTTGAGAGAAGTTTATCGGGTTTTCCGTGTGTGTGTGTGTGTGGTGGTGGTGTGTGTGTGTGTGTGTGTGTGTGTCCTGCAATGCGAGGCTCCACAGCACAAACCAGCAAACCGATTTATTTTCAAATGGTAGTCCTTCAAAAATAGGGTGTCTATTACCGTCATTTTTTATGAGGAGTGCCAGTTGGCAAAATACGCAATAGGAAAAATCTTGCCAGGCAGAGGAACAATTGTATGTGAACCAATACGTCTTGGCAATGAATCTTCGTCGGTGGATCGGTCAGAATGAAAAGCATCGTATCCAGCGCTTCGATCCTAGTTTTTTT
>CM068961.1:98436273-98459972 GCA_035128595.1 Eptatretus atami
GCCATTTTGGACGACCCGTTGTCGCCCGCTTCACTGCACGCTATTGCCTTCGATGGCTCCGCTGGCTGCGAGGTTCGAGGCCCTCACGCGCCCGCCATCCACACCAAATTTTTCCGGCATTGTTGCATATTGCTCATGGGGGGACACATAATTTGTCGTGCAGGATAAGGTTTTTTTTTTCGTCTGATCCAACAATCCTCAATATATTATTATTCATTGGTGCAGTATATTTCACCACTTTGTTGTTTTATGCCAATCATTTTTTCATGTTAACTAGTGCGTCATTTGTTTGCATCAATTCAGCATCAAGCATGTGCGATGGTGCCGAGATTGCCTTCCAACAGTGATTCGATATCACGATTAATCGTTGTAGGTTTCGCTGGGAGGCCGTGTGGGAAGTGGGCCTTGAATATCGAGGGAGGGGTGGGGGCGGTGTAATCCATACAGCGGCCGCTGTCAGCGCCCATTTTCGGGCTCCGGTTTTGTTGTGTGGGGAGAGGTACTCCGCACTAACACCATGGCACTTCCTTGCTCGGTTGATTTCATCCTGAGTCCCAATGGATTCTAAAAATTTTCTAATCCATTATTACCTCCCGGCACCTCGCTGTTTTTTCACCTTGAGAACTAAACCAATCTTGTTATCTACGTAAAAGATGAATTTGGCCTGCTTCGTTATTTGGGAGGAGACGGGGGGGAGGTCAGACCTACGCACACCCCTGGTCCGTATCAAGCCCCGCACAGAATTTAAGACCTTGGAGACACGGGCACGAGTTTGTTTTCCCCCCCGCTCGTACACTGAAGTTGTTGTGGAATTTCGCCCGCCCACCAACCCGCATTGGCTGTGGATCGATTGTGGACAAGCGGAGATAGTAGCACAATAAGTGGTCCGCCTCGGCCATTCACCCTTCTTCGGAACGGACAATTCTTTCGTGACGCCTCTCGGAACGCCGCGGCCGGCCAGTCACAGGGTGAGGTTTAACTCCTCACCACGATCGTGCAATGCACACCCGCAGCATGGAGTTGCTCTCGCCTAAATTTCATTACCTAAAATAACACTAAGTTACCTTGTGCGAGTGTGTCGATTCCTATGGTTAATTTTGCGTATCGTTACCTCGGCTCGTGCTAGGTCGGACTTCGGAAAAGAACCGCTTACAATGCGGTTACGCTCTCCGTGCCTGCAGAGCACTATACCTATGTGCGAGTTATCGTCGACCTCTGACGGTTCCGATTTATTAACTCGTGTTGGCTGTTTTATAACTCACCAAACATCAAATGTCCGTTACGTGATAACGAAAGATGGAGATTCACAATAAAGGAAGAGAGAACGAAAGCAAAGAGCCGGAAGAAAAACATTACAACAAAAGTAATGGGCCCCACATCTCACTTCAACCACCACACATGTTGGGGGACCCATCGGAAGGCACGTATATACTAGCCCTACAATCATTTGCCAACAAAGAGGCAAATGCAAGGATTAGCAGAGCTACAACCGAAATAAAAGGGCAATGTACAGGCACAGACATGGAGGGACGAATTCTTACTTTTTTGGACACGGTGCCACATTGCCCATAGCATACCAACCCCGAAATAAAGAAAGCCACCTCACAGGCAAGGAGGCAGACAGGTCCGTAACCAAATTACCCTGTGATCTTTTCTGGGGGAGGGATACAGTCAGGTTCCACCGAGTTATCCTGAGGAGTGTGTAAGGTTTACTCGCGTCCTCAAAGTGACGCGATGGCGGCATATGCGCAATTGTTTTCGCGCATACATGCGCCGACCATTCCGTTTGCCCACCCTGGCGTGTGGTCGTTGTCTAGCCTCTCCGGCGTTGCTGCCTCGCAAGCGGGGCTTTTTTGTGGTCACCTGTATGTTAAAAGTTGTAACGTTTAGGTTTGGGGAGAGAACGACCACCCCCCACCCCAGGCACTATCTCAAGACGAGCGGGTGAATGGCCGCGCGGGCGCACATCTGCGCTGCGCATCCCTGGGCTCAGGAGAGTGGGATGGCTTTGGTTCTGGGCTGGAGCGCCGGAGAGCGACGAAGAAACCACGCGACCCCAACTATTGGGCCGGAGAGCAAACCTCGATTGAACTTAACAAACGTGCTCTCACTTGATCCGACGTTGACTCGACACAGAAACCCCGCCCTGCAACTGAACATCTCTTCTCAAAATAAAGTGCAACTGAACACTATGAGTCACCATTATGCTAACGCATCTTTATATGGCCTGCCAGGAGGAGCACTATATTGCAAATATTTTGTTATCATTAACGCGATTTGGAGGACGGGGCTCACGCCACTGTTTCTCTGTTCAGTTGGCATTGGTGGCAGCAAAAGGGGGCGTTGAAGCCTTTTTTGATCTCAAATCACTCATCAGTTAATGAATCTCAGATGCCTACGTGATTTGGGGCTCGGGCTCAATATAAAACCCCCGACGCTCGCTCCATTGGAACGCTGGAGAAACATGGGGCGTTGAAGGTCCTTCTCTGAGTTTCGAATTTCTCCCTCGGAAAGGCGCCAATTCGCGGCTCGGCCGGGCTTCGATGCGTTTGGCTACCAATCGCCTGAACATGGCCCTAGACAGCCCCGACGTTCGGTTGTTTACAACAAGGTGGACTGCGGTTTAGTTGGTGAGATGAAGGAGAAAAAGGACGAAGGTTGTGTGTGTAGTTGTTTCGCCCCCCGCCCTGCTTACGTTGGAAGCCATTTTGGGAAAGGAGGCGATTGGATTGAAAGGCGTGTGAATAAGAGAATAGGCGGAGTGAGCGATGCTGTTGCGGTGTTTGGGTTGTGGCGCACGGTCGACGGCGTAGGCGGATTGGATAGGAAGTTAGTATCGGGAGAGCGCCTGTTGTGTTGAGTGGGTGGGCGATTTGTGTTGTGTATGGGGTGGTGTTTGTATTGTTGGCGGGCTTTATATATATGGGCCGAAATGAACAATAAGAGAAAAAAGATAGAACAAAGATGGAATAACTCAAAGCGCCAGCCCGGAGTGATCAAATAATTTCCCTCTATACAACGGGTTTGGGCTAACATACACTAGACTTCCTCATATAATCTCACCTGAGGAATCTTTATGTGTAATGGAATTCCACAACCGTAACTAAATATATATCAAGTTATAGTGTCCAGGAAATGTTAATCTTGGTTTAAATGGCAAATACCATTGAACCTTAGGATGTATCTCAGTGGTTCTGACTCACTAGTACTCATGCTTAATGAAATTAATTTGATGTAGGTGGTACTTCTCTTTTTGGTGGAAGTGATTTAATTGTGGCTTTTCTCAATTGGAGTAACAGGATTTACAAGGAACTGGGAGTTCGAGGTCGGTCTAAAACGTTAACTGTAACAAAATTCTACAATACTCCATATCATGAGGAAAGAGCACATGATAGAAGTGGGCATCGACGACACAGTGCCGCGTAACCCCACCAATACTCCCCCCATTGGTCCACTCTAGCTGAACTATGGAATCATGCGAAGACACCACAAGAAATAAAGATGTTACAGTAGGTGTAGGAAACTCCACAACTTAGGAAATAATAGAATCCAGAAATAGCGATGTGGATAGGAAGTACGCTAACAAAGCATACAAACCATTGACCTTATGAGTTGACTGAACAGACAGTATTAGTAACGTCGCATAATGAACCAAATGGTCAGTGCCCCCCTTGAGATCATTTGGGAAAATTTGATGGTTGGAATAAAGGGCACATAGGAGCAAGCCACACAACTCTATTACATGTGGAATTTACCAGGATATCAACTAATCGTTAGTGTAGATTATTCGCACGTATATCGGTCTTTAAAACATTCCTGCATAGCACAATATATATTCGGTGTTGCATCTCTCTTTAAGTGGATAAAACAAGGCAAACTTAAATATAAAAATGTCATCACAACACTTTGTATTAGATTATTTAAAAATAACCAATCTATATAAAACATCATTTGTATGGTAATAAATAATTTTACTGAAATAAGCATTTGATATTGGTTCTGACACAAATATGGTTTGATCACTTTTTTGTGCTATTGCCAGCTGACTGCAGCAAGGCAAGTCCAGATGGTGTCTAGCTTAGTGCTCAAAGCCTGGAAATCACCGCTCACTTCCCTTAATGTCACCAGTTGTTTGTCCGATAAACAGTTTCTGCTTGTTTTTCGTGTTCCTGTCTTGCGAATGTCATTTTCATGATTTGTGTGAAGGCACTTCCATATTAGCGTTAGACACTGTTGAAGAATATTAATAGGTATTTTCTCTTTTTAAAGACTGGTTCACATTGGACTGTTGAATAATGGAATGCACAACTGTCATGGCACAAAGCCAACATGTACGAATCACTTCAGCTTGTATTCTTCGCACAACTTCAGTCAAAGAATATGTCGACATTTAGATATGCATCTCATCAAAATTCATAACGCTGTACTCTTTTTAAGTGTTGGTGCGAAGAAGACAAAACCCTGTTGTCCGTCTCTCAATGTTGAACCATAGGCAAGTAAGGCAAGGTGTGACGATTAATTTTCTGTATTATGGCTGAATTGAAAGGCCAATGATAAGGAAACTATTGATTTATTGACAGGAGAACAAAAGAAAATAACCAATTTTTGACAGCGACATGAAAGGATTCCACAATAATAGACGCACACTTCGGTCTACTAATAAGTGTAGGAGTCTTAATGGCAAATAGGTGAAGTTGGTCTGGATTTGGTTGTGGTCATGGCGGAAAGATTTTTAGGCTATGAGGTGTTATGAGAGTAATTTGGCAGGAGCCAGATCTGTAAAAAATCAATAGATATGTTAGTTCAATTGAGATCGACCCTTGATCTCGTGTAATCTGACATTGAGGAACCTCCATCCTATTTGTGGAACTCGAGCTCCGACGCATATGTTCCCATGGTAAGTGACCCCAGTCTTGAAACCAAATTTGGAATCCGAGATCAGGCTGGAGATTTGGATCACAAAATGGAATGATTTCATATCAAGCTGGCGTTATTTTGATGGATTCCATTGACTTTGCTCTGACGATATGTAAGTAAGACTGATTGGTGTGGAAATTACAGGGGGGATCAGGTGCTTGGGCAACGCTTTTTATGTAGTGAGTGATAGATTGGCTGATAGTCCAAAGCAAGATGAAAGAAATGATCCCAAGGCACAGAATAACAGGGTGCGAAAGGGTGGATATGGAGATGTTGTCATAGATCAGCAGCAGCTAGGTCTTAGGACCCACGTCACCCTGATGTTCATGTGCGCACATTAGATTTAATATATATATTCATTATGCAATAAGGAAGCAACGGTAATAAGCAAAATATAACTAAGTGCATCAATAAATGTTATTCGCCAAGACATTAAGTATCAACGACTGAGGAACCAAAGCTACATTATATCGAGCGTTTATAAGATCCTAACCGATAGGAGAGCATCATGAAGCCATCGATTCAAGTGAGAACACCATTAACATGGCCTACCTTTTCAATAAAGGAGGAGATCCAGATCTTTTCATTCATTTTAGAGAAGATTCCTGGTTATTTTGTCTCCTTGGCAGGGACAAACTAGAAATGGTAAACCAGGAATTTTCTTCAGTCATTGCCTGGTGCTGTTCTCATCCTGTTGGCATTGAAAAATCAATTTTTTTTTCTTTATTTTTTTTTTTTGTGTGTGACCCAAATATTCGCTACTTTTAAACAAATCCCAATAACGATGTGGGTTTGGGTGAATCATTAAATATTACCATTTCATGTAGCTACGGAGCCCTTAAGCACTATGGAGTGATTAAAAAAAGAAAAATAAATAAATCTTTTTTTTCACAAAATTTTTTTAATTGACGATAACACTCCCTTTTTTCTTAAAAGTTTGCAAAGATCCCACGTCCCTGGGCTCCCAATTCTTTGTGAAAAGAGTGGCACACATAAACAGCTACAAGAGGATATTGGAGAGAACAGATGGTCTCTCTACATACGTATAGATGAAGAGGTTCTGACCATTATGAAGACAAAGGAAGAGGGGAGATTTTTGTGCTAATCCACAACTGATGATAAAACAAAAAGTAAAAAACAAACTGAGAACGAATGAGAACCTAAGAACTATTATGGACCCCAAAATTGAAGAATGAATGAACCTTTAGAGCAGCCTCAGAGTTCACCAAGACACATGAAATGCTTAACCAAACAATCATGTGCTGGTACCTTGAAGCTTTGCTACACTGACACACCAAAGCCCTTGATTCTTCTTTTACCTCACTACTTTGATCTGAATGGACACGCAAAAGACTGGTTTTGATAGAGAATCAGTATATTTACAAGATTGGCAAAATATAATAAGAAAATTGTGAAAATAATAATATAATGTTTTTATTTTATACTCAGTGCTGTATTTACCCATCAAGATGGATGGGATGGTACATTGCTTTGATATGACAGGAGGGCAAGAGAAAACGAGAAACAACTGATGAGTGGAATGGCTTCAGGAAGCACCTTAGTGCTAACACCAAATTGTGATATTACTACTCAACATGTAGATCGACTTCAGAAAAATAAACTCTTCAATGGGGCCATTTCGATAGAAAATGGAGCAGTTGTATAAATTTATGATTGCCCATACTTTGTTTAGCAGAATTGTATAGGCCACTGTGATTGATAGAAACCTATGAAATTTGTCAGTAGACGATAGCGTGAAACATGAGAGAGGAGAAAGGAAAATAGAAAAGACACAACAGTTCGTTATTTTATAGATATAGATTAAAGATACTATCCCAGGATGAATTATAGTATACCCAATCCCGCTCGCCCCACTGACTTTCTACATTCTATTCGCAGTCTCATTTTAAAAAAGAGAAGTACTTCAAAGTGATATTGTGTTAGTGTCGGGAAAAAAAAAGTAGATTTATATAACAGGGACCTTCTTTGACGAGTGGGATTGTTTAGCATACGCTTTGAAAGCATAGTCACCTGCAGAAGCAGGTATTCCCAATAATTTCCAGGAGAGAATTGTACCCACCACTCATCAACCCGGCACTCTCAGGGTCTTGTTGTCCGTCAAACACACAGATTGGTACAACCGCTTTTCTTCAACTCGATCGATATGTCGAACTGACCACTTTGGAAGCGCTCACCAGACTAAGTGCACCATCTTTTCTGATTTAAAGAGCTGTGCGTTTCGTTACATTAGCAAAGAATGGCCAGACCTGTAGTTGGATTCAATATTATAAACTACAAACCTAATGATGTCTCATGTAGGTACACCATCTGTTAACGGTTAATACTCGTTATAATATCTCATGATATATTAAATAAGCCCAATATTCTCTGAACGTGTGCAAAGTTGAAAAAATACGGAAAAAACAACAAGGCTGAGGACTGAATCTCTTGTCACATTTTTGCTTACGTGTTTGGTGTCGTACCCATGGGTCTCAGGCCATTTGGTACAAATAAAAAAGTCTCCCCCCCCCCGCACAAAGTGGTTGCTGACCCCCCCTGCTCGTGATGACAGGTGGGGCGCGTTTGTCGATTATTAGTGCAACTGCACAATATGTTTTTTCTGTACTTATTCCTTCACAGGCTTGCTCCTTGTTATTGGGGTGTTTATATGTTATTGAAACATGTCTATACCCCTGTGAAATCAGACATGGGTGAATGAACCTTTTTCACAGAAGGAGGTCCATTACCAATGCATAAGAGTACCTTGCTCTAAGAAAAAAATTCACTGCCTTAACTAGGGCTTCTTTCTTGTGACTCTCAGGCTTATGGGCAGCCATCCTCCTCACACACACTTCGTCTATGCTGTTGATACTAAGTCCTCCTCAGAAATTTCATTTTGTACCGGCGTTATCATAAATAACTTAAACACCCATTCTATCGTATTCCTCGGGTAACCACCGGTCCTTGTCTAGTGATAATAAAAAACTCTGTCCCTTCAAGCCAGCTAGAAAAAACATAGAAGGCTGAGTCTAGCTAGGTCCAGGATTTCAATCTTAGCCCTGCGCAGACTTCTCTAATGGCATATATGTCCTTCCTGAAATTGATGATAGACTAAAAACCTGCAACACACTATTACTCAACGAGGTCTCTTCATTATAGATTCCGCTGTATGAGAACTTTAACTCAGGTGAGCTAATCATGTTTTGATTTGATTTTACTTTTCTATACGAAGATAAAACCCTTAAAACCCTCTGTTAGCTTTAATTATCTATGGCTACCTGCACTGTGCTGTCTGCTTTATCTTCCCATACTATTATTCATCACTCCCAAGTATCCTCTTCTGAAGATGCATTGCACACAAGACTATGCCCTTGCTTCCTGTAGAGTCTCTGTTTTCATGATTTCTTTCCCATCTCCATCACCTTACTCTTGCTCCAGGTTAAATTTACTCATCTGGTCCAATTCTTTTCCCAATCATTGAATATTAATCAGATACTTTCCTGAAATTGATCTCAACCCTTTTTGCTGTCCGATCCTTACTTTCTGGCCCCATAGTTTTTTGTTTGTCAATCTGACAAATTTTGAGAAAAAGCAAGACTCTTCAACTTCCAAATATTCTATAGTTGTTGATGTATAAATAATGAATATAAAATGGTCCGACTGTACTAACCCTAAGGGCCCCTGAAGACATAAGACTTAACATACTCCAAGAGAAAACATCCTCTCCACTTTACAGCCACTCGTTTTGCTTTGCCCCCTGGGGGGGTGTGGGAACCATTTTTTGGAAGGGAGTTTTCTTTTTCACCTTTTTTTGTATTGATGTGAAAGAATTTTGTAATTACAAATTATTTACCTTCGTCTGCCTTTGTTTTTTTTTTATAAAGTGAAAAAGTTGGGCCCCCCCCCTTAGGTGTTGGGGGGAATAACGATTTTTGGGCCGGAGTTTTTTTTTTTTCCACCTTTTTTGGAATGTTTTGGGGGGGGTGACCCAATTTTTTTTAAAATTTTATTTATTTTTTCCTTCTTGCTTAATTTTTTTTAAAAAAGTTGGCGGACAAAAAGGGTGTTTGCCCCGCCCCCCTTGGGGGTTCTGGGGGGGGGGGGGGAACCCCAAATTGGGGAAAAAGGAAAGTTCACCTTTTTTGGATGTGAGAAGGAATTTTTTTTTTTAATTTTTTAAATAATTTATTATTTTTTTTCTCTTTGCTTGGGTTTTTAGTTTTTTTTTTAAAGTGAAAAAATCTGCCCCTTGTGGGAAAAACCCCCCCCCCCATTTTTTTTGGGGAGGGGAAAGTTTTTTTTTTTCCCCAAGAAAACACCCCTTTTTGAAATTTTGGTGGGTAGGAATTTTTTAAATTTTTTTTAATTTTAATTTTTCTTTCCTTTGCTTGGTTTTTTAAAGGTTTTTTGGGGGAGTGGGGCCCCCCCCTGGGTTTGGGGGACCCGCAATTTTGGGGGGAGGGGGAAAGTTTTTTTTTTCCACCCTTTTTTTTCCAATGGGTAGAATTTTTTTTTTAATTTTTTTTAATTATTTAACCGTTTCCTTGCTTTTTGTTTTAAATTTTTGAAATAAAAGTGGCCCCCCCCCCCCATTTGGGCTTTGGGGAACCCACAAATTGGGTGGAAGGAAAGTTCCAAAATAAAAAATCCTTTTTCCCCATGGTTGGGAGAAATTTTTTTATTTTTTTGTTTTATTTTTTTTCTCTGCTGTTTTTTTGTTTTTTTAAAGTGGGGAAAAGTTGTGGGCCCCCCCGGTGGCCTTTTGGACCCCTCCCATTTTTTTTGGGAAAAGAAAGGTTTTCACACCTTAGGAAAATTTTGGGGGGTGGGAAAAGGATTTTTATTTTTTTTTTTTTTTAATTAATTTTTTTACTCTTGGCCTTTGGTTTTTTTTTTTTTTTAAAATTTGGGGGGAAAAAAGGTGGGGCCCGCTGGGCCTTTGGGAAAAACCATTTTTTGGAAAAATAGGAAAAGTTGCCAGTCTTTTTTTCCCATGTTTTGGGGAAAGATTTTTTTATTTTTTTTGTTAAAAAAAAAATTAATTTTTTTTCTCCCTGCTTTGTTTTTTGTAAAAGTGAAAAAAAAAAAGTTGGGCCCCCCCTCCGTGGCCCCCTTGGGGACCCCATTTGGGATAGGGAAAAAAAAAAGTTTTCCCACAAAAAACTTGGATTTGTGGAAAGGAATTTTTTTTAAAAATTTTTTTTTTTAAATTATTTTTTTAAACTCCCCCCCTTGCTTAAATTTTTTTTAGGTGAAAAAAAAAAGTTGCCCCCCCCCTGGGTTTGGACCAATTTTTTTTGGAAGGCGAAAGTTTTTTTCCCCCCAACCCTTTTTGATGTTTGGAAGGACCAAATTTTTTAATTAAAAATTATTTAAAGCTCCCCCCTTGCTTGGGTTTTTTATTATTTTAAAGTGGGGGGAAAAAGGTTGGGGCTGGTTTTGGGGGGGGGGGAACAACGAAATTTTGGCCCGGGGCAAAAAGTTTTTTTTTTTCCCCCAACAAAAAACCCGGCTTTTTGAAAAATTTGTGAACCAAAAAAAATAATTTTAAATTTGTTAATTATTTTCTTCCTTGCCACTTTTATTTCTTTAAAAAGGGTGAAAAAAGTTTTGGCCCCCCCCCCGGGTGCTTAGGGACCAGATTTTTGGGGAAGTTTTCCAAACCAAACCTTTGGGAAAAAAAAAATTTGGTTGTGAGGATTTTTAAATTTTTATTATTTTTTTTTTTACCTGTGGCCTCTCTTTTGTTTTTTTTAAAAATTGAAAAAAAAGGTTGGCCCCCCCTGGGGGGTGACATTTTCCCAAATAGGAAAAGTTTTTTTACCCTTCTTTTTTGGATGGTTGGAAAGGGGTATTTTTTTAATTTTTATAATTTAATTTTTTACCTTCCCTTGCTTTTGTTTTTTTTTTTTTTTTTAAAAAAGTGGAAAGAAAAGTTTTCCCTGGGGGTGGAAAAAAAAAACGATTTTTTATTTCCCAAGGAAAAAAGGTTTTTTAAACCCTTTGTGGAAAAATTTTTTTTGTGAAGAAATTTTTTTTTTTATTGAAATGATTTTATTTTTTAAAAAACTCCCTGCCTGGTTTTTAAATAAGTGAAAAAAAGTGGCCCCCCCCCTTGGCCCCTTGGACCAAAAATTTGGAAAGGAAGGGGTTTTTTTTTTTTTTCCAAAACTTTTTGATTGTTTGAGATGTTTTAAAATTTTTTTTTTTTTATTAATTTTTTTTAACCTCTGCTTTGTGTTTTTTTTTTTAAAAGGTGGGAAAAAATAAGGTTTGGGGCCCCCTCCCCCCCTGGCCTTGGGGACCCCAATTTTGGAAAGGAAAGACTAAAATCCCAAAACCGCATTTTTTGATTTTGGTGAGATTTTTTAAAATAAAATTTTTTAAAAATTTTTTTTTTTTTTTTAAAACTCCCTTTTGCCCTTTTTTTTTTGTTTTTTACAGGGTTTTGGGGAAAAAAAAAAGGTTTTAGCCCCCCCCCGCCCTGGGGGGCACCCTGGAAAAAAAAAACCCCCCATTTTTTTTGGGGAAGGGCAAAAAGTTTTTTTTCCCCAAAAAAACCCCCTTTTGGATGGTGAAAGAATTTTTTTAAATTTTTTTTTTATTTTTTTTTCTTCCTCCCCTCTGGGTGTTTTCTTTTAAAAAAATTGGGGGGGGATAAAAAAAGTGGGGCCCCCCCCCCCTGCCGTGGGGGAGAAATTGTGAAAAAAATTGGAATAGGAAAGGTTTCCAGACCCTTTTGAATGTGAAAAAAAGATTTTTTTATTAATAATATTATTTTTTTTAAACCTCCCCCTGGCTTTTGGTTTTAAAGGTGAAAAAAAAAGCTTCCCCCTGGGGTTGGAATTTTGAATTGTTGGAGACGGGAAAAAAGTTTTTTTTTTTTTTTTTAACCCTTTTTGAATGTGAAGGGGAATTCTTTTATAAAAAATTAAAAATTTAAAACTCCCCCCTTTTTTTGGCTTTTTGTTTTTAAAAAAGGGGTTGAAAAAAAGGAAGGTTATAACCCCTTGGGTTTGGGGGGATGAAATTTGGGGAGGGGAAGGTTTTGTGTCTCCAACCCTTTGAAAAATTGTTTTGGAGGAAATTTTTAAATTTATTATTTTTTTTTTCCTCTTTGGCCTGTTTTTTTTTTTGTTTTTAGTAAAGGTTGAAAAGTTTGCCCCCTTGGGTTGGGATCCCCCATTGGGAGGAAGTTCGGTTTTTTTTTCTCCCCCACCTTTTTTTCCATGTAAAGATTTGTTTTTTTACTTTTTTTAATTTTTAATTTTTTGTTGTTTGAACTCCTTTTCTTTGGCTTTGTTTTTTTTTAAATGGTGGGAAAAAAAAAAAAGGTGGCCCCCCCTGGGGCTTGGGAACCAATTTTGGGGGGAGGAAAAAAAAGGATAAAAAACCCCTTTTTGGGATGGGTTGGGAGATTTTTTTAAATTTTATTTTAAATTTTTTAACCCTTCCCCTTGGCCTTTTATTTTTGTTTTTTTTTTCCAAAGTGGAAAAAAAGTGGGGCCCCCCCCTGGGGCCCCCCTCTTTGGGAAAAAACCCCCATTTGGGAAAGGGAAAAAGTTTTTTTTTTCCAAACCCCCTTTTTGGGGAATGTTTGGGAAGATTTTTTTATTTTTTTAATTAAATTTTTCTCCCCTTTGGCTTGGTTTGTTTGTTTTTTAATTGTCTGTGTTTTTCATGTCCACCCGAAGATGCCTTAAGCTAGGTGATTGCTTAACGGTTAGGGTAGTTGGCTGAGTATCTTATGGTCCTGAGGTCCAGCCCCAGCAGTGTCAAAATAACAGGTAGGTTGAATCAGCCTGTCATCCTTCCGATGTCGGCAAAATGAGTACCGGCTTTCTGGGGGTGATCCATTCGAGTAATAACCCGTCCAGGATTGTGACCCCTTCCCTAGCCAATGACACTGCCTCGGCAGCCTTATGTGCCTTTCAGCGTGAAGAGGATCATCCATCTTTCCATCCGAAGATGCTTTAACCCTTTGAACCCTGAGCTCCATGGACTTTCGGCTCCCCCACCCTGGTGCTCCCTGGAGAAAAATCCAGCCGCTCGGGTAGATGGAGGTTTGAATAGCAGCTGGTAAAACGGCCACTCCGGTTCAAAGGGGCACAATGTACTGGCGTTTCGATTTGGTGGGACAAGATGGGCATCAGATTATCTTCTCCCTGAGTGCAGGTTATTAGTGAGTCAACTGGATTTTTATCAACTCTCATATTGTAATTCACTCAAGACTCGCTGAAGTTCCTTTAGAAGCTTAGAATCAAAGTCCATAACTATTGGAATCTTCATCTGGATTTAAACAAACAATTTTGGTTGTCCACACAAGTCTGTGTTCTTCCTGCAAGGCCATCGTGTGTTTGTATGTCATGAAACTATCTACCCCTGCATCCCAAGCATGTACTTGTTCTTGAATTAAACAAATATTTCCTGATTTCTTTAAATATTTACCACTGCCTCCGAAGGTGGAAGGAGACTATGTATTCACCCCTGCTTGTTTGTCTGCGAGCAGGATATCTCAAAAAGTTATGGAAAGATTTGGACGGAACTTGCTGGACAGGTTGGGTGTGTGACAAGGATGAATTGATTAGATGTTGATGAAGATACGGATCTGGATCCGGATACTAAAATTGGTGATTCTTCACCATTGAGAGATGGGGTCCAAAAACTGCCCTCTTTATCAAAAAGCTGTGGACGGATTATGACAAAACTTGGTGGATGAGTTGCGTAGGTGACGAGAATAAGCCGATTAAATTTTGATTAAAGGCCGGATCTACATCCGGCCTATCATTGGGATACAAAATGTAAACTTCAGCCTGGCGGAAGTATGCGCTCCACTGAGTGCCGTTCTAATGAGGATTGCAATAATTGCACAAGTAGTTTTTGTAAGAAAGGTAAGGAAATATTTTAATGTTTTTGATTAATTCATTCAAATTTTCATGTTATTTATTTATATGTTTCTTTTTGAACTCTTTCCCTCTCACCTGACGTCCTTGGAGGTGTGTATGGTTCCCACTGGGGTCCAAACCCACAGGAGTTTCAACAGCGCTTTGACCCACACCTAACACGTGGTGAAGGGCCACGGCGTCTTCGTAACCTATACTTTCTCTACTTGATTGAACTGCGGGCTCTCTCGAAAGCAGCAACCTATTTCCAGCGGCCTGGCTTGCGACTCTACACTGGCAGTGGACCCAGTGATGCTGATACAAAAGCCTTTTTGCTGGGCCTGCTGAACCTGACACTGTGAGGTTTATGTTGCTTTGTTGCTGTTTTGCTAATCTTGTCTCTATCAATGTTTCACCAGGTGCAGTTATCTTATTTCAAAGCTTGTACTACGGTAAACCATTCATTGTTACTGAAAGGTCGAGGTAAATGTCCCGCATATTTCATGTTTTGTTTTTATTACCCTCACCGATGGAGAGGGTATTGCATTTGGATCTGTCTCTGTTTTTCTCCGCACAGAACTTTAGTGTTTTTTTTCTCCGTATCCGCTTGTCGGATTGAGACAATTTTCACGATGAGAGCGACTACTCGTGTAGAATGTTCTATTGATAATTATGATGATGTAGGTCACGTGGTGTGGCAGTTAAGTTGGAAAAACACAAAAACTTTGGACCTCTATATCTCTGAAACCGCACCAAGGAAAAAAATTGAAACTTGGCACCTGACACGTACTCCTCATGGGGAATAAGTAATTTTTATGATGTCATGGGTGCCTTCGTTGTGACATTATAATTGCAGATGTAGAATGAAAAATTGAGGGTCATCTGGGGATAAAATAGTCCACAGAAAAAAAAAATAGATGACTTCATTGTCAGATGCGTGGTCTATATTTTTTTTTTTTTTCTTAACTCCAAAAATCTTCCTCAAAATGGTTGAAACAGGTAAGGAGAAACTTTACACATGACGCCATCCATGAGGACAAAAGGTTCACACCATATAGTCGCATGGTTTGGCAGCAATATTGAATTTACCCTAAAACTATTTAAGAATCTCCAGAACAGCTCGCAGATCGTGGGAAACTTCACACAATGTTCCCCAAGCCTTGGGGGGGGGGGATACCAAGGTTTCACGAATATTTACAGCGCGGCGACATCGCGCTGTAATATATAATTGGCTATTCTGTCCTGTCTTCTGTCACACTTATGCCGGGTGATTGGGGCGAGATTGCCGGGTGGATTGTGGCGGAGATTGCCGGGGATTGTGGGGATTCGGTGGATTGTGGGCGGAGATTGCCGGGTGGATTGTGGCGGAATTGGCCGGTGATGGGGCGGAGATTGCCGGGTTGTGGATTGTGGGCGGAGATTCCCGGGATGAATGGGGCAGGGGTTATCGAAGAGCGACGTTTTTTTGTGCTGAATCGTTTTCTGTGTGACGCCGGAAGTTGATTTTCTGAGTAGGAAGTGATGATCTTCCTGTTCCATTAGTTGTTGACGCGCAGCGTTGTAACTCGTTAACCTCCGCCATCGAAGATGGATGGAGGTTACTGTTTTTACCCCTTTCTGTTTGTTTGTTTGTTTGTGAACAGTATTACGGAAAAACTCCTCGACGGATTTCGACGAAACTTGGTGGGGGGGTTAGTCTGGTCCAAGGATCATGCCATTAGATTTTGGACTTGGTCCAAAATCCAATATGGCCGCTATGGGGCCAATTTGAAAAAATATTTGAATTTTTTTTTTTTGCATTTCTACATGTTATAAGTGATTTACAACCCCCCCCCCCCAAATTGTTAGAGAAAAAAAAATTTGCAAATTTTTTTCAACAAAATTTCGATTTTTTTTTGGCATTTCTACATGTTATAGTGATTTCCAACAAAAAAAAACATGCCAAAATTATAATTGCGGCTGATTTTGGAACTTCAGGTGGATATACCCACGTAAAATCAATTTCTGTCTCAAGGAATCTAGTTATGACGAATGAATTGAGTATGTAAAAGTTAAAAGTAAAAGGGAAAGTTGAAACTAAACTCTGTGAGCACTGTTGACGTCAAATTGAATGGATAGGATATCAGGTTCACTTGAGTGACCTAGCAGTATGGCGGCGGAGGTTTTGCACTCTACCGAGTGCTCCCCTCTATTGTCATTGTTTTCACCAGAAGTGTTTTTAAAACGTCTTGTGGAGGTGATTTCTTCCTCTTTTTTGGTGACAGAAGTGGTTATTACAGCGCGGCGACATCGCGCTTTATATAATTGGCTATTCTGTCCTGTGTCTTCTGTCACGTCTTCTGTCACACTTATGGCCGCGTACGTCCCTTTGATCTGAGGCTATAAATAGAAATTTGTCCAACGTCACAACTCTTCCCATCATGCATGCACTGCAAAATTGTTTCATCATCTTAACTAGATTTTAACTGCCCCCAGCCGCGCGATATCGAAGTATTCGCTTCTTGTTCTTGTTATTACTGTATTTGTTTGAGGTTGATGGAATGGCAAAATATCTATTGAAGGAATTTTGGAAATACAAGCAGAGTACTGTAATGTACTCTTGAGGCAATTATTCCCATGTACCCCACCATTTGTGGGGAGTAGGAGTGGGATGGGGAGGGAAGGCAGGCAGGCAGTTGTGGGACTGGGGAATTGAAAGTTTGCAAATCCCATGGATGCACATCAGCCGTGTATCATCCTGTCTGTTCTATAGGCGTGACATTTCTCATCTTTACTTTTTAAACTGATCAACTATGATAGTTTATGAGGCAGAATACTGGAAGCAATTCCACATTATAACTACTCTAAATAAATAAATATCTTGTTTACAGCTCTTTCCTATCTCTTCAAGTTCCCTTCTTCGATATTTCCACCAAATTAAATCTGCTTTTGTTTACTTGGTAATGATCCTTTTAAATGTCTTTAACTCATTTCTGTCATGTCTGCACATCATCTTCTCCAATGCCTTGTTTGATCTATATTCATAATCAAGACTTAACAGCCCTGGAACCAACATGGTTACTTTACGCTGAACCTTCTTTGTGTGGCTCCAGTAGAGTTTCCTTAACACTAGTAATGAATCTCGTAACAGCGAGCATCACTTTTGGTGGCCAAAATTTTTTATTTTTTTTTGAAATAATAAATCTAATAAACTGTATTGTGAATTGTGACGTGTAGAATATTTAAATTAAAAATAAAAAAATTATTGAAACATTGTAGAGAAATTAAGCAAAGTGATTATGGCTAATCCATCAGTTGTGATAATGGTCAATTATAACTATAGAAGGTGAAAAGTATAAATTTTATATATTTATTTCATGCATTTTCATCTGTGTGAAATTATCATAGAAGCTCACTCCCCATTGATTGTTAAACTTAATAACTCCATCATCCGGTGCTTCTGGTTTGGTCCAACTGCCTTTGTAGTTTAATGTCTCCTGTTATCTGTCGCCCCTCTTCACTTGCCCAGTTCCTTCCCCATGCACTTTGATGAGACATCAATGTTTTGTGGGGATGGACAAGCTGTGGAATCGCTGAAGGTAGGATGATTTTATCTTCATTTTCCAAACCTGTAATCAGGCTTGTATGGTGTAGGAATAATGGGAATGATATTTTCTATGGAATGAATAAGGGAGGGTGTTGGATCCTGGCTTTTGGGATCTAAACCACCAAGCCAAGGTGAACTCCAGTGATGTCTTTATCATCAATAATTGAAGTTGATTCTGGTTATGTATATAAACAGCCTAAATAATTAATGAGTAATGGTTTAAATTATTCATCCTCCCAGGAACAATTCCGTCTGCATTTCAAGAATATCTCACGAATCATGGACTGTGTCACCTGTGACAAGTGCAGGCTTTGGGGAAAGTTACAGGTGAGAATGTGCCAAACCCCCTCTCTCCTTTCACCCCTCCACAGGACTTCCCTCCCCCCCCCATGTCAACCTAAGTCAATCGACACAAGCCCCTTTTTAGGAAATGGGAGGTGGGGGGGGGGGTTATGCGTATAAGCCGTCTCACCATGATCTCTCGACTTGTAGTTGCATGGTGTATATGAGGTTGTAGGCAATTGAAGGACTATGCTTGAGACAGCTCCAGAGTGTAGACCATCTGTGCCTGCACTGGATATTAATTGCACCCACCCTTCCCCTTTCCCCAATTTTAAATGAGGTAAAGAATGTGGTTTGACTTTTTTGACGTCGTCAACTGTGGCAGTTGACTAACAATGGTCAGGGGTTGCGCAGACTCTTGAATCGTCTAAAATTTAAATGAATTCAGAACTTTAATGCATACTCCAAACCTTCAAGATTCCATCCTTTTATTATGGCTCACCTACCAAAGCCCTCAAATGTAGCCCATTATCTTGATGCTTCTAACGTTGGGCCCTATCATCAGACAGACTGCGAAGTCCTGCGATAATTAATGTGCAACTAGAGCAGATTGGTCGGCTCACTGACAAATCAAGTTTACGAGGTTAGAAATGATTTTTTTTTTTAATCTAACATACTTAATTATCAGCTGTTTATATATTCTGACAAGCAATGCGCTAGTTCTAAAGGATGGTGCAAGCGAGTGGTTAGAAATGACACCTTGTAATGAATGGATTTTTTGGGGGATCCCAGCAGAGATCAACATCTCACCAGGTGTAAACTGTGAGTAAACACCATTATTAAATGTATTTTTTTATTTTTTTAATGATTGGTTAGAAATGTTACCAATGGTCCAATAACCTTAAGGAAAAGGAGAAAAAAAACTATGCACATTTCTTTCTAATTTTATGAGGGACCAAAAGCCTTCAGTAACTTGTGTGTGCTCATCCTTTTTCAAGGTGAGCAGGTGTTGTGGTTTTAAATAATAATACTAATTTTTTTTACTTTTTGGTGCAGTGAAAGTCTCTTCTGCATTGAACAATCTGTTTATCTTTTACAAGATTGGTTTATTAATTTTTTTATGGAAGAGTTTAGTTGTGCATGAGCTAAATTTATTTATTTATTCATTGAAATATAGCATTCAAAATGAGCCATTTTACTGTGAAAGAACCTAATGAGATGTGCTTTACTCTGGAAAACCCTCTGATTCCTTTCTTGAATGGTTGTGGGCCCTGAATGTGGTGATTAATGCCCATGAATAAGCGAAAACGTTGAGGCTGAATGTGCGTTAAAATACACGTTCTGCATCTCAAATTGTGAAGAAAGATATTCCATATTCATTGTGATTGTCGCTGAATAGTTATGCAGCAATTTTTATGCCTCGATCTATTTGCACCAGGTAATTATTGGGTGAGTCACTCACCCACCTTTTGGAGATGAGCAATTACCATTGTTTTGTCATGAATGTTAACATCAAACTATTTGAGATGATTCTCAGTAAATAAACGAGGGGATGTTGCTCTTGGAGTGTGCATTGTAACAATTAGTCAGCAAACATCAAACCAATGAGGTGCATAATATTTTCATTTTTTTATTCTCACCTTCAAAAAAAAAATAAATGGAGACAATGAGGGCAGTTGAAGGTTGACACGGTGTTGACATTGCAGAACAGGTGATGATAGTTGCTGAGATTTTGTGCAATGATTGTCTACGCTGAGCGAGTTGGACAGGAAGTGACGACGCTGTTCAAATCGAGTTTCACCAAGATGGTGGCTAACAGTCACGTGTCCTGTGGGATAGATATTGAGGTCCTTGTGAAGGAGAACATCAAACTAGCTAAAGTTCACAGGAGACTGTCTGTGGAATTTATCCTTGGCTTTCACGCAGTTGTTTACAAGGGGCAGTGAGTTTTTTTTTAAATGGTCACAAATTAGTATTTAATTTTGCGCATTTTTATGTAAAACAAACTCTCACTCAAACAAACAGACTTGTTGAAGCTTTAATTTGGCTAATTGCTGGATTGCTGTCCAGGGAATTACAGAAGAATTGGATGACTGTCTTGGAAGTGAGTCCAATAGGATTATGCACAGATAGTGCACTTACCTTTGAGCTGTATAATCTGGGTTCAATACGGCATTTTCAAAATGATGGAATCTGCCCTAGATTGTGTGCATGCCTCTAGGCGATCTTGCCAGTCGTGCATTACAACAAGAGAGAGGAGATGTGTAGTGGTCATGTTATTTTCAGGCCCCAAAAATGATAGGAAATGTTGGAGGACCATTTGTGAATTGCCTTGAAGTCTGTAATGAAGAGGGTTGGGTCCGAAAGGATGAATGGAGGTTAAAAAAATAAAAATAATAGAAGGTGGTTCAGAGGTAGAACAGCTTCTGGAAAAGATGGATCGACTTGAGCTAGAAGAATGTGGTTTTGCCCAGACATGTAAAATAGCATGGTTCTGGTATCAATTATTTGTTGAGCATACTGTCCCTGTTGCTGTTGCCAATGCTCTATTAATTGTGTTGCAGACACAAGGCTTGGGCACTGCTCTGAAGATCTTGTTCTCGGAACGGGAAATTCTTTCTTTGCCCGTGCGTGGTTCGTCACAGTATTTCCAACTCACCCGTCAGGAGATTGTTGCCCTTATCAACGCCTTTGGCAGGTAATATCACCATTCACCCTCTCCCCCCCTCCCTCCCCCGTGTGCATAGCATATTTAGCATTTTATTACAAACATGTGTATGGTTCCCACCCAAACCCGAAAACGATAAAAGACTGGAACCGTACATGCTGGAAGTTCATATGCCACGGATAGCTGGCTTGAAGCACAATTTGTACAACCTGCCATCTGAGTGGTAGTGTGATGTGGCTCTGTTATCGTGCATACCTAAATGCAAGATATTACCGAAATTAATTCCCCTCCACGGGTTTCGAATTAACCAAATCCGTCAGTGGAAACATGGTAGAAACCAAACGTGCACGCATAGATTTTGAAAGGATTTAATTGCACGCTCATGTGACACAGATGGTATCGAAATCTTCAACATAAAAAAGATGCCGCAATAAACACCATTATTAATACACAGTACTTGGAACAAGAAACTGGATCCTAACTCAGGGCCCACAGTCATTGACGCTGAACTGGATGAGATAATTAAAGGGGGTTTGGTTCATCCCCAGAATTAACACAGCAGATTATTTTATGCTGGAGATAGCAAAGTTTACAACTGGGGTGTGGTGTGCGCTTGGCTCACTGCCACTTCGAGCTGGCTATGCTGGGAGCTCTCCCCCCCCCCACCCACCTGATGACCATCTTCCTCTTCCCCACTGGATTTGTGTGAGAAGTAGGATCCCAGGCTGACCGCATCCATTGAAGACATCCGTCCCCCGCCCGGTCAGACTTGGAGGACATAGAATAAGACAATCTTACCCTGACGAGGTTAAAATGACTTGGCTCATCCACCCAGCTGGGCCACTCCAGACAACTTACCCCATCATAAAAAACTTATACTTGATACACTTGTGTTTTCATAGTAAAAATAACTTTTGAACCAAGTAGTGCTAAAGCCTTAAATTCTAACCACTGACCCTTCCTACCCTCCTACTCCATAAATGTAACAGTATACTGCTTATTGTGCTGCACACTAAATATACATTAATTGAATGGATTTTGGAATGGAATAAAGCGTGAAACCAGCCAAACTAATAAGTGGTATGACAACTCGAGGCATAACGACACTTTTACATACATTTTTATTTTTATTTATTTCTTTATTTTCCTTCTGTACAATGTCAAGGCTCGGGGAAGAGCAAGGTGATTATAAAAAGGCAACAAACCAGCAGTGGGGCAATCATTGGATACGAACCAAGAGAAGGGGAGGAAATGCACTGACCTATAATGAAGAAGGTTGGATCAGGAAAGATTAATGGAGGTGGAAAAAAAAGTGGTTTGTAAGTAGAACAGCTTCTGGAAGAGACTTAAATACCACATAATCCATGAGTGATGTGATGCTGGAACACCATCCTGGAAGAGAGAGTGAGTGGTATTCCATTGAGCTATGGATAGAGACCGTAGACTGAGTAATTGTGATTTTGTTTTTTCAGGAATGACTGAGAATGATGGAGGATGCCCAGTTTATGACTGTCCTTGTTGGCCAGCTTTCCAATGTGATTGGCTCATAGGTTGTGGCTGATGATGAAGCTTAGTGTCATCTGAATGATGAAATGGTGTTCGTCACAGATTACCTGTGTAACTTCTATTGATTTTCGTGCTTGTTGAGGTCTCGCAATGTTTGGCAATGGGTTCTCAAATTTCTCTCAGCCTAATGAACAAGGCCTCATTCCTCCCTTAAGGGGCTTGTCACACCTTGACGTTTTAGCCAGCGTATGGCAAGGTCTAAAATGTATGTAAAACGCTGGCGTACGCTGAACTATTGATGTTTTTTTTAAGTTTTGGGCTTATAATAACGTGTTGGACGTATGCATAACGTATTAGTAGCGTACACAGAACGTTTTAATCACATATAGATAACTTATACCAACGAATGCTGAGCGTGTTGTCGGCATTCACAACCTATGCCCAACGATAGTCTAACTTATGCATAGCGGCGGCAGCGTATCGCGCGACGATCACGTGGCGTAGGCTATTCATAGGCTGCGGCTCGCGATTCAAATCATAACCGCACGAGGCATCGAAGTGTGAAGCCGCTGTCACACCTTGACCTTTTAGCCAGCGTATGCCGACGTATGAAAATTTTGCCGAACCAAGCTGGCACACGTCGAATACGTTATGGGTAAGTTTTGTATACGTTAAGAGCACGCTGGCATACGTCGTAGTACGCTGGCATACGTCATTGTACGCCGAGTACGTCAAGAATTTTCAGCATGTTGAAAATTTCTCGACGTACTCGACGTATGACACACATTCCGCATACGCTGGCATAAGTTGTAGGCACGCTACGCGATCGTTGACACACTTCGACACACGTTACTTGTACGTTACTCATAAGTCGAAACACGTCAAGGAATGGTTAGCGTCAGTGTTCCAGACTCCCTGTTTTTTTTTTATTTATTTATTTTCTTCGGTATGACTGTTATGATTTAAATCGTTGAGCGGCAGCCTTTTAATTATATAATATTATAACCGCACTAGAAATCGAAGTGTCAACATGACCGTCATACCGAAGAAAAAAAAATAAAAAAAAAAAATAAAAAACCAGGGAGTCTGGAAACTGACGCTAACCATTACATTGACGTGTCTCAACTTATGAGTACCTTACAAGTAACGTGTGTCACCGATCGCGTAACGTGCCTACAACACGTTACTCTAAGGTTAGAAATAAGTTTCGGGTACGCTAAACATTACCTCGACGTGTTTCGACTTATGAGTAATTACAAGTAAGTGTGTCGAGTGTGTCAACGATCGCGTAACGTGCCTACAACTTATGCCAGCGTTATGCGGAACGTGTGAGTCATACGCTGGCATACGTCGGGAAATTTCAAGCATGGAAATTTTGTCTAACAGCTCGGCGAACTACGACGTATGCCAGCGTACTACGACGTATGCCAGCGTACTACGACGTATGCCAGCGTGCTCTTAACGTATACAAACTTACCCATAACGTATTCGACGTGTGCCAGCGTTTTAGCCCAATTTTGCATACGTCAGGCATACGTTGGCTAAATCGTCAAGGTGTGACAGGGCCTTTAAGAAGGAAACGTCACCATTTTCTGAGGAAATGACCATCTGATGTCACGGTAACACAATTTGTATGCATATGAGATTATTTGGGCACAAGTGCTAGCTAGAAATCACTTTAAATGGGAAGGACAACAATAGGTACACGTGAGAGAAGGAACAAAGGAAAAAGTAACTTTTGTTTTGAATGTAGAGTTGAGGCTTGTGGAGGAGCGAGAACAAACTGACCATGACGTAACAGAACAGTAGAAATATAAGGGTGGGGGTGACACCAATCTCAGGGTAGAGGGATAAGATA
>CM068961.1:98461632-98485062 GCA_035128595.1 Eptatretus atami
ATAAGACAACTTGGCAGTGATGACTGGTGATTAGCCATTGTCAGAGAATTTCTTTGGAAGTTTTTTTTTTTTTTCCACAATATGGCTGGGGCCGGGGCTTAATAGAACACGTTCTGGCGTTCCGGAATCTTGATAGTCTTAGGTAGTATGCACCAAAGCACATGTATTCCAGACACCATTGATTGTGACATTTTATCCCTAGATGACCCTTAAAAATTTTCATACTGATCAGATGTAGTTCTATATATGTAATTATGACATCATAACGAAGGCATCTATGATGTCATAAAAATCACACTTATTCCCCTTGAGCAGTACTTGCTATGTGCCAAGTTTCAATTTTTCCCTTTGTGCGGTTTCAGAGATCGAGGTCCAAAGTTTTTCTGTTTTTCCAACATGGCTGCCACACCACGTGACTTATGACGTCATCATTATCATTAAAACATTCTACATGAGTAGTCACACCAATGGTGAAAAATTCGTCTCAATCCGACGAGCGGTTGCGGAGAAAAACACGAAAGTTCTGTGCGGACAAACAAACCCAAATAAGATACCCCCTCCTTCGGTGAGGGTAATAAATATGGACCAGTCTTTTGTAGTCCACATGAGCATGTCTGATTGAAAGCCAAATATATCTGAATATAACAAGGAACATGTTTAACATTGTTTACTCGGACACTGCTTTACGATGTTAATTGTTGTGAGCTGATTCTCTACTCATATGTAAAAACAAATTTCGTGATAATTTGTTCAAATCTATATGTACCATTGTAATGTGCATACGTTGATGGGTGCATCCAACCTCATGGTTTTGTCACATCTCATGGTTGTCCATGAAACCTGACCAGTGTGATTACATGCATGGTAGATACAAGGATCTTGTCTGAAAGATAAATGAGTTTGACAGTGTCAGCCGTTGTGGGAGGCAAATCCGCAGGCAGGCCCAATGGCTGTGACCTTGAAAATACAAACAAAAATGGCGAAGTTGAATATTTGAGGGGAGTTCTGTGAGGTTAAGGATCTGTACCGTAACTTATTGGTTCCATTATTTTAGCTCTCCTTCATGGCTGTGTGGTTTGATGATCTAGTTCACTCGTATTGAAGGATCTGCTAACTTGCACCACTTCTTTAATCCATGCTTTTCATATTAAAGGGGGACGTGGGAACTGCCGTAACTTTGTTACAACGTTAGCAACTGCACTGGCTTGGCCTTTGTCCTTGACAGATTTAGTTGTTAGTTTCATCATTTATGGTTCTTAAATTGATGTTGATGCAATTTTGTCTACAGGCTTTCGACAAGTATCCGGGAGCTGCAGAACTTCAAATATATCCTGAAGAATGCCAGATGAGGTCACCAATTGCTGCCTGTGTTTAATCATTTATTTTATAAAGGCCATGACAGATAACACACACACACACACACACACACACACACACACACACACACACACACACACGCAACCCGTCCCCTTTCCATGCAAGGTCAATGTTTCCTCACCATTCTCTGTACTAGATGCACCACTTTGCTTTTAAATCAACAAAGCCATGCCTTGGACATGATTGTGAGCAATGCTTTGCCACCCCCGCTCCCCCATATTCGGTTTTAAACGTGCTTCGGGAAAATTTCCATACTCTAATGTTCTGTTCCATTCTGAGTGAGTTTACATACACTTTAACCACCTTTAACAGTTACATTGGATGTTAGCATTTTGAAAGACTGAATCGTTCACTATTTTATTTTATTTGAATTGTTGCGTTTAGTCTCGTGATTGTTCCATAAAAATGTACCTTTATCTTTAGGATTTAATCCTGGGATCGGTTACGTGCAATGCTCAAAGTGAAATACTCGATGGATTGATTTGCATTTTGGACTCGGACAAGTTTGTGGAGGTTATTGTTACCATTGTGGGGTAAATAGTACTATTACAAGTGCACTCTTCATATACGGTAATTCTCTTTTGTACCAAAATTAAATTGGAGCAGAAACAAACAAAAAAATCGTTATTCCCATAAAGCCAGTGCTGAAGATAAATATATTTTAAAAAACAAAGTTGAAAATGAGAACCAAAATTTGGGTAATTAAATTGTTTTTAAATGGATGCGTCTCTGTCTGGGTGTTGGCTTAATGGTTAGGGTGGTGGGCTTGGGATCCGAGTGTCCCTGAGTTCAAATCCTGCTCAGCTGTTGAATTAATACAGGTGGGGTTAACTCTGCTGTCATCCTTCCGAGGTCGGCAAAATGAGTGCCAGCTTCCTGGTATCCTGTGTCGGAGTGGCGACCCGTCGAGGATTGTATCCACTAGCCAAGGAGACTGCTGAGGCAGCACCAATGCTCTGAACAGAGTATGGTCCCAATGGATGGATGGACTGCAGTATGTGATTAGTTTGGGGGATGGGGGGGGGGTGTTGAAAATAATAAAGCGTGATTAGATTTATAAACTTAAAAGCAGATCACGGATTATTATGGACGCGTTATTGGTGATGCAATGTAAATAGTGTGCTCGTACAAAATGTTTGCAGGTGATGGATGGAAGGCAGAGGTGGGTGTGAGCTTTCGCTCTCTTCTGCCAGTACTCTTGACCATGAAAATGAACAACAACCCCTGTTATGAAAGGTTGTGCAATTCCAAGGTTATACAGTTTGTTCGATATTCCATGGATCATTTATGTATTTTTCTTTCTCTGTATCGCTCACTTGTATTTGATTGTACAAGGGTATAAATATTATTTTCTGCATAACAATATGTGCAACGCCTTTCCCGTTTACGGTAGCTACACTGTCAAGCCACACGATTGCTCAACGATCACGTGATCTCTCGTTGTGGTCACCAAATCTGCCTCAAGCTTCTGCTTGCTTTGTGTCCTGACTTTGCTGGTTTACTCTGGTTATATGAACTTGTACAAATGGTTATTAAATAAATGAGCTAAGTTTTACACATCATCTCTCTCCATTGCTGTTGAAATTGGCTTTTTTAAGGTGGCAGAAGAAATGCGAGTTGAGAGAGGCCAAGATTCCTCCCAGGGGTTTTATATCCATATACGAATGAATGCCATTCTTGTTTCCATTGTTCAAACTGTGGATGGTGATCTCGAACTGTGGATGGTGATCTCTGTAGGCCTCGTTTGTCTCACACAGCATCTTCACCTGACGCCGTTGAGGTCAGCTGCAGCAAATTTTATTCAGAAGTTTGAAGTACTAATAATGTCACGTTTATGGCCTCCCACCACAACCGTTAACCGGTAAAATGCCGAAGCAGTCACTTTTCGGATGGCCGAATCACCGAGTACCTCGAGTGGATGGATACTCCACTATTTACCGAGCGTCTAAGTATGCTTGTCTGAACTCCTAGTGATTTGCCAATGGACCAAAGGTTCTTATCAGCACGGCGAGGTGGATGCATTCTCTGGAGGAATCCTTACTATAATTCACAGACCGGTGTTTGTTTGTCCTACTACTACTATAGTTTTGGGACAATTATATCCAGACTTGCTGCATTGGTTCAGGATGACCTCATTTAGTGTACAGGGGTGTTTTTTTTATCTTTGCTGGTGGTCTTTGGGGGTGGGGGTATGGGGTGGGTGATGTGTTGCGTGGTTCCAGATGGAAGACCCTTTGCAGGTTGCAAGTCCCCACCATTTACAGGATAGTATTATAGTATTCCTGTCCCAACGTTTTCCAGTGCAGTGAGGTCTTTTGAATTGTAATCAGTAGGTATGTTTTTGCTTCATGCATGTAACCTGGTTTAAGGCCCTGTCACACCTTGACTATTTTAACCAGCGTATGGAAAGTATCAAAATGTATGTAAAACGCTGGTGTACGCTGAACTATTGATGTTTTTTCCAGTTTTGGACGTATTCATAACGAGTTGGACGTATGCATAACGTATTAGTAACATACACAGAACGTTTCGATAACTATAGATAACTTATATCAACGAATGCTGAGCGTGTTGGCGGCGCTCACAACCTATTCCAACGATAGTCTAACTTATGCATAGCGCGGCAGCGTATCGCTGACGATCACTGGCGTAGCCTATTAAAAGCTCGCGCTCGACGATTCAAATCATAACCGACATAGACATCGAAGTGTCAAGCCGCTGTCGCACCTTGACTTTTAGCTAGCGTATGCCGACGTATGAAAAATTTGCCAAATACGCTGACACACGTCGAATACGTTATGGTAAGTTTTGTATACGTTAAGAGCACGCTGGCATACGTCGTAGTACGTCGACAAATTTCAAGCATGTTAAATTTGTCGATGAGCTCGGCGTACTACGAACGTTATGCCAGCGCTACTACGACGTATGCCAGCATGCTCTTAACGTATACAAAACTTACCCATAACGTATTCGACGTGTGCCAGTGTTTTAGGCAAATTTTTCATGCGTCGGCATACACTGGCTAAATCGTCAAGGTGTGACAGGGCCTTTAGCGGAGGGAACCTACATGATGCATAATGTGGGCAATGGATGCAGGAAAGTGTGTGGAATAAGGACACGTATAAGATTTCTAACTACACACTTGCAATGCATATCTGCCCACATGGATACAGTATGCTTAAAAGCTAAATACAGAGAGTAAAGCTAGTTATCTTAGTATTCTGGAGATGTGGTACCCTGGTTGTGGTTAATATGTCTATCCCCAGAGAGAGCGGGGCAGCACTGGAAGAGCCGAGGAAGAACCTCACAAATAACTTTACTAAGCAGCTTTAGGAACCCTCGCTTGCCACCATGCCTTCTGGACAGCGCCAGTCATCCAATGCACGAGGGACATAAAACCAATGCCCAGGTGCCACGACCCATTGCCTCCCCCTCCCGCCCGAGCCCCTCCTCCTCCGTAGGAGTTGTGGCCACTGAAATATCCTCCCCCATTCCTGATAGGTGTGCTGGTACTCTGACCTCTGCTGATACCTGGTGATTGGCTCCTGAAGTTTTGGTGGGCTCTCAGAGATGATGGATCAAGCCATCTGTTATGATATGTGGTTCCACGTGTCCACCGAACCGGTTTGGGGTGGTTTTCGTGTAGTTTTCACCAAGGTTTAGGAGCAACGGCCTGAGAGAGCTGGCCTTTTGTGGAGGAAACCAATGTAATGTGTAATGTGGGAAATGGTTGCAGGAAAGCGTGTGGAATAAGAAAAGAACACGTATAGGATTTCTAACTACACACGCAACGCATATCTGCCCACATGAATACAATATGCTTAAAAGCTAAATACAAAGAGTAAAGCTGGTTATCTCATTGTATTCTAAGTGTATGCCTGGTGTTGGCTTCATGGTTAGGGTGGTGGGCTTAGAATCCCCCTCCTTTGTTGAATTAATACCAGGTGGGGTTGACTGCCTGTAATCCTTCCAAGGTCGGCAAAATGAGTGCCAGCATGCTGGTATCCTGTGTCGGAGTGGCGATCCGTCCAGGATTGTGCCCAATGGCCAAGGAGACTGCTTAGGCAGCACCAACGCTCTGCACAGAGTATGGTCCCAATGGATGGATGGATTGTATCTGTTTCTTTCTCCTCAGAGGTCCAAAACTCCAACATTACCTTCACCTCAACCTTCAACCTTTCTTGAGGCTCTCCAAGTTCAAGGGGCCCACTTATCATACAAACTCCTGAATGTAACCTAGTGTTGCATGTTTTTACAGTTCATGTTCTGATGCTCGAAAAATAAGACTATGCGTTGTGTAGCTAAGGCTACACATTCTCTCACTATGCACGTACTTATTACTTTGGCTTTAACAACAAGGTTCAGTAGATGCCCTAGCAACGCAAATGGCAAGGTGAAGCATACAAGGAAAGATGGGCAGATATTTTGGGCTGGCCTTACTGCAGTACTCTTACAGTCATGGTTTGTTGGGGGGGGGGGGTACACGCTATGGTAGCAGATCAGGTGGCCGACTTTGGCCCGATTCTAACTTTATATATCTGCCCTGCTAATCCCTCAACTAATTCTGCTCATGCCACTGTCCCTCTGAAGGAATTATAGGGACAAGGGTAGAAATTAGAGCAATCTAAATCCTGCCCTGCTAATCCCTTCTAAGCTCATCTGTCCCTCCCTGGCCCGTGAATCCCATTAACTATCCTATCGCTCAGGAGGAAAATCAAGGAACATATGGCGATGGACACGATGATGTGGCATAGCCTCAAGGCTCACCGGCCAAATAGCACAATGTGCCTACCCCTACACTAATATGTGGGACAATGGATCCTCGCAAAATCCAATTACCCTACTACATTAACTCCAGTGACTGCGGACATTCAAAAATGGTACAAAGGGGGAGCATCCCTACTATATCCTAAAATTCTCCAAAACACTTCTCATTTTAATTTAAACCACCCCCCCTCCCCCCACAGTGGTTCAACATAACCAATTTATCCGTCACCCCATGTCCCACGTGTCAGTGCTCTAACAGATTCGGGCCTCACCATCAAATTTTATTTCTGTGCCTCCTCAATGTTATCACAGGCCCGTGTGGCTCTCTGCGCAGGTTCTCCCTGCTTTCTCCAAATTTGGTATCTTGTGCCGCTGACGTCATCAACCCCCCCTCCCCTGAGCTATCCTTGATTACCTAATCATGGGCCCACAAAATGGATGACCCACAAAATATGTAATGGAGAAGAAAGTGAATACCGATGGACTTTTTTTCATGCCATGAACAAACTTTGGTACATCACGGGTGATGAAGGTTGTAGTCAAGTTTCATCGGAATTGTGTGTGTCGGTTCTGAGAAGAAAGCAAATTCCTATTTTGGGGGCAACCCCCATGAATCCCCCAAGGGCCCGATTTTTATTTTCTTATTTATTTATTTTAAATGCCATGAACAAACTTTGATAACTAGGTGTGTTCAAAAAGTATCCAACCTTAATTTTTCGTGTGTAAACAAATGAAGCTAGGGAGGCGTGGTTTGGTGCACGTATGTAGGCGATCCTAATCCGTATGCATGAATATTTTCCCGCCTGCAGAAGCCGTCAGTCGCCGACAGACCGCCGATGAGTGAGGAAGTGTAAGTGAGTGCCGTCAGATTTTCGCTTTTGACAAAATGACGGAAAAACTTGAACAATGCTACTGCATCAAATTTTGTGTAAAGCTTGGCGATTCCCAAGTTGAAACGATCCGCAAGATTCAACAGGCCTTTGGGAATGAAGCAATGGGCACCACACAGATAAAAGAGTGGTACAACCGCTTCAAGATGGTCGCACATCAGTGGAAAGTGAAGCACGTTCTGGTAGGCCTCAACATCCGAAATGAGATCGTCATTGACCAAGTGAGGACCCTGCTGATGCAGGATCGTCGAATCACGATCAGAGAACTTGCAAACGAGGTGGGCGTCAGCATTGGATCCGTTCATTCCATTGTGACTGAGGATTTGGGCTTAAGGAGAATCTCAGTGAAGTTCGTGCCAAAGCTGCTAATGATCGAGCAGAAGCAACTCCGTTTGGAGATCGCACAGGACATGCTGGAGACTGAACAGTGATCCCAACTTCTTCAACACAGTGATCACTGGCGATGAGACCACAGTGATCCGTCATTTTGTCAAAACGAAAATCGACGGCGCTCACTTACACTTCTCACTCATCGGCGGTCTGTCGGCGACTGACAGCTTCTGCAGGCGGGAAAATATTCACGCATACGGATTAGGATCGCTACATACGTGCACCAAACCACGCCTCCCTAGCTTCATTTGTTACGCACGAAAAATTAAGGTTGGATACTTTTTGAACACACCTCGTATACACAGTGATGAATGTGGAGGTAAAGTTTAATCGAAATTCTATGTGTAGTTTCAGAAAGAAGAAAGTATTTGTGGACGGACCGACGATGCACCATCCCATAAGCTTCCCAGAACTACGTTCTAGGTGAGCTAAAAAAAATAAATAAATTAAAACCCCAAATTGTCAATTTAAAATGTCACTAATCCTAATTGTCTCCCATCATGCTGCCTTCTCTCAGCCTTGCCAATTATGTACCCTCTGGGCCATGTGCGCACCTCATACAAATCCGCCCCAGCTGTCCTGCCAGGGCCTGCTCTAATTCTCCTTTCAACCTTCTGGTCCTGATTAATAAGTCTTGACTGTGCCGCTCCCACTATTTATTTTATTTACCCCCGACTCCTGTTCAGGCACTATCTTCAATCTATAATCTCTTCTCTATCTCCGTCTCCCATTTATTTTGCTCCCTCTCCTGTACTGGCGTGATCTCCATGTTTCCTCTGCTTCTAATTGCCTCCCCTTTTTGTTCCCTTGCTGTCGTACATGTGGTGCTAATTCTCTCTACCATCCTGGCCATGACAGACTGCCAATTCCTGCTCTGTGTTCCGTACGTCTGCCAAGGATGTCACCAGACTCGTATCTCTGCCTCCAGTTCTTCCACCAGCTCGGCTTGGCCCGTTTCAATCTTACCCGTCAGCTCAGTCCCAGCCTGTCACCATTTGCCTTTGAATCGGCCCGGCCAGCCTCAATTTTCACCTCTACCCTGTCACCATTAGCATCCATCCTAGCCACCATTTTGGCGTGAGCATAGCCATTTCAGGCTGACCCCATTGCTGTAGTGACACCGACCTGCTGCTCCTTGATATGTGCTGAATAGGGGGCACTGGACGGGGAGGGAGGATTCACGGGGCTACCAGGTAGTGGGGTGGCACCACCACCCCCTCTACAGGTCTCTCTACCTCCTTGTTCAGTGGAGCCGTGGTAGTGTGTCTCACAGCTCTGCCCAGTAGGGAGAGATGGGTGATTGGAGTCCACTTCGTGAAACCTCCTGGTTCAGGCTTCCTTTGTCATTCATGGTATTTTAAATTTCAGTGCCAATTGCACGCTCCCTAATTTTGATTTGAGGTGCGATTTCTCATACTTAAGCTGGGAATCGCACTCGCTGACCCGTGTGTTGTCAGCGAGGGTTCGGGCTCAGATCCCAACTCCTGACTCCCAATGTTGTGGTCGTCCGGTCATCCTAGTTGTCTGGTTCGAATACTGCAAGTCGCCTCAACGCCCCAACCATTTTTGAAGAACTCCCTGCCCGATCACGCGTCCAATGCCACGATACGATACCGTGCAGATTGGAGGCACAAAATTGGTCGAGCGTTGCGCCAATTAGGCATTACACGTCTCAATTCCATTTAGGCCGAGTGAGCCAGAGACGGGTGATATGGTCTTCTATGCTGTGTTAAGAACCCTCAACGGGCCTTCCCTTAATCACCAATAAATGCGCGAGAGGAAAAAGGAGGGCATGGCTCTGGCATACCAGGATCGAGTGAGGGTGAGGTTTCCTCCTCAAAGCTTTCCAAGCACTCCTACTTCCTTGCTCGTCCTCCCCTTTTCCGGTGACATTTATTGTTTGCCAGGCCCCTCCCCTCTCACTCGCAATTGGACGCTGGCTTGTGTTGGTGGGCGGGGCAACTCTCAGTGTCCCTCCACCATCTTGCCAACCGCTCAGATGTACCTACAACTTCCTTGTTTGTTTGTTTTTGCACCCAGCTCGTGTCTCAAAGCCGAGCGAAACCTTTTAAAGAACATTTAGACAGGTTACAGAGGGGTGGACATTAAAAATAGGGTCAAAAGCATTGATAAGTTTAGACACAGACACTGGGAGCAGGAGATGGCATCGAACTATTACATAAGCAACACATTTCCAATACAGTGTCACAATCTAGTCACTCACGTTATTACATTGATTAAGGATATAGCTTCACTTCACTCAGCATTATTAATCCCTAGAAGCCATTTCCACAATAATATTATTAATTATACGTGTTTGTTTGTTTTTCATGGTGGAGAGTATGTAAATAATCGAGGATGTGTGGGTAAACTGCTCAAGTATTGGCTGTTGAGCATGGCTGGCTGAAATCTGAGCTCTTTTCGAGGTTCATGAGAGAAGTCTGTTTATTGTTCCCCCTCCTTTGTTTTTGTTTTTATTTTTATTTTTATCCATGCTTGGCTTGTGGAAGAGCTATGACACAGAACAAAATCGGAACAAAACACAACAAAGGGAAAAGCACCAACAGCAGGGTGAAGGGAGAAAGTAGATGGACAAACAAGGGATGGAGGTAACGATGAGGGGGAAGGGAGAACGCAAAGGATGGACAATATGGATATATAAGCAAAATTTTGGAAGGGGTGCGGGATTATTTAACAAGTGTAGAAAATATCATGATTGTGGATGAAGGATGATGAGATGGTGGTGAACAGCTGTCGTGAAGACCTGGAGGGAAGAATGAGATTGAAGAGAGTATGGAAGGTGGTTTCACAGGTGGAAAAAAAAGAGGAATAAATGAGTGGAGGTGGCCAGTGGTTCTGGATTTAGGCAGTTTCACGAGGTGGGAGTTGCTGGTGGACTGCGTGCGTCCTCCAAATACCTCGGGGGGGGGGGGGGGGGGGGGGGGGGGGGGGGGTGGCAAAGCACGGCAGAGGACGGTGCAAGTTCAGAAATTATCAGGAAGAAGACAGAGAGCTTACTGACCTGTCAGTGATGGCGAAGTGATAGGCCCATAGAGTCAGCTTGGAGAGCCAGTCCAGAGGGGAGAGCAGTACTCCATCGAGCTGTGGATGAAAGCCTTGTAGGTGGATAGGAACTCAGGTCCACCAAGGAAGGATTTTGCATGACGGAGGATACCCAGTCTGGCATTGGAGACCAATTTTGAAATGTGGCTTGCCCATGAAAGATCATGGCTGAGAGTGAGACCCAAGAGTTTGGACCCGTTTTCATAATATTATTGTGATGGTTGGACGTCATCTTTGAATAACTGTGAGAGGATGGTGTGTCTTTAGGAGACCACAATCGCCAGTTGCCCCAGAACTTCCTGCGGGATCACAAGCCCAGAGTCGTGTTACCATACTCAAAAGCCTGAGTGCGAGTCGGTACCATTCCGGTGGTTACATAACAGACCATAGTCAGTCAGCTGAGCAGAAGGAACATCACATACCCCCATCTGAGATTGAACTTAGCTTATGAATCCGAGCTGGCCAAACACCTCAGCAGTCTTATGCCGCCATCAGAGCGGACAGGATAAGTTAGGACAGTTTCTTGGAGAAATAGCCTTAAGTGGCAGTAACAAAAATGCAAGTATTTACAGTGGCAATAAAATGTATTTACAGAGAGAGAAAACAATGGAATGACATATATATATATATATATATATATATATATATATATATATATATATATATATATATATATATATATGTACAGCAATCACAGCATGTACGTATACATTCACACATATCCCCTGCACGACAGACCCACCTTCGGAACCTTATCAATGACTTGACACTCTACAGTACAGTATATCGGAATCATGCATCTGATGTGGAAGGGAGAGATGGGTGATTGGTGAAGACGATGAGCCAGGATAGAAAGAAATAGATGGGGACAGCACGGACCCTATGCACATCTTATGCTTGTTGATTCTGGCTGTCACTTCCCTTCTGAAACCGGGACCCTCCGCGCTCGTGTACCTCGCACAGCCGGGGCCCCAGCATTTCCCCATGCTGTTGTGACGTCTCCTGCAGCACGAATCTCGTGTGCTCCTGATAGGGTGCCTAGGCGTTGTAGATGGGGCAGAGCATCCAGCGACGGAGCTCTTGGACATGGGAACACGAGAACGAAGGTGCGCAAGGGCAGAAGGAAAACAAATAAGGGAGAGAGTGAAAGGACGAAGCGGAAGATAAAGGGAAGAATAAATGACGAATACGAATGGTGTGACGAGAACTGAATCGGCAAAGCGCAAAAGAGATTGAAAGAAAGAACTCGAGTGAACAAGCAAGGCGAAAAGAATGACAGAGAGAAGGACGCAGAGAGAGGACCCTCACGTTAGTGCAATTCATAATAATCAAGCCCCCAACAGAGTCCGTAACCCTCTCAAGCTTTCTCCCTTTTCGTTTTCACCCCTTTCTCTCAGTGGTTTTTACACGCAGCCCTTTCATACAGCCTCAAATCCCACCACGCTTCGCATCGCTCCATCGTGTTGCTCAACTACCCGACTAGACCACATCAAGCCACCGGTTGCTCACCTGCCAAGCTTCTGATGGGTCGTGAATTAACAACACGGCTATCATAAGTGCACCCGGACATAAAGGTCGAGGTCGAGAATAACAAGTATCAACAGAAACGTCAATTGGATGCTGGCTTGTGCTGGTGCAACTTCGTCTGTGTACCGCAACTTCCAGATCAACGATCCTGTGTACGTGTTGAACTCCGGATGTGGAACCAAGTGGTTATCGGGCATCATTGTCGATAACATTGGTGAAATTATGTTTCTTGTGAAGTTGTGTGATGGAAGATGCATACGTAAACATGTTGACCAACTCAGGTTACGTCATGGGTAGCCAAACATTGAACCGGCTCAAGTGCCTTTGGCACCCACTCCTATATTTACACCACCTGTGTTTGAACCTGAGGTGTTTCCTCATGCAAGCTTTTCACCCATCAATGTACCTGAACTCCTTCCCAACCCTGTACCCCTTATTGAGAAGCCCACAGCAGTTGCAAGGACAGTCCTCCACTAGCCTTTAGAAGATCAGCTCATGTCTGTAAGCCTCTTGAGCGTCTTGATTTGTAAATAAAATTTAAAAAGGGGTGGAGGGGGGGGAGATGAGATGTATCCATAGTTTATGATAATGGGTGCGGACATGGGTGCGTGGTTAAGTAGAGCCATGTGACCCGCCCATGTTCCGATGCTGTGCTGTGCCCGTGTCCGAAATAAACCTGTTGTTCCCACTTCAGAGCCTTCGTCCCTGTCTATCGAGTACATTACACCTCCTGAAGAATATCGTGCCAAGACCCAGCTTGAAGGCAGCTCCTCCCATGGATCATTATTGATAACATGGTCCACATCCGGAGTTCAACACGTATACAGGATCATTGATCTGGAAGTTGCGGTATAAATACGTTTGGTCATGATGACGTTTCTGTTGATACTTGTTATTCTTGACCTGGACCGTTACAAGCAACACACGAGCTAGACGAGACTGAATGGAGCGAGCCTTCCTTGACGCGGCTTAGACCATTCTTGATGATCTGAACAGCACGTTCAGCTTGACCATTACTGGCAGGTTTGTAGGGGGCAGATGTGTGGTGCTTAATGCCATTCATTTTACAAAAGTTCTGAAACTCTGAACTCAAAAATGATGATCTATTATCTGATACAATGGAGTTTGGAATACCATGTTGCACGAATATGGTATGTAGAGCTTCAACTGTTACAGCAGAGGATGAGGATGGCACCACGAGAGCTTCAATCCATTTGGAGTGGGCATCAACTACGATAAGGAAAAGCTTCCCTTGAAATGGACCAGCATGGTCGTTGTGTAGTCTGGACCATGGTTTTGATGGCTACGACCACATGGCCAATGGAGACTGTGGTGGTGTCTTGGCATGGGCTTGACAAGTGTAACGATGGCATGCACTGGACTCAATGTCACTGTCCAAACCAGGCCACCAAACATGGGCTCGGGCTATAGCCTTCATGGTGACTTTGCCTGGATGATCATTGTGGAGTTCACTGAAAATTTTCCCGCGAAGTTTAGGTGGAATTATCACTCGGCTATTCTGAAGCAGGCAGTCTGCATCAATCGAGAGCCCAGCCTTCCGGATGAGGTACAGTTTCGCCCCTTCCGTTAGTGATGCCCAATTACCTGACACAACACAGCGTTTAATTTGTGACAAATCTGGATTGCTATTGGTAGCACAAGCAATCTGCTTAGCGGTTACGGGCGCCTCATCGTGAATGACGTTAGCCATGATATGAATGATACCGCCAGATTGTGGAGGTTCTGGGATGATTACGGGAAGCGGCAAGCGACTGAGTGCGTCAGCACAGTACATTTCCATACCGGGGCGGAAAACCAATGAATAGTCATAACCGGCAAGAGGCAACGCCCAATGTTGGACATTACCTGATGATGTAGGCAGAATGGCTCTGGTTTCTCCCAGGAGACCTAACAAGGGTTTGTGATCAGTCTCATTGCTAATATGTCTTCCAAAGACATATTGGTGCATCTTTAAGGTGCCCCAGACACACACTATTGCCTCTCGTTCTACTTCAGCATAGCGACGTTCAGTGTCAGATCGGGCTTGTGATGCACACGCAACATGCTGGAGATTACCGGTTCCCATTGTTTGCAACAATGCACACTCAATGCCATATGAAGAGCTTTCACAACTGAGAACAAGTTCCTTGGATAGGTCATAATGGACAAGTAATGGTGAGGAGGACAGCATGGTTTTAGCGGCCTTGAACGCTCTTGTTTGAACAGCTTCCCATTTCCAGACAACACCTTTCCTTAGGAGAAGATGCAGAGGCTCGACGGTTGTGCTTAGTTGAGGCAGGAACTTACCAACATAGGTCAACATACCCAGGAATGCACGAAGTTCTGAAATGTTTTGTGGCATTTGTGCATTCGCAATTGCTTCAACTCTGAAGGCAAAATGCCTTGACAGAATTTGGATGACACAGGTATTCAACTTCAAGGTACACTTCTCATGCCTTAGGCATAACCCAGCTTGTGACAGCCGATTGAGGACTTTGTTTCGGTTCTCGAGCTGTTCATGTTGTGACTTGCCAGTCACTCGTATGTCATCCTGGAATATGACTGTCTTTGGTACAGTTTTCAATAATGTCTCCATCTTATGTTAGAAGATTGGTGCAGCAGAGCGTATCCCAAAGGCCATCTGTTGTATACATGTCAAGTCCTCCATGAGTGTTGATGCATGTATAGGCTTGGAATCATCATCCAGCTCCATTTGAGCATAGGCATTGGTCAAGTCAAGATGAGTGAATGTCTGGCCATTCCATGAGAGGGGTGAACAGATCCACTGCTTTTGGCAAAGGGTAGCTATCCAGCTTTGAATAGCGGTTGATCGTTGTTTTGTAGTCCCCGCAAATGCGCACTGTCCCATCTGCTTTGAGTATTGGAACGATAGGTGCCGCCCAGTCGGAGAACTCGACTGGTGAGATGATGCCCTCACTCTGCAGGCGGTCAAGCTCACATTCGATCATTGATCGCATCCCTGTAGGGCACAGGTCTAGCTTATGGACAATGGCTGAACTCTGCAGAAACATGAATCCTCACTTTGGGCCCTGCAAAGTGCCACACCCATCGCTGAACAGGCCAGGGTACTTGTTGAGCACAGTATCGTATCCAGCCTCAGAGTTGGAGACTGTTTACGTCACTCCAATTAAGTCTGATTATTCTATCCAATCTCGGCCAAGAGGGTTGTCTTCTCCACGTACTATCAGTAGTGGTAGGACATGAGGTCTGTTTCCATATCCTACAGTTACGTTAGCTGAGTCAATACAGGAACCACTCCTTGGTGTATGTTCTCAAGTCAGTAGATACGGGCCGGAGTGCAGGAACCTTTCTCGGCGGTAGATGAGGTGAACTTGCTCTCATCATTATTGATCTGGAAGCGCCGGTATGAACTTCCATCCTCATCAGGATCTTATCGTTGTTACATCAACTATAATTGGAGCATCGGAGCTCTTTGTTCCAACAGAGAAAACCTCATGAAGTTCCTCACTTGACTCTCGGCTGCAGTCTGTGCTCTGTGACCTATCGTCCGCTGTATCAGGGTTCACCTCAATGTGATAAGCAGGAGACAAGTTCTTCGACTTGGATTCAGAAATGTCAGGAGGTGGAGGTGAATTTGGTGGCATCTCTTCGAGTTTATCTGTAAACTCACAATGTTCGGCGAGTCGGCGTAAATCAGCCACAAACTCAGATGCTGACTGACCTTCTTGACGATGGTGGGTCTAAAATTTATATCTCGAGATGACCTTCCCCGGTTTCGGGTGATAATGTCTTTCCACGAGATTGACGAGCTCTTCATACGACTTGTCAGAAGGTTTGGCTGGGGCAAGATGATCTTTGATGAGGCTGTACGTCGGGGCGCCGCATACGGTCAGTAATACAGCTCGCCGCCTTTCAGGGTCCTCATCGGTGTCCATTTTGTTTTCCACGAAGCATTGCTTCAGACGATCGGTATAGTCTTCCCAATCATCCCCCACTACGTATTCTCGCTATATGCCGACGCACGAAGGCATCCCATCCTCGTCGCCACTGTAATATACTCGATCGACAGGGACGAAGGTTCTGAAGTGGGAACAACAGGTTAAATTCGGACTCGGGCACAACACAACAAAGCACAGCATCCGAACATGGGCGGGTCACGTGACTCTGCTTAACCACGCCCCGTGCACCCACGTACGCATACATTATCATAAACTACTGACACATCTCATTCACGAAGAGAATGGGCTCGCGATCCTCTGGTTTTGGCGCAATTTTTTGTCAGAGGAGTTCATGAAGCTGTTTGAAAGGGTTTTGGGGGGGGGGGCTGTGAGGATAATGCGTTTGTGTGTGAGGAAAAATATCCGGCAGATGGTTTGTCGAAAGGAATGTGGAATGAGAAAAATAATATTTGGGATTTTTTAACGACCAATGGCAATGCAGATCTCTCAACACGGACTTTAGACGGTTAAATTAAACAAGGTAAACTGTGAAATGACTGCTTTAACGAGGTGAGGATGATCGCTCTGGGATTCATCAAAACCACAGCGATATTTTCATCTTGTAAAATGTGGTTTCAGTTCGACAGAAGAGTTGTCTTATTGTCGATGCCCTTTAATGGCCGCATTCGTTTGTCTTTGCTTGCAATTTTTTTCCACACGGCCTCCGACGAAGGTCTCACCGAGAGGAACCTGCTCGTGACGTCATTCTGAAGACGACGTGACGCGTTGTGTTCACGGTGGTCCTGATATAAGAATAAAACGTTTGATTTGGACAGACGTTCCTTCACGGTTTTCATTTTAAGTATTTTATTTACATGTTTCCGACATCGTTCGTCCCAGCTAACAAAAAAAACATTTTCACAACATTTGAAAAGGGTTCGAGCCAAACTTTATGAAAGAAAAAAAAATGTTTTTAAAAACCACGAATGCATTCTCAGGAAACATTGCATGCTTCAAGCTTTTTAAACATTTCCACGTTTATGATGTCAATACCAAAATATTTTCAATTTGCGGAGAAAGAGCGTCTCCCGCTGCATGAAACATTCCACTGTTTGCGTGAAGGTTACACCGTATAATAAGTTGTGACGTCATGTTACATCTAGGCTCCGCCTCCTCGCCTCCGCTCCTTCGCTCCGCCTCCGCTTCTTCGCTCCGCCTCGTCCTCGCCTTCGCTCCGCCTCCTCGCCTTCGCTCCGCCTCCTCGCCTTCGCTCCGCCTCCTCGCCTTCGCGCCGCCTCGTCCTCTCAGTCGACTCCCTGATTTCTCTCACCGTGTCGGTTCCCCGGTTCCCCCTCTCGCCTCCCCCCACGCCCAGCTAGCATCTGGATGCACATGGCGCATGAATCCGCGAACTAGAACCACCGAGCGGATTCGTTACTCGTGACCCTGGGCTCCGCGACCAAAGGTCTAGCTCGGTCCGGCCTCCAGGTTTGTCGATCCATCCATCCCTCGATCTTATCGTTAATCGCGTCCACCGTGTATTCGTATCCCATTCTCCATTATATTACCTCCGTTGTAATTCCAATCGTCGTATTACCATTATCCATCTCAAAGCATCCCATATAATATAATATATAATATAATACATATTCCTCACATATTTTCACTCCAGTCAGTCATTCGAATCCTTTATCCGTTTTGTATATTAATCCATGATCCATCCTTGTTTTATTTTTGTTCGCTCGTCTTTCATCTCCATTCATTCGGTTCATCTCCCGCTCTTCATGTTTCCAAACGTGAGTCATTCACTTGGAAATCCTTATCGTGTGAACATTCAACAATTTGGATTCAACACAACGTTCCATCCCTCGAGTTAATACATGTCGTCCTCTTCCTCTCCCGATTTTACTCGGCATTCATCAGGTCCACACTTCTGAACCTCCCCGCGTCCCTCGGATATTCTTCTCGCTTTTCTCCTCTCCCTCCTCTCCCCTCCTCCCCCCCCTCCTCTCCCCTCCTCCCTCCCCCTCCACCTCCCCTCCCTCCCCCCTCTCTCCCCTCCTCCCCTCCTCCTCATTTTATATCCTCCTCCACTTAAACCCTTCAATTATTCATTAATGGCGTTGCACAGCGGGATTCTCCCACGGTGCCTGAAAAGCTGGCTCGGTCGCCCACAGGCGCTACTCCCGCCCTCGATCGCTTGTCTCCGCCTCCCAGCACGAATCTCCGCCTCCAACGAAATCTCCGCCTCCAGCACGAATCTCCGCCTCCCAACGAGAATCTCCGCCTCCCAGCATGAATCTCCGGCCTCCCAACGAGAATCTCCGCCTCCCAGCACGAATCTCCGCCTCCCAACGAGAATCTCCGCCTCCCAACGAGAATCTCTGCCTCCCAGTGCGAATCTCCGCCTCCGAGCACGAATCTCGCCCTCCCACGAGAATCTCCACCTCCCAGCATGATTCTCCGCCTCCCAGCTGTGAATCTCCGCCTCCCAGCACGAATCTCCGCCTCCCAGCACGAATCTCCGCCTCCAACGAGAATCTCCACCTCCCAGCGTGATCTCCGCCCTCCCAACGTGAATCTCGCCTCCCAACGTGAATCTCCGCCTCCAGCACGAATCTCCGCCTCCCAACGAGAATCTCCGCCTCCCAGCGAGAATCTCCGCCTCCCAGCGAGAATCTCCGCCTCCCAGCACGAATCTCCGCCTCCCAACGTGAATCTCCGCCTCCCAACGAGAATCTCCGCCTCCAACGTGAATCTCCGCCTCCCAACGAGAATCTCCGCCTCCCAGCACGAATCTCCGCCTCCCAGCGCGAATCTCCGCCTCCCAGCGAGAATCTCCGCCTCCCAGCGAGAATCTCCGCCTCCCAGCACGAATCTCTGCCTCCCAACCCCAACGAGAATCTCCGCCTCCCAACGTGAATCTCCGCCTCCCAACGTGAATCTTCCGCCTGCCCAAGATCGCCCAACGTGAATCTCCCTCCCACGAGAATCTCCGCCTCCCAACGTGAATCTCCGCCTCCCACGAGAATCTCCGCCTCCCAACGTGAATCTCCGCCTCCCAACGTGAATCTCCGCCTCCCAGTGCGAATTCCGCCTCCGAGCACGAATCTCCGCCTCCCAACGAGAATCTCCACCTCCCAGCGTGATTCTCCGCCTCCCAGTGTGAATCTCCGCCTCCAACGAGAATCTCCGCCTCCCAGCGAGAATCTCCGCCTCCCAACGAGAATCTCCGCCTCCCAACGTGAATCTCCTCCTCCCAACGAGAATCTCCGCCTCCCAACGTGAATCTCCGCCTCCCAACGAGAATCTCGCCTCCCAGCGCGAATCTCCGCTCCCAGCGAGAACCTCTGTCCCAGTGCGAATCTCCGCCGCTCCGAGCACGAATCTCCGCCTCCCAACGAGAATCTCCACTCCTCCAGCTGATTCTCCGCCTCCCAGTGTGAATCTCCGCTCCCAGCACGAATCTCCTCCCAGACGAACTCCGCTCCCAACGAGATCTCCACTCCCAGCGTGATTCTCCGCTCCACGTGAATCTCCGCCTCCCAACGTGAATCTCCGCCTCCCAGCACGAATCTCCGCCTCCAACGAGAATCTCCGCCTCCAGCACGAATCTCCGCCTCCCAGCGCGAATCTCCGCCTCCAGCGAGAATCTCCGCCTCCCAGCGAGAATCTCCCCCTCCAGCACGAATCTCTGCCTCCCACGAGAATCTCCGCCTCCCAACTGAATCTCCGCCTCCAACGTGAATCTCCGCTCCCAACGCAGAATCTCCGCCTCCCACGTGAATCTCCGCCTCCCAACGAGAATCTCCGCCTCCCAACGTGAATCTCCGCCTCCCAACGAGAATCTCCGCCTCCCAACGTGAATCTCCGCCTCCCACGTGAATCTCCGCCTCCCAGTGCGAGATCTCCGCCTCCGAGCACGAATCTCCGCCTCCCAACGAGAATCTCCACCTCCCAGCGTGATCTCCGCTCCCAGTGTGAATCTCCGCCTCCAACGAGAATCTCCGCCTCCAGCGAGAATCTCCGCCTCCAACGAGAATCTCCGCTCCCAACGTGAATCTCCTCCTCCAACGAGAATCTCCGCCTCCAACGTGAATCTCCGCCTCCAACGAGAATCTCCGCCTCCCAGCGCGAATCTCCGCCTCCCAGCGAGAATCTCCACCTCCCAGCGCGAACTCCGCCTCCCAACGTGAATCTCGCCTCCCAACGAGAATCTCCGCCTGTCGCCAGCGTGAAATCTCCGCCTTCCAACGAGAATCTCGCCTCCCACGTGAATCTCCGCCTCCAACGAGAATCTCCGCTCCCAGCGCGAATCTCCGCCTCCCAGCGAGATCTCCGCCTCCAGCCGAATTCCTCGCCTCTCCACGTGAATCTCCGCTCCCAACGTGAATCTCCGCTCAGGAATCTCCGCCTCCAACGTGAATCTCCGCCTCCCAGCGCGAATCTCCGCCTCCCAACTGAATCTTCCGCCTCCCAACGAGAATCTCCGCCTCCCCCCAAACGGGTTTGGAAAAATCCCCTTTTTTTTCCGGTGGGGCCTCCAACGAGAATTCTCCGCCTCCCAACGAGAATCTCCGCCTCCCAACGAGAATCTCCGCCTCCCAACGAGAATCTCCGCCTCTCAAGCATCAAAAACCATTCTTCCAGAACATCCACTGGAATATTGTACATTTGAATCAATGAATGATTTGTTTGTTTCCCACAACAGCACAAACAAGTCCTAAGAGCTGCTATGGCAGTGATGTAATGGTATGCACAGTATCCCAGGCATTGAACTGATCAAAATAAATTAGTGATTATTGTCTGTGTTTAAAAGTAGAACTCAAACGATGCTGTCTTTTGAACAAGAGAGCTTCAGTATAGTAGCAGAGGAATGTTAACCCTTTCATATTTATTATGTGTCGATATATATATATATATATATATATATATATATATATATATATATATATATATATATATATCATATATCTGCATTCCTAAGGTAAGAGTTACTGTTGGACCAAACTCAACAATCTCCCTCCACAAGTTGATAATATTGTACTTTTCTTCACGGAGATTCCAACATAATTTTATTCCTCTTATTTTGGGGTATCTTCATTCTTCAATAGAAGATGGCCTTTCATTTATTGTCTTCAAATTACCATTGGGTCTCTCAACAATGTTACCTCCCTCAGCTTTATTCTGTTACCTTATAAGCAAAAATACAATTTGTTACTTCTGCCACTGAAGGTGAAGGAGGTTATGTTTTCACCCCTGTCTGTCTGTCTGTCTGTCTGTTGTGAGCAAGATATCTCAAAGAGTTATGGACGGATTCGGACGAAACTTGGTGGACAGGTTGGGTGTGTGGCAAGTTCAAATTGATTCGATTTTGGTGAAGATCTGAATCTGGATCCGGATTTGAGAATTTTATAAGTGATTCTTCACCGTTGAGAAATATGGCCAAAAATGATATGCAGCACAATAGCTCAAAAGGTTTTGTATGGTTTCCGCAGAAACTTTGTGGACCGGTTGGGTGTGTGAAAAGGACGAGTTGATTCAATTTCAGTGAAGATTCAAATCTGGTTCTGGATACGAAAAAAAATTTCATTGATTCTTTATTTATTTATTTATTTTAAAAGTGATTTTTAAGTGATTCTCAAGGAGATGGGGATGGTCCAGGCATCTGACTGGGGGGATGGCCAGACGGTGGCCCCTGGATTACCGGTGGAAAGTGGACGCAGCGACACGCTGCTTCGGCGCATCCTCCCATACCTGACCTGACCTTCACAATTGAGAGATGGGGCCAAAAACTATGTGTGGCATGATATCTCTAACAGTTGTGGACAACTTGTGACAAAATGAGGTGGAAGAGTTGGTTCGGTTTCAATAACAATAATAACAAGCCGATTCGATTTTGGTTGAGGGCCAGATTCAGATCCGGCCTATCAGTGAGATACAAAATTTAAACTGTTGAGCCTGGCGGAGGTATGCGCCCTACCGAATGCCGTTCCGTTTCGCCAAATGTCACTCCATGAGTGATTTTTCATTTGTTTTTGTTTGTTTGTTTGCCGCACAGAACTTTCGTGCTTTTTTCCGCAACCGCATGTCAGATTGAGACGAAATTTTCATCATCAATGCGAATACTCATGCAGAATGTTTTCATGATAATGATGTCATAGGTCACGTGGTGTGGCAGCCATGTTGGAAAAACTTTGGACCTCTGTATCTCTGAAACCTCACCAAGGAAAAAATTTAAACTTGGCACATGGCAAGTACTCCTCATGGGGAATAAGTGTGATTTTTTTTTAATGATGTCATAGGTGCCTTCGTTATATCATCATACTTGCATATGTTGAATGCTACATCCGATCAGTATGATAATTTTTGACGGTCATCTAAAGATAAAATGGTCCATCGAAAAAAATTTGATGATTTCATCGGTCACGTGATTTGGCAGCCATATTGTTTTTGTTTTTTTTAAGCCTTCAAGAATCTTCTTCTCTGAAGTGGCTGAACAGACCGAGGCAAAACTTTAAAAGTATGACTGCCTATACATGAGGAACAAAAAGTTCGCACACATGACATCATAGGTCACATGGTTTGGCAGCCATATTTGATTAACCCGAAAACCTACAAAAATCTTCTCCAGAATAGCTGGACAGAAGGAGGGCAAACTTCACACAAATGTTCCCAAAGCCATTGGTGTACAAGTTTTTTAAAGTAACAATTGATAGGTCACGTGGTTTGATAGTCATATTGGATTGAAGAAAAATAATAAATAATGTTTTCTCTAGAACTGTTTAACCAATCCACGTGAAACTTCAAAATAATGATGTAGTAGTGATAGGGAATAAATGTTTCAAACTTCAACTTGATTGGCCACATGGTCTGGCAGCCAGAATTATTTAATTTTTTGATATGGGTTATTTTTGATATCTTTGTGATTTTAAAGTTTTTTTTTTTGTTTTTTTTTAATACGGCTCACTTGGCTGTGCCTGGATGGGTTTGAGGGTAGAGGAGTAGCAGCTGAAATGTGAATCCTATCCAGGTTCCTCCTGATTACTTCATCTTTGCTTTTTCCTTGTTTGGGTTCCTTCTGATTACTCCAATGCAGGACTGCACCTATTTGGTCTTTCATTTGATCTGAATTGAATTTATTTTAACCAATTCTGAATTAAATTGAATAACAATAATAAAAAACGTCATGGGTCAGGGTCAGGTGTCCGATCAAAGCGGGGTTGCATCAAAGCAGGATGTCTTGGTACCCGGTCATCACTGCCAGCAGTTTCTAAGTCACGTCACGTCAGGTCAGGTACGGGAGCATGCGTTGGAGCAGCACGTTGCTGCATCCAGTTTCCGCCGACACTCCAGGGGCCTCTGTCTGGCCATCCCCCCAGGCATATGCCTGGCCCATCCCCATATCCTTGAGATGCTGATCAACCTGCTGCAACCATGAGGCACGTAGTCGGCCCATTGGCCTCCTCTACTCACGAGGCTCCCTCGCTGAGAGA
>CM068961.1:98492020-98513593 GCA_035128595.1 Eptatretus atami
CAGAGCAGAGAATGAGGCCAAACTTTATGAAAGAAAAAATGTTTTTAAAACACGAATGGCATTCTCAGGAACATGCATGCTTCAAGCATTTTTAAACATTTCCGAGTTTATGATGTCAATCCAAAATATTTAAATTTGCGGAGAAAGGGGCGTCTCCGGCTGCATGAAACATTCACTGTTATGCGTGAAGGTTAGCACGTATAATAAGTTGTGAGTCCTTATTACATTCTAGGCTCCGCCTCCTCTCCTTCGCCCTCGCCTCTCGGCCTCCGCTCCTTCGCTCGCCTCCTCCGCCTTCGCTCCGACTCCTCGCCTTCGTCCGCCTCCTCGCCTTCGCTCCGCCTCCTCTGCTTCGGCGCCGCCTCGTCCTCTCAGTCGACTCCCTGATTTTCTCTCACCGTGTCGGTTCCCGGTTCCCCGCTCCCGCCTCCCCACGCCCAGCTAGCATCTGGATGCACATGGCAGCATGATCCGCGAGTTAGAACCACGGCGGATTCGTTACTCGTGTGACCGCTGGGCTCCGCGACCAAAGGTCTAGCTCGGTCCGGCCTCCAGGTTGTCGATCATCCATCCATCCTCGATCTTAATCGTTAATCGCGTCCACCGGTATCGTAATCCCATTCTCCATTATATTCCTCCGTTGTAATTCCAATCGTCGATTACCATTATTCCATCTCAAAAGCATACCTATATAATATGATATACTAATATATTACTATTCCTCACATATTTTCACTCCAGTCAGTCATTCGAATCCTTTAATCCGTTTTTGGTATATTAATCCAATGATCCATCCTTGTTTTAATTTTTTGTTCGCAGGTCGTCTTTCATCTCCATTCATTCGGTTCATCTCCCGCTCTTCATGTTTCCAACGTGAGTCATCACTTGGAAATCCTTATCGTGTGAACATTAACATTTGGATTCAACACAACGTTGCATCCCTCGAGTTAATACATTGTCCTCTTCCTCTCGCGATATCTCGGCATTCATTCAGGTCACACTTCTGAACCGTCCCCGCAGTCCGCTCGGATATTCTTCTCGCTTTTCTCCTCTCCCCTCCTCTCCCCTCCTCCCCTCCTCTCCCTCCTCCTCCCCTCCCTCCCTCCTCCCCCTGCCTCTCACCCTCCTCCGCTCACTCCTCATTTTATCCCCTCCACTTAACCTTCTCAATTATTCATTAATGGCGTTGCAACAGCGGGATTCTCCCACGGGTGCCTGAAAAGCTGGCTCGGTCGCCCACAGCGCTACTTCTCGCCCTCAGATCGCTTGTTCCGCTCCCAGCACGAATCTTCGCTCCAACGAGAATCTCCGCCCCCAGCACGAATCTCGCGCCTCCCATACGAGAAATTCCGCCTCCCCGCATGAATCCCGCTCCCAACGAGAATCTCCGCCTCCCAGCACGAATGCTCCGCCTCCCAACGCGAATCTTCCGCCTCCGCAACGAGAATCTCTGGCCTCCAGTGCGAATCTCGCCTCCGAGCACGAATCTCCGCCCTCCCAACGAGAATCTGCAGCCTCCAGCATGATTCTCCGCCTCCCAGTGTGAATCTTTCCGGCCTCCCAGCACCGAATCTCGCCTCCCAGAACGAAATCTGCCGCCTCCCAACGAGAATCTCCACCTCCCGCGTGATTCCTCCGCCTGCCCCCAACGTGAATCTCCGCCTCCCAACGTGATCTTCGCCTCCCAGCACAATCTCCGCCTCCAACGAGAAATCTCCGCCTCCCAGCGAGATCTCCGCCTCCCAGCGAGAAATCTCCGCCTCCCAGCACGAATCTCGCCTCCCAACGTGAATCTCCGCCTCCCAACGAGAATCTCCGCCTCCAACGTGAATCTCCGCCTCCCAACGAGAATCTCCGCCTCCCAGCACGAATCTCCGCTCCCGCAGCGCGAATCTCCGCCTCCCAGCCGAGAATCTCCGGCCTCCTCAGCGAGAATCCTCCGCCTCCCAGCACGATCTCTGCCTCCCAAGCGAGAAATCTCCGCCTCCAACGGTGAATGCATTCCGCCTCCCAAACTGTGATCTCCGCCTCCCAAGGAGAATCCCGCCTCCCAACGTGAATCTCCGCCTCCCCAACGAGAATCTCCGCCCCGCAACGTGAATCTCCGCTCCCAACGCAGAATCCCGCTCCAACGTGAATCTCCGCCTCCCAACGTGAATCTCGCGCCTCCCAGTGCGAATCTCCGCGCTCCGGCACGGAACTCCGCATCCCCAACGAGAATCTCCACCTCCCAGCGTGATTCTCCGCCTCCCAGTGTGAATCTCCCGGCCTCCACGAGAATCTCCGCCTCCCAGGCGAGAATCATCCGCCTCCACGAGAATCTCCGCCTCCCAACGTGAATCTCCTCCTCCAACGAGATCTCTCCGCCTCCCAACGTGGAATCTCCGCCTCCCAACGAGAATCTCGCCTTCCCAGCGCGAATGCTCCGCCTCCCAGCGCAGGAACCTCTGCTCCAGTGCGAATGCTCCGCCTCCGAGCACGGAATCTCCGTCTGCAACGAGAATCTCCCACCTCCCAGCATGATTCTCCGCCTCCCAGTGTGATCTCCGCCCTCCCAGCTACGATCTCCGCCTCCCAGCACGAATCTCCGCCTCCCAACGAGAAATCTCCACTCCAGGTGATTCTCCGCCTCGCCAAAGTGAATCTCTCCGCCTCCCAACGTGAATCTCGCCTCCAGCACGAATCTCCGCCTCCCAGCGAGAATCTCCGCCTCCCAAGCACGAATCTCCGCTTCCCAGCGCGAATCTTCCGCCTCCAGCGAGAACTCCGCCTCACCAGGAGAATCTCCCGCCTCCCAGCACGAATCTCTGCCTCCCAACGAGAATCTCCCGCCTCCCAACGTGAATCTCCGCCTCCAAACGTGAATTCCCGGCCTCCCACGAGAATCTCCGCCTCCCAACGTGAATCTCGCCTCCCCAACGAGAACCTCTCCGCGTCCCAACGTGAATCTCCGCCTCCCAACGAGAATCTCCGCCTCCAACGTGAATCTCCAGCCTCCGCAACGTGATGCTCCGCTCCCAGTGCGAATCTCCGCCTCCGAGCACGAATCTCCGCCTCCCAACGAGAAATCTCCACCTCCCCCAGCGTGATTCTCCGCTCCCAGTGTGAATCTCCGCTCCCAACGAGATCTCCGCCTCCAGCGAGAATCTCTCCGCCTCCCAACGAGAATCTCCGACTCCCAACGTGAATTCTCTTCCTCAGCAACGAGAATCTCAGACTCCCAACGTGAATCTCCGCCTCGCCACGAGAATCTCCGGCCTCCCAGCGGCGAATCTCCGCCTCCCGAGCGAGAATCTCCACATCCCAGCGCGAATCCCGCCTCCAACGTGAATCTCCGCCTCCCATACGAGAATCTCCGGCCTCCCAGCGTGAATCTCCGCCTCCCAACTGAGAAATCCTCCGCCTCCCAACGTGAAATCTCGCGCCTCCCAACGAGAATTCTCCGCTCCCAGGCGAATCTCCGCCTCCCAGGCGAGAATCTCCGCCTCCCAGCACGAAATCTCCGCCTCCCAGCGTGAATCTCCGCCTGCCCAAACGTGATCTCCGCCTCCCAGCGTGAATCTCCGCCTGCCCAACGTGAATCTCCGCCTCGCCAGCGCGAATCTCCGCCTCCCAACGTGAATAATCCGCCTCCAACGAGAATCTCCCGCCTCCGCAACGTGAATCTCCCGCCTCCCAACGAGAATCTCCGCCTCCCAACGAGAAATCTCGCCTCCAACGAGAATCTGCCGCTCCCAGCACGATGCTCCGCCTCCCAACGAGAATCTCCGCCTCCAACGAGAATCTCCGCCTCCCAACGAAGAATCTTCGCTCCAAGCATCAAAAACCATCTTCGAGAACATCCCACTGGAATATTGTACATTTGGACATCAATGAATGATTTGTTTGTTTCCCACAACAGCACAAACATAGTCTAGAAGCTGCTATGAAACAGTGATGTAATGGGTATGCACAGTATCCCAGGCATTGAAACTGATCAAAAATAAATTAAGTGATTTATTGTCTGTGTTTAAAAGTAGAACTCAAACGATGCTGTCTTTTGAACAAGGAGAGCTTCAAGTATAGTAGCAGAAGGAATGTTAACGCCTTTCATATTTATTATGTGTCGATATATATATATATGATATATATATATATATATATATATATATATATATATATATATTATCTATATCTGCATTCGCTAAGGTAAGAGTTACTGTTGGACCAAACTCAACAATCTCCCTCAGCAAGTTGATAAATATTGTACTTTTCTTGCACGGAGATTCAACATAAATTTTATTTTCTATTTTGGGGTTCTTTTTTGGTGGACAGGTTTTGGGTGTGTGGCAAGGACAAATTGATTCGATTTTGGTGAAGATCTGAATCTGGATCCGGATTTGAGAATTTTATAAGTGATTCTACCACCGTTGAGAAATATGGCCCAAATTATATGCCAGCACAATAGCTCAAAGTTTTGTATGGTTTTCCGCAGAACTGTGGAACGGTTGGGTGGGGTGTGAAAAGGGACTAGTTGATTCAATTTCAGTGAAGATTCAACTCTTGGTCTGGATACGAAAAAAAATTTCATTGATTCTTTATTTATTTATTTATTTAAAGTGATTTTTAGTGATTTTCTCAAGGAGATGGGGATGGTGCCAGGCCATCTGACTGGGGCGGATGGCCAGGACCGGGTGGCCTGGAATTAGCCGGTGGAAAGTGGACGCAGCGACACGCTACTTCGGCGCTATCCTCCCATACCTGACCTGACGCTTCACAATTGAGAGATGGGGCCAAAAATGATGTGTGGCCAGATATCTCTAACAGTTGTGGACGAACTTGTGACAAAATGGAGGTGGAAGAGTTGGTTTTCGGTTTTCAATAACAATAAATAAACAAGGCCGGTTAGATTTTTGGTTGCGGGCCCAGATTTCAGATCCGGCCTATCAGTGAGATACAAGAAATTTAAAAACGGTTGAGCTGGCGGAGTAATGGCGTCCCTATACGAATGCCGTTCCGGTTTTCGCCAAATGTCACTCCTGACAAGTTGATTTTTCATTTGTTTTTGTTTGTTTTGTTTTGCGCACAGAACTTGTCGGCTTTTTCCGCAACCCGGCTTGTGATTGAGACGAAATTTTCACCATCAGGAGCGTAACTACTAATGCAGATGTTTTATCATGATAATATGATTGTCCATAGGTACGTTGGTGGCAGCCATGTGATGGCAAACTTTGGACCTCTGTAATCTCTGAAACCTGCAACCAAGGAAAAAATTAAACTTGGCAGCATGGCAAGTACTCCTCATGGGGAATAAGTGTGATTTTTTTTAATGATGTCATAGGTGCCTTCGTTATAATCATCATACTTGCATATGTTGAATGCTAATCCGATCAGTATGAATAATTTTTGACGGTCATCTTAAAGATAAATGGTCCATCGAAAAAAAATTTGATGATTCATCGGTCCACGTGATTTGGCAGCCATATTGTTTTGTTTTTTTTAAGCCTTCAATGAATCTTCTTCTCTGAAGTGGCTGAAGCAGACCGAGGCAAAACTTTAAAGTATGACTGCTCATACATGAGGAACAAAAAGTTCGCACACATGACATCAAGGTCACATGGTTGGCAGCCATATTTGATTAACCCGAAAACCTACAAAAATCTTCTCCAGAATAGCTTGACAGAAGGAGGCAAACTTCACACAAATGTTCCCAAAGCCATTGGTGTAACAAGTTTTTTAAAGTAACAATTGAAGGTCACGTGGTTGATAGTCATATTGGATTGAAGAAAAATAATAAATAATGTTTTCTCTAGAATGTTTAAACCAATCCACGTGAAACTTCAAATAATTGATGTAGTAGTGATAGGAATAAATTTTCAAACTTCAACTTGATTGGCCACATGGTCTGGCAGCCAGAATTATTTAAATTTTTTGATATGGGTTATTTTTGATATCTTTGTGATTTAAGTTTTTTTTTTTGTTTTTTTAAATACGGCTCATTGGCTGTGCCTGGATGGGTTTGAGGGTAGAGGAGTAGCAGCTGAAATGTGAATCCTATCCAGGTTCCTCCTGATTACTTCATCTTTGCTTTTTTCCTTGTTTGGGTTCCTTCTGATTACTCAATGCAGGACTGCACCTATTGGGTCTTTCATTTGATCTGAATTGAATTTATTTTAACCAATTCTGATTAAATTGAATAACAATATAAAAAACGTCATGGGTCAGGGTCAGGTGTCCGATCAAAGCGGGTTGCATTCAAAGCAGGATGTCTTGGTACCCGGTCATCACTGCCAGCAGTTTCTAAGTCACGTCACGTCAGGTCAGGTAGCGGAGACATGCGTTGGAGCAGCACGTTGCTGCATCCAGTTTCCCGCCGACACTCCAGGGGCCTCTGTCTGGCCACCCCCCAGGCAATGCCTGGCCCATCCCCATATCCTTGAGATGCTGCTCAACCTCCTGCAACCACGAGGCACGTAGTCGGCCCATTGGCCTCCTCTACTCACGAGGCTCCCTCGCTGAGAGAATCTGGTGAACAGGATCAGCATCAGGAAAATGAGCACATGTCTCATACAGCCGGCGCTGACGCTCACGGACTATGCAGGTAACAAATCTCATTTGAGTCTCTCTCAGCAACCACTCGTTCGACAAAAAGTCCGACCAGCGATAGCCAAGGATCTCCGAAGAGACCAGTTACCAAAGGAATTTAGTCTCCATTTCAGATCCCTGGTCAGAGTCCAAGTCTCACATGCATAGATCAAGACTGGAAGCACCAAATACCTGAAACTCAGACTTTCATCCTCCTGCACAGGTACCGGCAGCACCACACCCAATGATCCAGTGAATCCATCACCCCCAAGCTCGACCCAGACGTCTGTTGACCTCTGGCTCACAGCCAGCAGAGCATGAATATCACTGCTAAAGGCCCTGTCACACCTTAACGATTTAGCCAGCATATGCCGACTTATGAAAAATTTGCCTAAAACGCTGGCACACGTCGAATACGTTATGGGTAAGTTTGTATACGTCGTAGTACGTGGCATACGTCGTAGTGCTGGCATATGTCGTAGTACGCTGGCATACGTCGTAGTATGCCGAGCTGTCGACAAATTTTAACATGCTTGAAATTTTTCGACGTATCCAGCATATGACTCACACGTTCCGCATACGCTGGCCATAAGTTGTAGCACGTTACGCGATCGTTGACACACGTCGACACACGTGACTTGTAAGTTACTCATAAGTCGAAAACGTCGAGGTAATGTTTAGCGTCAGTGTTCCAGACTCCATGGTTTTTTTTTTCTTCGGCATGACGGTGATGTTGACACTTCCATTTAATAGTGCGGTATAATATAATATAATTAATAGGCTGCCGCTCAACGACTTAAATCATAACCGCACTAGAAATCGAAGTGTCAACATCACCGTCATGCTGAAGAAAAGAAAAAATCATGGGGTCTGGAACACTGACGGGTTTCCTCCTGTGTGAACCTCATTTTTATACACCAATTCCCCTAAACGCTGCCAATACGCCATTATACGGTAGCTTAAGTTAGTAACACGTTCAGTAAGTTCTGTGGTCGTCCGGAAGACGTCAAATACATCTACATACGTCACTGTGCGTTGGAGATACGTTACACATAGGTTCAAAGCACGTTACTCATAGGTTCAAAGCACGTTACTCATAGGTTAGAAAATATAGTTTCGGGTACGCTAAACATTATTCGATGTGTTTCGACTTTGAGTAACTTACAAGTAACATGTGTCGACGTGTGTCAACGATCGCTTAACGTGCCTACAACTTATGCCAGCGTATGCGGAACGTGTGCGTCATACGCTGGATACGTCGAAAAATTTTCACATGCTGAAAATTAGTCGACGTACTCGGCGTAATTCGACGTGTGGCCAGCGTATTCGGCAAATTTTTCATACGTCGGCATACGGCTGGCTAAACGTCAAGGTGTGACAGCGGCTTGACACTTCGATGTCTAGTGCGTTTATGATTGAATCGTCGAGCCGCAGCCTTTTAATAGGCTATGCCACGTGATCGTCGGCGATACTTTGTCGCGGCTATGCATAAGTTTAGACTATCGTTGGGCTTAGGTTGTGAACGCCGACAACACGCTCAGCATTCGTTGGTATAAGTTATCTATATGTTATCAAACGTTCTGTGTACGTTACTAATACATTATGCATACGTCCAACTTGTTATGAATACATCCAAAACTGGAAAAAAAACCATCAATAGTTCAGCGTACGCCAGCGTTTACATACATTTTGATACCTTGCCATACGCTGGCTAAAACATCAAGGTGTGACAGGGCCTTAAGGTAAGCGAATCTCTCCGTGACCTCAACATCCCTGCACAAACAGGTACAGAAAAGATAGTGGCATCCAAGATGTCATTGAAAGCCTGGATTCTAATTTTTACCCATGAAACCTAATCCCAGCCGCTCTGACTCCTCATTCAGCACCTCAAGGTCCCGCAAAGGGATTCCAGAGACTCCGCAAAGATGACTGCATCATCTGCGAAATCAAGGAAAGAGATCTTGACATTCCCAAACGATGCACTGCAGCTTGATCTCTCTGACATCCTCCCAGAATCCAGTCCATACAAATGCTAAAAAGTGTTGGGGCCAGTACACACCCTGATGAACTCCAGTAACAACTGAAAAACAAGTCGGAAATGGTGTCACCATACACTCACAGCACTCTCAGTGCAAGAGAAAGAGCATCAGATCGATCGATTTTTTTGTGGACACCACACGAAGACAATGAATCCTCCAGAGGTATCCCGATTCACTGAAATCAAATGCTTTGCAGAGATCAACATAAGCTGCAAGCAGCCTCTGCTGAAACTCTCATCTGCATTCGTTGAGGATGTGAAGCAAGGATAGGCAATCGTTGACCACTTTGGTGTAAAGCCTGACTGCCTGGGACGGCTGGTGCTCAAGCAGTTGTGGCGAACCCTATCAAGAATTATCTGAGCAAAGACAGTCCCGGCACTGAGAGCAGCGTCACCCCTCGGTAGTTGTTGCAGTCCTGGTGATCACCCTTCCTTTCCAGAGAGGCAACAAGACCCATGTTCCAGTCAGTTGGTATGATGCCTGTGTTCCAGGCAGAGCACAGAACTGCATGCAACTACACAGAGTACAGTATTTCCACCAGCCTGAGAGTTCAGCATGGATGCCACAGATGCCTTGACTGTACACCATTTCAACGGTTCACCGCAGCCTGTGTTTCCACAAACGAATGTGGATCAAAGTTGAATTGGAGGGTCAGCAATAGGGATTTTAACACCCCCTGACATCAAACTCAAGAGCTGGTGGATCAAGCCTGGTACAGCCAACCAAGTAACCGGCCCAGGGCTTTCAGTTCGGACTCCTCGTCAAGAGCCTACCACCTCTGCTCTAATGCAGTACACAAGGGGCCGGGCTTGGAGGAATGCAATGTGTGAATTCCCCTGTAAGCAGGATGAGAATCACTTGACCACAGGTGATGCTCTACCCCTCACAGATCCTCGCACAAAGGCCTCCTTTTCACCCTCAGCGCACATGCAGTTTTATGCCTCAGCTCCCTGAACAGCTCAGCTCTGCCATTAAGCCTGGCCCTGCAACTCTGGTCAATGGCATCCAGTGTCCCTTGAGAGACAAATTCTTCTTCATCTTCGTGAGTTCCAAGACATCCACCGGCAACATCAAATAACGGTGGTCTTGAAGGTACTCCACAACTCTTCAGGAATCCCAAAGAACCCAAACCCCCTAAACCTATTCAGCCAGTTCCAAACTCCTCAGCTACCTCTCATCATTGAGCTTTCCAACAACAGCCTCGGCTGGGATGGTACCATTCTCCCCGGATTTAGGCTGCATCTTCAGAGTTGCGACCATAAGCCTGTGGTTGTTATTGAGGAACATATACTCAGGTAGACCGTGCAGTTCTGGATCATCCTCAGCGACCATCAACGAGCACATGGAAATCTCCTTTGCCACACCACCAGCATTGGAGTACCAAGTCAAGCGATGAGCCTGTGGGCAACAGAAACCATGAACCAGCCACCCTAAGTCCATGATTTCTTGCAAAGTCAAGGAACTTAGTGCTGCTCTGGTTCACAGTCCAGACCCATGGGACCAACACACGTCTCATAACCATCCCTATCAGTTCCAGTCGATGCATCGAAATCCCCCAAGACTAGAAGAGTATCTCACCTGGGGCACTGATCAACCACAGACTCGAGCGTGGCATAGAATGCGTCCTTCATGGTGAGATCACTCGCCTCAGTCGGAGCATAAACAGAAACTAGGGAAATGACACCCAAGGAGTGACAAATTTTAGTCTCATAATACACTCGCTGACTGGGTTACCATCAATTATCATTGAGTCAGCTTATTGGACACAGCTATAGCAACACGTGGCATGGTAACCATCAGAGTGACCAGACAAATAGTAGGTATAAACCCACCATGACTTGCCACTATCCAGTCTCTGAACCTCAGGAGTGCTGCAACACTGATGTTCAAACGCTTGAGCTCAGATGATAAGCAGACAGTGATCATCCTCTCTTAAGAGATAGGACATTCCAGGCACCCATCAAAGGGACTGCCTCAGTTTAACCCAAGGAGACCACTTCTGCTGGACGACACCTCAACACCACTCCGCCACACACCACTGCAATCTGACCCTGGAGGTTTACCCTGTGGTTTTCCTCCTCTCATCAAGGAATTGGGGTCCTGAAGGCTTTGCCCCAATCCGTCATCCGGTGAGCTGCCCTGCGGAGGACAGTAGCACAGTAGGTACTCCCACAGAGTGGGTTTTCAGATTTCCTTGCATTTGTTGGTTTTGTGGAATGAAGTGTTTTAACGGTGGCTGGAGTGCAAATCCTGCACCAACCTCAAAACAAAAGTAACCCAACCTGCAGGAGGACGTCCACAGACACAGTTGGGCACTTGAAATGGATGGTCGTTGGCTCACAAGGAGCTTCTCTGCCTTTGACAGGTTTTGTTTTTAATCCTGCTGGGTGTCCATATCTATACACCCTCCTCACCAGAAAACCTGGTGGGGAGATAGTTTAGTCGCCGACAACCCGACCATGAAACGGGTTAGTACAGGTTTTACATGGTACCTGTAGCAAGTCACAGATATAATCTGGTCTGACCTGACAATACTGATCATATTGTTTTTAGTTGGTAGTTATAATTATGTTGTCTATTAATTATGTAAACACACCAGTACACAAACGCCACACAAAATACACCACACAAAACGACACAAACACCACACAAAATTCTTGGCGAGGGTCTGCAATCTCTGATTGCTTTTTCTTGTTATTACTCTATTTGTTTGAGGTCTATCTGTCTGTCTGTCTGTTGGGAGCAGCATATCTCAAAGAGTTATTGACGGATTCGGATGAAATTTGTGGATATGTTGGTTTGTGACATGGACCAAGTGATTTCGATTTTGGGAGATCCAGATCTGATAATGTTTTTCAGTGATTCTTCACCATTGAGAGATTGGGCCAAAAATGATATATTGTTACGAATCTGGCAGCCATGAGCACTCAACATTCAGGTCCTCGTAAGCTCAGTTATTTCGTGAAGTAAATGTGGATAGATAGCTCCCTTTCCCCTATGTCTAATGGGAATTAAGTGTACGTGTGCTGCGAAGTTATTTTATAGATAGGATTTTACCCCAACAACAACAACATCTGCTCGCGGCATTGTCCATGCTCCTTCGGCGCTCGCCGGCATGCGTGGTGCGTGGGCAGAATTCCATGCCCAGGCGGTGTGGATTTCGCACCAAATATGGTCACGAAGCGTTTCGCTCTGGCTTGGCCCCAAATATGGGCACGGAGCGCTTTGTTCTGGCTTCGCGCCAATAAGGGTATGCGTCATTTTCTGCCCATGGGCGATGCGCGGACCAGCGGGGCGGTCCTTTTCAAGAAAGGCGGAGCCCGCGACACGCCGTCCACCCATAGGAGCAGGTGACGGGGGAGCGGCCCCGCCCAAAAACGACGGAAAAGGATTGATGATTGCGTCCCGTCTGTCGAGCGCACTTCTGTCTGGTCTGCGGCTGACTGCATCCTGCGCATCCGAGGCGTCTCGTCTGGCGCATTACAACAATCGGTCGACCATCTCATCATGGGAGATCACCTCGTCTCGCCTCCTCTGTGTTCGGCTGCCCTGGTCCGTTCCTTGCGCCTGGTGCTCCGGGAAGGTACGGTCGTCCAGCCGCGCGAATGCGGCAGGTAGCCAGCCACGTTCTTCTCCCCTCAGCTCTCTTCCCTCCCGAGCTGAAGGGCAATAAAGACCTCGAGGTCCATCTCTTTCTGGGGTATTTGTGTGTGCGTGTGTGTCCGTGGGCCCTGTCTCTTAGAAGTATTGTTTAATGAATTGCTTGTACATTTGATTCCCTTCTTTATTCGGATAACTCTGCCCTTACGTGCTCCCCTCGTCCCCCGATTATTGTAAATAAATTTCCCTATTGTTGAATGTTCCCAGCTCGTTCCCTGTCATTTCTTTAATTGGCTTAGCACGGTGCGTGTTGAGAAATAGCGAGGCAGTAAATTGTTCATTTGGACCGACAGGCCTTGGTGACCATCCGCTCGGGTTACACACGGTTCGAGCATGGTAACGATCGTCCCGCTCGAGGTCTGTCGAGGGTGTGAATTCCCGTAGCTTTGCCACGTGGGTAATTAGGTATATTGAAGTTTGGCAATTAACCTACCCCACGCAGTCGAATTATTGGTGATTCATGGTCCTGTAAGGGACCCATACCCTCGGACTTATCCGAGGGTCACGACCTAAATTCCGGTGTGTTCGGTGGAGCCGACTCTACTGCTCCCTCTAGCGGTCGTGCTCGCCACCGATACCCGGCCCACAACAATATATGGCACGATACCTCAAAAAGTTTTGGACGGTTTCGGGCGAAACTTGATGGACAGGTTGGGTGTGTGACAAGAACCAATTGATTTGATTTTGGTGAAGATTAGGAACCGGATATGGAAACTAGAATTTTTTATTTCCTTAGTAATTCTTCACCATTGAGAGTTAGGGCCAAAAACGATATATAGCATGGATGAAACTTAGTGGATGGGTTTGGTAGGTGACAAGAACAATCTGATTAGATTTTAATTAAAGTCCGGATGCAGATCCGGCCTATCAATGGGCTACAAAATATAAACTGTTCAGCCTGGCAGAGGTATGTGCTCTACCTAGTGCCGGTCTAGTTATTGCTGTAAACCTCAAGGCTCAAACTCTCTATTGCAGTCCATCAAATTTGTTTGTCACCATCACTCCCCAAATGACATGAATCTTTTTCCGTATCTCAGTAATGGATGGATGCGCTGAACATCAAACCACAGGTCAGGACAATCTCACAGGCCATTTCATGACCTTTTGACACCATTTTCCACGTCCCAAGCGATCTCGCGAAGCTGGTTTGCAATGGTGTTTATAGCTCTTCCCTTTCCTTGGTTGACTGACTCGCTTCCTCTGTGCACACAGGTAGTGTGTTGCTTCATATAGTATTGTTACAGCCGTAGGGTTCATCCAGTTTCCTGGTCTGAGTCCCAACAAACCGTGTCAAAGCGGTCGCGACGGCCGACTAATTATATCGTTCCGAGTCGGATCACAAGCCTGTTTATCATAATACCATACTCCAATGGAACTACCGAGCCAGTCGATGCGTCACGCTGATCAGTGCCATGGGTCCGTTACATTAATGGCGACTGAGCGAATCGCCGAATGGCAACACGGTCTCGTCCTGGGTGCCAATCACCCGAACCCAATCTGCCATTTTACTGACATGTATATTTGCTAGCCATCAGAACCACTTGGATGCACCCAGAGACCAAGTGGTTTCAAAATATACTGGCACAAGGGGTGGGGATACAAAAAGCAAGCAATACAGTGTAACAATAATTCAGAACCCAAATCTGTACAGCCCTCAACTCAACAAACAAACAGGAACCTTATGTATTAAGGACAAGAACCTTAAAGCCTCTTGCATTTCTTGGGAGATAGACAAGAGATAGATGGCACAAGACAGGAAATACCGCAGGCTGCTCCTGGCATGACGCAGCGAGTTACAAGTGGCGGCACAGCTTGTGAGGAACAGTCTCGGGCCGTGTCCGCAGCTAGCATGAGTGGGGAGAGTGAGTGCGGCTTCTTCAGTGGGGGTGTGGCTGCCGGCAGTGCTGCAAAAGCCTATTCTGTGGGGGAACTCTGACATTGCACCCATGCAGGCTCCATGGCTCAGCTCCCTTCGCGTGTCACACCGTACAGAGCCGGACACGCCTTTTATACTCTCGGCCCCCACCGCAATCTGTGACGCATTTAGCTCCTTCCCGCTTGGCACTATTGGTGTTTCACCTGCTCTGTGGGCAGAGCTGACCCCTGCCCCCACCCAAACCCCTCTGCCAACAACTATTGGGACACCCCTTCCCAGTGGTTGTACCACCCAATGGAGGTCAGGAGCCAAATCTTCCCCAGTCTTCCCTGCTGCCTGGATTCGTCAAGGCAGTGCAGTCAGTCAGAATACCAATTGGTCCCCATGGACCAGCCCTTTCCCTCTTCACTCTTGTCTCTGTCTCTGTCTCTGTCTCTGTCTCTGTCTCTGTCTCTCTCTCTCTCTCTCTCTCTCTCTCTCTCTCTCTCTCTCTCTCTCTCTCTCCTCTCTCTCTCTCTCTCTCTCTCTCTCTCTCTCTCTGCTACTGTGAAGGTGGGGGTACACCATCCTGGATGTGGGGGATCTTTAGGTCATTCTGGGAGATCGATCGGCTGTCTCTGTCCTGTGGGCTTGTTCGAGAAAACTGTCCGGGGCTATACACAACAACAACAACAACAACAACAACAACAACATTCCCCTTGTCACCTCAGCACTTTTGGCACACTTCGATGTCATGGCGGCCTTTCCACCTAAACTTGTACCGCCGGCCTGTTGGACGCTTTAAAATAACATTTAAGACAGATTACAAAGGTGAGTACATTAAAAAGGGGTATGAAGAGAAAGTGGTTTGAGACACATACACTGGGGGCCGGTAGATGGCATCTTTCTATGCCTAAAAGTATGCATATTCTCTGTCACAATTAATTTACATCATGCTTCTTCTACTGCATCCAATATGGGAAATAACTATTGCTATACCATGCAAAGTTACCCCCGAGAAGGCATTCTCACAACAGCAACAATCATGTCTTCTGCCCTTCCATTGGAATCTGGCAGTTCCCAGGAAAGTATCTTTGGATTACTCTGGTCTGAATACAGTGTGTGTGTGTGTGTGTGTGTGTGTTACACTAGTATATATATATAATATATAATATATATATATATATATAATATATATAATATATATATTATATATATATATATATATATATATATATACACACACACACACAACCTCTATGCTTCATTAGAATATCCCCTCTCCCAATTTGCGCATTATTCCACCTTCTGCCAAACAGCAGGTTGGCCGTAGCTGTATTCCTATGGACTGACTTGGATAAAGAAGGAACCGGTCATGTTCTTCAATACTGGGCAGTACGACATTTTCACTTTGACTCCTCATTATGACTAGGTGGTAAATGTCCAATTTTTTTTTGGCAAACATTTGCTTAAGGTCATTCTCTGAGATCTTCAGTCTTAAACATGAGCGATAAGCTGCCATTGCTTATGACCCTGTGATGTCTGACTGCATGTGGAGCCTCTTGAGGAACTCGTGCCACTCTCGTCTATCCTGGGCCCAATTAATGATCTCCATCAAAGTAGTTTTTTTTTCCTGACATTGCCCCTTTTATACCATACGCTGCCAGGTCTCTCTCGGTTGTCTAACCCTCCTTCATCCCCAGGATTCTTCTGAAGCATATTTGTCATGAAATGAGAGTCCATCTTGCCAGACTCTGGTGCAGACACCTCTCCTCCATATGCAATATCAACATAGGCTTCAACCCCCACTAAACCCAACATGTCCTCTATGTCTGTCATGACGAGCTGCCCCTGCCTGATCCAACACAGACATCTCTTCAACATCTCTTCTGCATGAATCTCTGGGAGCGTCCGGTGGATGCTGCTGGATACTTGAATTCCTCTGGTCTTTTCACATGATGAGGGATCAAGGCAGCAACAACAACAACAACAACAACAACAACAGTGCATGCCCAAAGCATCTCCACCTCATTTTAATTTCTTCCATGATGTTTTTCTTTCCATTCCTTCTTTCTACCTCCTTGGTCACTCTACCTGACCAGAAGATTCACAAAAAAAATTGAGCCTGATATAAATAAAGGATTGTTGTTTCTGTGCAATGACTTTCGTGATTTTCCATGCTTCGCAGCAAAATAATAAAAACTGATTTTACATTACTGTCAAAAATCTGAAACTTCGTTCTTGTGTTTTATTTTTTAATTTCCAGATTTCCCTCATCCTCATGAATGTTCTTGTTTTATCCATTCTTTGTGGAACATCTGACCCCCCACCCCACCCCTACCTGTTACAGTGATCATAGACCATATATATGTAAACTTGTCGACATCTCCAATGACCAAGTCATTGCCCATGACTGATATGTATATTTTTATTTTTATCTGATACATGTCTCATGCTCTCTGTTTTATTGTTATTGATTTTCAGTCCATTTGGCAGAGCATACTCCTGAAACTGTCCTTGGTGGGATCATATCTCTAAATTGTTGAACGTGGGCACTTTCTAAGCTTCTCACAACCAATAACAGTGTCTAAAGTATTCACCTGCAGTTTCATAGAATATGGCTCCTAGCTATGGGCTGGTGCTGCTGCTGTTGTTGCTGCTTACCCCCTACAAGACATTCCCACAACAGTATCAATCACATCTTCTGCCCTTCCATTGGAATCTGGCATTTCCTAAGGAAGTGTGTTTGGATCTACTCTGGTCTTAATACAATGTATACATAAACAACCTCTATGCTTCATTAGAATATCCCCTCTACCAATTTGTGCTACCCCCTCCTTCACCCAGAAGCAGAAGAATCCAATTATCTCAGGGTAATAGCTATCTCTTATCAGAAGTCTGAGCTTTAGTGCCTTCTTTTTCTCTGTAGACAGAGTGGTGGTCTTGCATTCCTCGATTGTTTTCTATCTGGTCTCTTTCTCCCCTATCTGTGCTCTCGCCCTCATGTGCCTTGCTGGTTTCCACATGATTATCTATTGGCTCATTCCAACTTATCCTCCCAAATCCAACCTTTATTGTATTCATGGCAATTTAATATGGAATTTCCTCACTGAACTGCTCCTTTCTTGCTCGTTGCTCAAATTGTTCAAGACCACAGCCTACAATAATATTGTGCTGTCCCCATGCCGGTACACGATCTCTTGTATTCCCGTTAACTCTGCTCTCGTACCTCTAGCGAAGAGCTCCGACTGGGTGTTCCAGGTGATAGGCACCCTGTAATGTCCACAACCATGAGGAAAAATGATCCCACAACCATTTTTGATTTCTCTATCGTGTGTGTGTGTGTATGTGTTTCTAAAACTCAAACCGTTCACCATAGAGATACTTGATAACACTTCACGAAAGCTCTCAGATCTGGGAATGTGGCAGCAACTCTTCCCATGGGTGGGCTGGGCTGGGGAGGGGTGGGGGGGGGTAGTCATCTTTCTCCGGGGAGAGGGGCCTTTCGACAATGGGTTTTAAGGCTTTTCAAACATATTGCCACAACACATAAAGACTGTCAAGTCATGCGTCATATCAAAAGTTTTGATGGAGGGGGGCATTTTAAGAGGTGCTAGAGTTCCTGTTATAGGTGCTACACGAGTCCTATAATCCCTCGTAGGATGACATGTCAGTTCAAATTGTGGAATCCATTCCGCATGGATGACAGTCAGGGAGTCTGAAACGCATCTGTGGATTGATTGCTTCCCCCAGTGGGTGGGCTGACGATCCTGCCCAAAAAGGTTTCAAAAGGTTTGCACAGGAATTGTAATTTAAGCGGTGTAGCAGCTGACACTGCATTGGTCTGTTTTAAACAAATTGCAACTGAGACAATTTGCTCATTTAATATTGATATTTTTCATCTCAGCTGAAATTTCTTGTTAACCTTATTAACCAGTAATGGGTACCAACACAGAGTGGATGGGTACCAACACAGAGGGTCTGCTCAGGACCCCTGCATCAAATGCTTGTGTGGCACAGAAGTTAATGGTCACCATTCTAGTTAAGTGGTGCTAGAGGTACATATATAATTAATTAAAACGACAATATACTCTTTGAATGGAGTAATGCTTTTTGTTCCTTTTGTTTTTCATTGCATTTGTGTATTATACAGTATGTATTACCTTTTGAACATCTTTCATTTTTAAAGTTAGCTTTATGTCCAAACTATCTTTGTTACCAGTCTCCCCCTGGCTGACTTCCTTCATTACACCTCCATCACTGCACGACCCAGCTTGGATATGAAAAGTTGAAGATCTGCCTCAATATGCCCCCTGGTATGCTCTGACAACTCAATTGATAAACTGAGAATGGGCAAAGGTAGCTCTTGGGTGAATAAGTTTCTATTAATTGTACCTCATCTGATTTGTTCTTCCATTAATGGCTTGTCATTAATTGACTGTTTATGTGTCTATAGTTTAAGGAAGGGTACTAATGAGGCAAAATGGTGAACCTTGTGCTGGATCTGCAAAAGGACACCTTATTATGGGATCATTGTTATCGATATTGGAAATCTAATGACTGCTTTAACATCCCTCCCATCAGATGGTGCATTCCGCATCATGGTGCCACTGCTAGAACGGATTTATTTTGGTACAGTCGAGCCATATGGTGCTTGCCATAGTGCTTACTGTCACTGTTATACCTGTAAGCAGTATTAATGCACCATGATTGTTCAAACTTTGTTTCACCATCACCAATATTTTTCCCCAGGGATCAGGTGACTTGAATGACCACAAAATGTGACGTCACACCCATTCTGGGTTCTATTTCACCAGGAATCAGCATCTTATCTATAGTTAGACCTGACAAATGATATAAAACTTGTAGAAAATGCAAGAAAGCTACAGTCATCAACAGGAAGGGAAATTCTCTTTTAACAACAACTTGGCATCTTGGTCTTTTCATTATTATCCCCACAATTTAAAAAAAAACATGGGGGGGTGGATATTGTAATCAGCTTCATCTGTCTGTCCATCATGCTATCTCCTCTTTTTGTGCAGAAATTCACCAAACTTGGTAGTTATGATCACCACATGGCAAGAAGATGCGAGTGCAGTATCATTTTTGACCCCATCTCCTGGGGTGGGGTAAAAAGGTCAAATACCAAAAAATGCAATTGTGGGCACATTTTAAACATTTTTCAATGAAACTTTGTATATGCAATCAACATTGGGGGACACATGAAATATGTAATGACTTTTTTTCGATCTGACCCCGGGTTCATGAACTAAACTAAACCAAGACCTATTTTAATAATTCTGGGACGTAGGGTCACAGTAGTCGAAACAGAAGGTTTGTTTTAATTCAAAATTTGATTTTGGGTTTGGAACGTTTTGCCATCTTTCAACTTTGGTTTCGGTGGGAAACGTGAGGATTTGCGATGACATGCCATCAACTATGCTGTAGTTAGATTTGTGGAAATAAAATTGAACTTGTAATGAAAACAATATTACTATAATAGAGCAAACGTGGATGCCACCGAAACTCCAAAATTGACTTTTAAAAGTTATTTGGCCTACTTCGAGATTCAAAACCCAGTTCCGCCTCTGCTTCCAACCCCGGTACTGGCCTTCAGTGGCTACCCAAGGTCAGCAAACGAGCACGTACAGTACTTTAGCCTGGCTCCAGCAAAATGCGGAGTACTCCCGCCCAGATGGCAGGGGTGCCCGAGAGTTTTTGTAATGATTAAACTGGTAGTCTTATTACCCTCACCAGAGGAGAGGGTATTGCATTTGGGTCCGTTTGTCTGTCTGTCTGTCTTTGTTTGTTCACACAAAACTTTAGTGTTTTTTTCTGCAACCACTTGTTGGATTGAGACAGAATTTTCACCATAGGAGCGACTACTAATGTAGAATGTTTTAATGATAATTATGATGTCATAGGTACGTGGTGTGGCAGCCATGTCAGAAAAAAGGAAAAACTTTGGACCTCTGTAACTCCAAAACGGCATCAAGGAAAAAATTGAAACTTGGCACATGTGACGTACTCCTCATGGGGAATAAGGGTGATTTTTATGACGTCATAGATGCCTTCGTTATGATGTCATAATTATATATATATATATAGAACTGCATCTGATCAGTATGAAAACTTGGGAGGGTCGTCTTGTGATAAATTGGTTGACAGAAAAATATTGATGATGTCATTGGTCACATGGTTCGGCAGCCATTTTTTTATTTTTAAAAACCTTCAAAAATCTTCTTCCCTGAAATGCTGAACAGATCAAGGCAAAACTTTACAGCTATGACCACCTAGTCATGAGGAACAAAACGTTCCCACCTCTGATGTCAGAGGTCACATGGTTTGCAGTCATATTGGATTTAACCTCAAACCTTTAAAAATCCTTTCCTCCAGGATAGCTGGACAGATTGTAGGGAAACTTCACACAAATGTTCCCCAAGCCTTGGGGATATCAGGGTACTCACAGATAATTAATTGATAGGTCACATGGTCTGGCAATCCATATTGGATTGAACAAAAATCTTTAAAACAATTTTTTCTCTTGAACCGCTTCATCGATTGACATGAAACTTCACAATTATGATGTAGTAGTAATGGGGAATATACAGGGTGTGTCAATAAAAGGTTAACCACTTCAAAATTTTAATAACCAAAACATTGAGTAATAAAACAAAAAATTAACTCGGAAAATAAAAACCAAATCATGGAGAAATGAAACTCATTATGTGTTAATGCGTTTATAGTTGAGGTGTGCAATGTGAGCACCCCCACGCACACAACATGCATTCACACGAATTGTGAAGTCTCAATGAGGTTTCTGCAAGTTTTAATGGTTACTGTCTGTCCACATACGCCTCAACTGCTGCCTTCAGATCAGGTTCAGATCTGGGATGTTCCTTGTAGATGTTATCCTTGCAAGCTTCCCAGAGGAAAAAAATCCAGCAGATTGAGGTCGGGGCTGTGTGGAGACAATTCATTTTCCATACACAAACTGAGAAATCGTTGTCCGAATTTTTGATTCAGAAAGCCAATTGTTTCGTTGGCTGTATGCGGGGTAGCACCGTGAAACCACTGTCGCCGGAGGGTTTCAGTGCTCATCGTGCTTAAAGTCTTCGTAAAATGCGTTGACAATCGACCGGTATCGTTCTTCATTGATGGTAACCGTTCTTCCGTTGTTGTCTAAACCAATACGGCCAACACACCTCTGTAGCTGACAGCTACAAAAGCAGTGACTTTCCGACCCTTAAGCGACTTCTCTTCAACCTCATCTGGGCGTTCAGTTCCCCGGAGAATGTTGTGTAAATTGACAACACCATTGATGTGAAAGTGTGCCTCGTCGCTCAACCACACATTGTGAATCCAGTTTGGGTTTTCCTCCATCTTCTGCTGCAGCATCTCACACATAGCGACTCAAACTGCTTTATCCTCATCGGTCAATTTATGGGCTGTTGT
>CM068961.1:98537777-98563033 GCA_035128595.1 Eptatretus atami
GCCACATTTCCAAGCTGGCCTTCAAAGCCAGTCACCGACTGGGCATCCTCCGTCGTGCAAATTCCTTCCTTGGCACACCTGAGCTCCGGACCATATACAAAGCTTTCGTCTGCAGCTTGATGGAGTACTGCTTTCCCCTCTGAGCTGGTGCTCCCACCTCTCATCTTTCTCGGCTTCACGCTGTGGAAACCAAGGCATTTAGGATCATTGTATCTCCCGAGATGAAGCTGAGCCTTTGGGTCTCTCACTCTCTCTCACCGCAGGTAGGTTGGTGATCTTTCTGTCTTCTACCGTCTCCTCTCCAGCCTTGCCCCCCTTGCTTTGTCTGAGGGAGGTTCACCCCCCCCCCTCCCCTCCATATTTCCGCAGGGCGGTCAAGGTCCACAAGCAACCCCCTTCTGGTTAAACTAACAAAATCAAGAATCACTGCTCACCTTTATTTTTTCATTCCTCTTTTTTCCTGCCTTTGGAACAAACTCCTCCACTCTCTTCTTTCCCACTCTTACCTCCATCCATCCATTGGGACCATACTCTGTGCAGAGCATTGGTGCTGCCTAAGCAGTCCTCCTTGTATTGGGCACAATTGTGGACGGGTCGCCACTCCGACACAGGATACCAGTATGCTGGCACTCATTATGACGGGCTGAGTTAACCCCACCTGGTATTAATTCAACAGCTGAGCGGGATTTGAACTCAGGACCCTAGTATCCCAAGGCCGCCACCCTAACCATTAAGCCAACAACAGGCATACTCTTCCCTCCAGGTCTTCAATACAGCTGTTTACCACAATCTCTTATCTTCCCCCATCCAAATCCACGATCTTTTCTCCCCCCCCCCCCCCCCCCGTTAATCCACCCCAAACCCACCTCCTTCAAATCCTGCTTTCCTTCCTGAAAATCCCTGTCGTGTAAGAACCTGAAAGTCCATGTAGAGACATGACAGAAGTAAATGGTACACCCAATGATTTTAAAATAATTTATTTATTGAACATTTGAAGTATATTTGATCCATTTTAATACATACACTAGTGGTTGGCAGACTTGCAATTTGCAGATTTCAATGTTTTTACTCTTTCAGGCATAGAACTAACGAGTTTTGAAATTTTCTCATGGGATTTCTTCCCAGGCTTCACACAAAAGGTTCGGCCATCTTGGATCTGATGTCGAAAAAAAAATGACGTGCATGTTTCCCATCATGTGTTGTCTTTGTGCCAAGTACGAATAAAATCAGTCTATGGTTGTCAGAGATATGGTTGTGGACGCACGCACACTGACACGAAAATCGAGACCAAATCCGTAAGCCCCCGTTTTGGACCATGTCCAACAAGGGCTAATAACAACCAACAATTATTTATTTACACACACACAAGCGAGCAATAATTTAAAAGCGAGTATTTACAAACAAGAGGCACAAAATAGCATATTTAACCCCAACACCTATTCTCATACAATATTATTTACAAAAAAAGACGTGGCCACCATTCAATCTGGGGAGAAGAAGAAAACAAGAACTGAGAAGAAAAGTACAGAGTGTGGGGGTCGACTCCTTCCCTTACCTCACACAGCCCAATAGGGCTGTGAGAGTCCAAATATACTGGGGGGGAGGGGAAAGTGAGCAGTGGAGTGGCGATGGGATGCGCAGCCGCGTCTCTGAGGCTTCCAGACCCAGAAGGCAAATCCTCTCCGCCGTGGAAGATATGTGACCTTCCAGAAGCTCCCCTTCTGCTGTGTCTATGGGACTAGCAGCTCCTCATGAACGAAGCCACGTTCTGACCGTTCTTCCTGCCCTCCTCCTCACGATGAGTTTTTTCTTCTCCTCTCACACCCTGCGCACCTTTCTGCTCTTCGGGCAAGCTTTGAGGACACGACGAGGACCAGCTCCACTCTCCTTTCTCCTCTCAGGATATAGCTTTCTCCTGTCTCGTTTTGTTTGAGCTTCTTTCTCATTGGTCCACATCCGATGTGAGTGAGTCCATGATACAGCTTATGGGAAATTGCCACTATTTCTGAGGGAACTTCAATCCAGCCCCTTCTTTCAGGTGCCCAAGGCGGCAACTGCCCTCACTCCCTTCCTCACGCTCAAGCATTCATTGTACAGTGCGCCACTGTATCTTGCGTGCGAGATGTGTCGCACCCCACCATGTACGGGAAGAGCTTGCACTTTGTGCCACCAACATGCATGTGAGAAGGGACAAAGTCCGATGCGGTGAAGGTAATCCGATCAGCCCCAAGGATTAATGACCACAGACGGACCAAGGAAAGACCGACCGGCTGCATGGTTGATGTTAAGACCGATGGGGTGAAGGAGGGATTGTTCTAATGAGGTTTGGTGAAGGGGGTTATTGGGGGATTGAGAATGGAGGGGGGATTGTTGGAATAGACCGATGAGGTGAACAAGGAAAGATTTTGAAAGGAGCAGGGAGGGGGGGGGGCGTGGGGGGGGGGGCAGACATCACATCGGGAAAACATGAACTAACCTCAACGCATGCCACCCCAAACCTTTAAATAAGGGGCAAAGGGTCTACCTACACATAGACTATTGAAATAATTCATCCTCAGGTCACCTACATGTCCATGTATGCTCTCTCCCTGGGATACGTTTCTAAAACCATCACAATGAATATATTGTTGTGGACTTGGGGGTTTGAGGCTCGCCATGAGGGGAAGCACTCTGGTCCCTTTCGAACACGGGTCCTGAGGCTGCTGGGCACAGATAACTCCGCACACCGGCAAGTTGCTCAGCAACCATGAACTCCGATTGGCACTGCCAATCTGGGCAGGGTTACACAACTTCACGTGATACCTGTGGACGACCAAGTCAATTGGGGTCTCATGCTCTCAGCGCACACCCGGATTACTGCCGAGCGATACAGTGAGTGTGCACTGGCTAACAAGCAAATTAACGGGGTAGAACTTCCCGGCTAAACAAATGTGCGGACCATGCTGGACCAATGGGGAAAAGACGAACACGGACAGATCAGGACATTTATAAGCAAGGGCGAGAAAGGTCATGTGGCACAATAAAGGGGATTTATTCACAAGTATATACAGCAGGGAAAGCAAGGATTCGTGGGTGCAGCAAAAGAAATGCAATTATTTACAAAATGCAGACACAGAGCAGAGCTAAACCGATATAAACGTCTACCATCTTAAATTATGTGAAACATTACAGGTGCCAGCAGACACAATTAGAGGTAGTCTAGATTCTAGAGAGAGGAGAAGCAGTTGAGGTGAAAGCAACCTCTTTGTACCTGGCACGGTTGATAGACCTACACAATTCAATCGCTTAGGTGTGGGGAGGAGGGAAGAAAACTGGGGCGGTGTATGAGTTTGTGGTGCAAAATGTGATGCAGATGAGGTGCAGAAGAGGAAGTGTGAAGAGGTGCAAATCATTAATGCTCTTTCAGTGATGTGTCCACAGTGGACGAGACAACAGATGGGAGAGAAAGATGCGTGAGAAGACAGCTTAACGGGGCGTATAAGAGAGTCTGTAAATGTATTCTAATGATGATTGCTGCGGAACGTGGCAGGAGCAGAGCAGTGATGACCCGGAAACTCCTCGGTAATGACTCTGTGCTGCTCACCTGACTCTTTATTGCGCTACCTTCTTGGCTCGGCTCGGAAAAGGCAAGACAAAGACAAAGGACTCGCTCTTTTTGTCTCTTTATAGAGCCCGGGCGAAGGGGAGCCAACAATTGGATAAAAAGACTGTAGGCGTTTCCGTGTGTCCCCATTGGCACATAGACGCCACCCTGAGAAGTATCCCTGCTCCGCCAGACTCCAGAGCCAAAAGTGGCCTCAATTGCTCCCAGGCTTAGCCACGTAACGGGGATCTGTATTCTATGGGGCGTGGGTTTTTGGGAGCGCTCTCCGGCTACAAACATGCGCTGGATTCCACTTGAATGCTGTTATTTAGTGGAGCGCCAGAACTACCCAGATGTCACTGATTGAGTTCCAGCGCACACTCGCGCTTGGAGCTTTCGTAGGCGCCCACGATGCCCCCCCCCCCATTTCCCAGCATCTCCAATGACTATCGTGAGCATCCAGGGAGCTGACCGCAGTTGCAGCGGTTGTAGTCAGATGGAGGAGCACTGTGGTATTTGTGGTAAAGTTGTTGTGTTGGGAGTGGTTGTGGCATTTGTGGGGATTTTTAGAAGGAGTTGTAGTGATTATGGTGAGTGTTTTAGCATCATGATGAGTGTAGTGAGGCGTCTGTTGGTTAATGGCATGTTGTCTGAATGGGGAAATGGCACGCAAATGCAAATGAGGCTGTTGTGGCATTGGTTCCTCCTGCTCCTTTGGTAGGATGACGGGGTTTGTGTGTGAAATAAAGTGAAAGAATAGGGGATTGAAGACCAAACTAAAAGTTCTACACAATGCATCTTGTCTCACATACCCACGAGACATTATGGAAGGGTTAACTAAACGAATACTAATGAAACTAGAAGGGCACGCGGGAGAGCGCACACCTCTGCCACGTAATGCCTGATCCACGAAAGCATATTGGGCTCCATACATTTTTGAAATATGCTATATATCGTTTTTGGCCCCATCTCTCAATGGTGAAGAATCATTAAAAAAAAAAAAAAATTCTCTTATCCAGGTCCGGATTCGGATCTTCACCAAAATTGAATCATTCGTCCGTGTCACACACCCAACCTGTCCAGAAAGTTTCATCCGAATCCATCCACAAGTTTTTGGGATATCCTGCACACAAACAAACAAATGAAATTGCTCGTTGAGCAAGGAATTGCCGGAATAACTTTGTCATATCTCTATGATCTTTGACAAAACAAAAACCTGGAAATCAATTTGGTTCTTCTAAGTCAATAGTGCTACTGTTTAATGAGTTATAACACTTGGTTTGGTCATGATCATAACTTGGAAGTCAATCGGACTTGAAATGGCGTTTTTATCGCAATTTGAAATTTTTGACCCGACCCCCCCCCCTGACATTCGACCCCCAACCGCTAAGAAGGGTGTTGGTGTGACACCCCAATGAGACATATGGTTGGATGCAGTATTGGGAGATGCACATTTTGGATTTGGTTTGAAGTCGATACGACCATTTTAGCGGACGTTATTGCGAAAATAAGAATTTCGGTTTTTCGGTGACCTTGACCTTCACCTTTGACCTAGATTCACCAACAACGACAAGTGTCTAAGTTGGACCATGGCCGACGTCTGTACCCAGTTTGGTCGTCATCGCTGAAACGGTGTGGCTGCTACAGGGTAAACAAACACACAACCAAACAAACAGACAGACACACAGAATGACACACACAACCGACCAACATAATTGCCGAAATCCGAAGGATTCCGGCGATTAACAAAGCTTTGTAAAACTGTGAAGGAATGATGTGATTTTGTGAAACCAATCCTTCAGAAATGCAGTAGGTTTCCACTATAAATCAAATACAATAACTCAAACGAACAGGAAACAGACCTCAAATGGTGTCGAAATACGTTGTGCAAATGGCACAAATGTACGTGTGCAATGCATTCACATGAAAACACATACAAATACATTCCAAGCTTTCTTACTACATGAAGTCTTACAATTAGCTACACAGAGAGATATACTGACCACTTTAATCCTCCTTAACGTGTAGTGCTTGTATATAGATAAAACATAAAATGGGCCTGGTCACATGACAGCCTCGTGGCTTGATATGAACCTCGCCACACGATGTAAGCTTGCAGCAGCTGTAAGCTTCGCAGAAAGCCTAAGCTTTTGGCTTCCCAGAATGCATCTGCATCCGTTCTGAGCTGCGCCCAGAACCTTCACTCCAAGCTCCGTCCAGAACATCCACTCAGAACATTCATGGTATTGTAAATCTTGACTAACCGACAAATGTCATGACTGACATTACAATATATTGTTATGGTTGTGGAGGTAGATGGAGGAAATTCATAGGAAAGTTAGGATAGTTTCGTGTTGCTTGGTCCGTGGACGTGTAGGAGACATCTCGATGTAATTAAGTAGGGAAACTGTGAGCTTAGGTGTTACTTGTCAACACACAGGCGGTGGTGCTATGTTAATTGGATAAGGATTAAGACCAATTTCCCCAGTATGTAATTGCCCCTTGTGACCTTTCGTACGTTTTTGTATTTACAAGCCAGCCATGAAAGAAGTGCGTTTTTATACCAACCACAACCATAACAAGCAAGCTGCACGTCCAAGCAGGCAAGAAGCCTCGCCTTCCCTGTTTTCGGGACAACAAGCCACGCCCGGAGGCGGAGGATTGAGGGGCGTGACAGAAGAAGGAGGTTTTGGTTTGGTTTTTGAGAGTTCGGAGTAAGGGACGCACGCGGTCGAGAGACTGAGCTAGGAGATGGCGTGTAAGATCAGGGCATTACGTCTGGCTTTCCTTTGACGCATGAAGAGGACAGCACAATTCTCGTATTCATGCTGAAGCGAATTGGCTCGCGTAGTGGAGCAAGACATTGGCCATTGACTCTTGGCTGGTTGTGAGGGACAGACCTCAAAACCTCGTGTATATCACCGAAGGAAGTGGCGCCATTCTGCAGAGAGCCATGGCATCGGCAAGTCCGATCGACGAAGAAGCTGCGTGGCGGTTGGTGAGCCCTGGTGTTGAATACCGCTTCACAAATTACCTCACATACGTTTCCCGCCCAGAGAGTGGCTCGGCACCATTTTGGACGCATCTACCCGCGCAAGACGAAGCGCACTGATCCCAAAATTCAATAGAGACCATCTCTGGACCAAGATAAGTGCCAGAATAAAGGGAGGATTTTCTTTTGTTTGTTTTCCCCTTGTCTGTATCAAAATCTATGTGGAGGAGCCTCGACTTTAGACCTTGATTTACTTCACGTACTGTGTTATTACTTTTTATGCCTGGTGTTGGCTTGATGGTTAGGGTGATGGGCTTCGGATTCGAGGATCCTGAGTTCAAATCCCCCTCAGTTGAATAAATACCAGGTGGGGTTGACGCTGCGTGTCATCCTTCTGAGGTCTGCAAAATTAATGCCAGCATGCTGGTATCCTGTGTCGGAGTGGCGACCTGTCCAGGATTGTACTCAATAGCCAAGGAGACTGCTTAGACAGCACCAACGCTCTGCACAGAGTATGGTCCCAATGGATAGATTGATTACTTTTTGAATTATATCCTTGTAAATATTTCAATTTTCATTAAATCCTTGTTTATTTTAAATTGCTGTGTCTGTATTTGCCGTGGGATTGGAGTATAAACCCCTTGTGCTGTGCATCCATCTCTGCCTCCGTCGCTTCGCCAGTGTCGCACTGCCCCTCACGTGCATGCCATAATCTGTGTCCGTGTCTGCCAGGATAACGTGTCCGCCACCTAAGGAAAACCGCCCGGCGATCCGGGCCTGGTCGGTGTTTACCGCCCGTCCACCACAATTGGGTCAGGGGGATTAAACTAACCGCCTAGACACGCGATTGCATGTATATTGTTGCAGGCCAGGGGTCGCGGTGAGAAGACCACTGGGGGGGGGGGGGAAGCTATCTCGGCTCCCACCAGACTCCCCGGAATTGTAGGCTGTCGCACACGGATAATTCCGGGACGCGGCGGGTCGCTTAACCGACCGTGGACGCCAATAACTCAAAACCGTGTGACCTAGGGTCCTCCCCTCTATGGGTTAATCGGGTTACCTAATTAATCACGTGATTTAATTACCAGGGATCACACCCTCGGTACGCCTTGTCCGAATCTTATCGGATCACTTTACCGGATCGGATGCAGCCGAGCGACACTGCCAAGGATGTACCGGCTAAACTACGATTCGGACCATGCTGGATCAATGGAAGAAAAGACAAAAACGAGCAGGGAACATTCCTAATAATGATTTACTACAATGGGTGAGGAAAGGTATGTGGCACGATCAATATTTATTGGGGTGTGTTGTGCAGAGATAGGGGGGAGAGGTGTAGTGCAGCAAATAAACAAGCAACTTACAAAAGGGGACACAGAGCAGACTTAACGCAAAAATAATAATAACAATAACGATCTTCTGCAGTCTTACGTAAGCAGAGAGGCGCCAGGACACACACATGCACACACACACAGACACAGAAAACCCGATGAAGAGAAAGTATTGAAACAGGAAGGGAAAGTTGAGGCTACGATCTCGGTACCTTTGTGCTTGATAGCACGAAGCGCCACCAATATGTTTTTTGGGGGGGGGGATTATCCGTGGTGCGGTACCCGACAGTGGGCGCGTCGTCTCTGGCTTCAGTAGCGCATGTGAAGGAGGGGCTTGAGTGGAGAAGGGGCGGAGTCCAGAGTGCGTGGATGGAGTGGTAGGCGGGACCAGGTAGCGATGCGGGTGGAGTTGACATCGTGTGGGCCGAGACGAGGAGGCGGAGTCCAGGCAGCAGGAGGCGGGTCGTGCAGAGAGACGAGAGCGAGCGAGCGAAAGAGAAAGAGAGAAAGGCAGAGGGACTGCTCCGACCTTTATAGGACTTTCAGCGTGGGGGGAGGGGCCATCCCGAAGCAAAACGTCATCACCTGAATCGGGCGCTCCGATTGGCCCCGACACCTCACATGGCCCACTAACTTTGGCCGGAAACTGCCTCACTTCGTTTCTGGTAAGGTCATCCCAGACAGCGAACATATTTCGCTCCGACCCCACGACATGACACGAATCGCCCACACCGAAATTTGCAAGTGAATCGTCCTGCAAAAACCCCTGGGCCGTGCCCTGGCGACTGGCCGAGGGTCCCACATGCCCGCTTGGGCATCCGACCAGTGCCGATCAACGCGCGTGCCAATGCGGCCCGCACTGTACAACACTCCCCGGCTCGATCGCAGCTTCGCTGGCCGTAGAGACGAGAAGGCGTTCACCATCCGTGGGGAATCCGCTGCTGCCAGCGAGGGCCGAAGGTACATCGTTATGGATAAATCCATGCATGTTTCACGAGCGGCGTACGTGTCTGCCTTCGAGCACATTCCATACAGTGCGCGCGGTTTGGCCATTACGCACGTGGCCAGCACTCGCATTCGCACGACTCTGCCAGCGTGTGCGCGGGGCGAACACCGATATGGGTCAAATATTTGGTTGAAAAGGAACGTGCCGCTTTTACTCCGCACACTCGTATGCCGCCCAACATGGCGTGGAGTCATCTTTATCGGGCTCCGTACACGTTTCGTGCAGCATGGGCGTCGTGCTGGCTGTTTCCTGTGTTGTGAAAAACACCATTCGTGCAGCCTCTTAAGAGGTATTCATTCGTATGCCTTTTTAATGCAACCGGCAATCTTCCCCCAGATCATCGGAAGCTCGAGTCGATAATCCTGGACTGCTAAGTGCACTGTATGACTCGCTTCACACGTTGGGTTTAGGGCTCGCTTGGGAACGAGGGCTCTGCGCCGTTAATGCCTGCGCGTTATCATTTCCTCAAAGCGGCGCCGCATGCACTGGCCTCCATGAGGGCCCACCTCACAGTGAAGGCGCACATGGCTCAGATTTACCTCAGGAATAATCAGAAAAGTAGAAATGAAATGAAGAAAAAATGATGTAAGCAAACCTAGCGATGAGATCATCGCAACGCGCGCCCCTGTTATCCCGCTAGCCAAAAGGGAAGGGACCATCTACATGTATAATAATGAAATAACTGTCTTGGGACCACTGTCTGTTGGATGCATGCGGTTCCGAGAACCGCAACAATATATATACATACATACATACATACATACATGTATTATAACTATTTTTATTTTTAATCATGTCATAGGTATAGGTGCCTTTGTTATGATGTCGTAATTGTGTGTGTAGAACACCACATCTGATCAATATGAAAATTTTTGAGGGTCACCTCGGGATAAAATGGTCCACAGAAAAAAAATTGATGACTTCATCGATCACGTGATTCGGCAGCCATATTGTTTTTGCAAAATAAACCTTCAAAAACATTTCTTCAACAAGCTTCAAAGGTAATTATACGTTGATAGAATTGACTGAATCGTTTGTGGTTATGGTATTATTTTTTACTTCTGGTAGGTGTGCAAACCAATGACTGAGCCCATAGACCACCATTGTGAGCAACACAAATGAATATAACTCAAAACTGCATGAATATAAATATTTGTAGACCTCTGCATGTACTGTCTGGACCAAAGAGCTCTTAAATGAGGTATTCAGCATTGTATGTGCTTTGGTTATGGCATTTACCCTGTTGAGACACAATCTGGCAACTTGCATTTATATATATATATATATGTACTACAATACTTCTGTTCCACCAGCTGGTGAAGGGAATTGGTTGTCAATGGAGTGTGGAATATTTTGGGAGTTTGACAGAATGTCTTTTGACAGCATCGTGGCAGGGAGCCTTGGAAATTCCACGTCATATGAAATGTGACTTTCAGTCATCCACCCCTCCCCCCCCCCCCACATCCTAGCCCAAGTCTTCAAGCCATCCTCACAGCCAAAATAATCAAGCCCACTTCCAAGTCCTCAACCTCCCCCTCCCAGACCTCAGGCTTCAATCCTCCTGCCTCCACACTCCAAGACTTCAAACCCTCTCCCCACCCCCCCCCACCACAACTCCCCAACCCTTCCACCACGCCCACCATGCACCTCAACGCCCCCCAATGTTTCAACCTACCCCTCCCCGCCAAAGTCTCAGCATATAACGCTGAAGTCTCAACCTAAAACAACTTGCCTTCTCTTCATGGATGGCTAATCTGGCCGGAGACTATCTCGGTGCATTCCAAAAAGTCCACAACACGTGTGTGTCCACTCTCAGGAACAACATCTGTCCAATCTCAAAAATGAACTTTCAAACTTGTCTCCCTCCTTTAAAATCTGGTGGCACCTTGTTAAATCTGTTTCTGGTGTATGCTCTCCCTCCATCCCTTCCCTCTCTTCAAATGTCATCGTGAAGGTATTCATCATCTCACGATTGGAGACAGCATAACAGCTGACTCTGCTCGTGAGAAGGCTGAATGCTTAAATTCTGTCTTTGCTTCCAAATCTGATGTTCCCCACCCATCCTTCCCTGTCGTACCTAACTGCTCCTGCACTCTGTCTTTTGCACCTGAGAACGTGGAGAAGTTTCTTTCAACCCTCGACTCTGACTCTGAAACTTGACCAGATGGCATCAGCTCACATGTCCTAAAAACTCTTGCACATCCTCTCTGCCCTTTTCACCCTATCATTTTCCCTAGGTCATCTTCCATTTGCTTGAAAATCCACCGACATCACATTACTTCAAAAGGTCTGTAGTTGAGGAGATCAATTTTTGCACCTATCAGCTTACATACATCGTCAGCAAGGTCATGGAATCCATCATCGCAGTTGATTATAAGATCCTTCCTTTTCTCCAACAGCCTCATCTCAGATCACCAATTTGGTTTCAAAGAAGGTCACTCCACCTTGGACATGTTGTTTCTACTCGCCCAACAATGGATGGAGGAGGCCCTTGATTTCAGACGTTGTATCAGGGCCATCTCTCTGGACATATCCTGTGCTCTTTATACAATCTGGCATCCTGCCTTACTCTCCAAACTCTGTCTATGGCATCCAAGGCCAATTTCACACATGTCTTACTGACTTCTCCTCTCGTAGCCAACGTGTGGCACTCAACGGAATCCTTTCATCTCCTCTCCCTGTCAAGGCTAGAGTGCCCCAAGGCAGTGTTCTGGGCCCATTCCTATTTCTGATCTTGATTTCATACAGATTCAGACAATCGTTCAACTTGCATACAAATCCTGTACCTGTCACCGGTAGGGTGGTACATAACGTGCTGACCTGGGACAAACAAATATCAGAAAGGTACTTTGAATAACTGTTGCCATGCTCTTTTTAGCAAGGCTCACACATGATGCCGTGGTGTTGACTTCCAGTCCCAAACTTCTAATAGACGTATTGAGCTGCTGTGGAACAAACTCGGGCCGGGAGCTTGATCTTCTTGAGACTATTTTCCACCATGTATTCATTGACACATCACAGCTGGTTAGATGTCTGGAGATGATGGCACAATGATTTTACTATATTGGTGCAGTTTCTAAAATTGCATACACGTCAATAATCTAGAATTGATAAATAATTATTACCTCTGCACCGAAGGTTGAAGGAGGTTATATTTTCACCCCTTTCTGTTTGTTTGTTTGTTTGTGTACAGGATATCTCAAAAGGTTGTAGATGAATCTGGATGAAATTTTATGGACAGGTTCGGTGTGTGGCGAGGACGAACTGATTAGATTTTGGTGAAGATCCCGATCCGGATCCGACTACTAGAATTTTTTAAGTGATTCTTCACCATTGAGAGATCGGGCCAAAAACGATAGAGTACTGTATGGCATGATATTTCAAAAATGTATTGGGCCCGATATGTTCTTGTGGATCAGGCATTGCGTGGCGGAGGTATGTGCTCTACCGAGTGCCCTTCTAGTTTTCTTAGTTTTCGAAGAGATTTTTTCCGAAGTATTTTAGATTTCCCTGAAGCCTCATGATTCATCTGAATTTGAGGAAGCTACTTGCAAAATGTGAAACCGAAGCAGTCAGGTAAAGTTCAGGTCCGACATTTTGACTACTAAGCCCGGACTGCGCAGGCAACGTGTGCCCAGAGTTAAGTGTCTTCCCGAGGGAGAGGGATGTCTTGTGACTGCAATAATCAAATGGTGAGACCGAATGCCATTTTTGTCATCAGCATTATTCAAAATTTTAAACGTGCAAGTCATCAGAATATAACACGCATACCATCAGAAAGGGTATCCGCTCAACCATTCGTTTTACATCATTTAAATAAAGTTGCTGTTGGGTCATGATTATCACAAAACTGCACACGATTCCCCTTTTAGATGGTGGAAAATGTATTCAAACAAAAATTCTGTGTAATTGTCACATGTGCGGGGGCATGGAACAGCCTTTTATGATTTCATATTCATCTCTGCAGCAGTTTTCAATTTGAGGATAATTATCAGGCAAGGGTAGTTGTTGCACAAACAAGTGGTTATACAAGTGGCTATAGTTCACCACAACTGTTTATTATTAATACTGTAATATTTTCTCAGCGAAATGGAACTATTTGGGGTTGCCAACATGTTTGGTGCACTGGTATATAATGCTGCGAGGTTGCAAGACCATCATTTAATATTATGCCACATTGTTTGTTCAAGGGCATTTACATCCCTTATCTGAATGTAGCAGAATTCCTGAAATGCCTTGTGGTTTTCAAGGACGGGTTTTTGCTTTTTATTTTTTATTTTATTATTTTTTTTGCTTTGCTTTCTCCCGCCTCTCATCTTTCTCGGCTTCACGCTGTGGAAACAAAGGCATTTATGATAATTGGTATCTCTCGCGATGAGGCCAAGTCTTTGGTCTCTCGCCGCAGGCATGTCGGTGGTCTTTCTGTCGTCTACAGTCTCCTCTCCGGCCTCCCCCCCCCCCCCTGCTCTGTCTGAGATATGTTCCCCCATATTTCCGCAGGGCACTCAAGGTCCACCAGCAATCCCCTTCTGGTAAAACTACCAAAATCAAGAATCGCTGCTCACCTTTACTCTTTCATTCCTCTTTTTCTTCCCACCTTTGGAGTAAACTCCCACACTCTCTTCAATCCCACTCTTCCCTCCAGGTCTTCAAAACAACTGTTCACCACCATCTCTTCTCTTCCCCATCCAAACCACGATTTTTTCTACCCCCGTTAATCCACCCCAACCCACCTCCTTTAAATTCCCTGCTTTCCTTCCTGAAAGTCCCTGTAGTGTCCATCTTGTTTACCCTGTGTACCCCACTCCATCCCTCTCCCTTCCACAGATCTCATGTCTCTGTTCCACACTTTTTTTCCTTCCCTCTCCCACCCTCTTGTCTCTGCTCCCCTTGTTGTACGTTCTGCGTATTAGCTCTCATACGAGCCTCGACGGTGTCTAAAAAAAAAAAAAAAGAAGAGGTCAATGGCCAAGCAAAGGCATCCCTTCTAACTGCATAAAGCTAATTACATACAATAAAGCAGGAACAGTCTGTGTCTTCTAATTCCTCCTCCAGTTTATTGTCCCATCTTGACCAAACTTGGCAGGTACGACTAGAGATGCCCAGAGGATGCTCGAAGGAGGTCAGTATCACGACCCCTCCATTATCATTAAAGGTCACAATGATGTAATGAGCAACTGCAGAAACAGTCTGAATAGTATCAAGATTAAAAGACAGTCAAATTGTCGAAAGGCATCAATGGAGTGTAAAAAAATAAGCCGAACGGGTAATTACTGTGAGGCACAAAGCCCTAAAAAGGCAATTGTTGAAGCACATTAAAAAATGTAACAAGGATGAATTGATTAGATTTTGGTGAAGATCCCGATCCGGATCCGAGAATTTTAAAAGTGATTCTTCACCATTGAGAGATGGGGCCAAAAGTTATATGTCGCACGATATCTCAAAAAGTTGTGGACGGATTCGGACAAAACTTGGTGGACACGTTGGGTGTGTAACAGGGAAGAATTGATTCGATTTTGGTGAAGATCTGGATGCAAGAATTATTTAATAATTTAAGTGATTCTTCACCATCGAGAGATTGGGCCAAAAACGATATAGTACTGTATAGCGTGATATTTCTGTCATGTTTTGGGCCCTATATGTTCTCATGGATCAGGCATTACGTGGCAGAGGTATGTGCTCTACCGAGTGCCCTTATAGTTTTAATATGGATTGTAGCGTTCAAAATCAACTAATTATCGGATCTTGGAATTCTCAGTTTCTTCAATAGGACTTTTTAGTTTTAATGGAATCATTTCTTTCACAGTTTTGAGCTCTTTTTGGTTCTGTTTAAAAAGTTGTAGTTGTGAGCACCTACCTGTGATTAGAGGATGAGTCAGTGAATTAACCTTCAATTCATTAATTCAAGGCTAATCTTTCTGGTTCTCAAAATCAGAGTATTCTTACCAATTAGGCCATTGAATGATGATCTCAGGGCTTCCCTACCACTGATGTGGTGGCTACATAAATGACTTGTTCTACTCTGCACACCAGTGTAAAGTTTCTTATTGTGCTGGGATGGAAGGATTACTTTGCCACCGTTGCTGAAGGTGTTTTGTTTTTTTCTTCTGGTTGTCAGTGCGTCCGTGCATGATGATTTTGTTCCCGTGATAACTTGTGAACCACTGAAGGAATGTTTATCAAACTTGGCATAACTAAGGATTGTAATACAAAGATCAAGTGATTAAATTTTGGGTTCAAAATATCAAAGGCCAAAAGTTAAATGCCCTTTTAATTGAAAATCTGTGTTTGTGCATTAACTTATGAAGTACTCAAGAGATTTCAACCATACTTGACACACTTATGGACTATAATACAAAGATGAACCGATTCAATTTAAGGTTGAACAGGTGAAAGGTCAAAAGTCGTGTGCCCTTTGAAAATCATTTTGCAGACCATAACATGAAGTTGGAGGCATCTGATGTTCTCTCTCCTCGACTTGTGTCTTTTTGTTTCTCTCTCTCTTTCATGTGACCTTTAATTGAGATCAAACGTTGACGTATGTTTTTGGCGGAGGCATATCCATTGAAACATTCGTGTCAAATTGCACTTTCTCGTTTTGATTGTGAGACTGGTGAGAATAATTGTGCTGAAGAAAAACTTTTTCCATAAGTAAACAAGTTTCTGTGCTGGTTTGTTGAATTATCCAAGCTAGTCACTTGAAAGCATGCTGGGTGTTCAAGGAAGATTGGACAGAGAGGCAGGAGGTGTTCGCTATGCTGTTAGCAAGGGAACTGCATGTTTGTATATATATGTCATCAAATGCCTCCTTAAAGGTCACTTTGCCATATCTGAGCACTCAAACTGGTGTGACATTTGGTCGTCCTTGTGTGTCGTTTAAATATAGCAACACTGCCCCTCATTTTTCTGTCTGTTTATTACCTGTGTTTGCTCCAAGTTCATCCTCTAATACAAAGCACAGCAAGCCTTGTTTGGTGCTTGAAGATTGTAACTGTAACTGGAGTAACTGTAACTGTAACTGGAGATTGCTTGTTGTGGTTTTATTTATTTATTGTTTATAATCCCTGATCCACGAGAACATCCACATAATGCCTGATCCACGAAAACATATAGAGCCCAATACATTGTTGAAATATCATGCTTTTTTATTCTTTTTTTTGTATACCTTGTTGAGGCTCGTGTGAGAGCTAACACACAACGCACAGCAAGGGGCATGAGACGAGGGGAGGGAGTGGGAGGGACAAAACAGTGGGGAAAGAGACATAGAGAGATCTGTGGAAGGGAGAGGGATGGGACGGGGAACATGGGAAATAGAAGATAGACATTACAGGGACTTTCAGGAAGGAAAGCAGGGAATTTGAAGGAGGTGGGTGGTTGGGTGATTATCAGGGGCAGAAAAGATCGAGGATTTGGATGGGGGATTATAAGAGGTGGTGGTGAAAAGATGTTTTGAAAGAATGGGAAAGAATAGAGTGAGGGAGTTTATGCCAAAGGCAGGAAAAAAGAGGAATGAAAGAGTGAAGGTGAGCAGTGATTCGTGATTTGGTAGTTTTACCAGAAGGGGTTGTTGGTGGACCTTGAGCACCCTGTGGAAATGTGTGGGGACAAATCGCAGAGAGAGCAGGGGGGAAAGGCTGGAGAGGAGACGGTAGAAGATAAGAAAGACCACCGACCAACCTGCGGTGATTGAGTGAGAGGCCCAAAGACTCAGCCTCATTGCGGGAGATGTCAATGATCCGAAATGCCTTGGTTTCTACAGCGTGAAGCCGAGAAAGGTGGGAGGCAGGAGCACCAGCCCAGAGGGGAGAGCAGTACTCCATCAGGCTACGGACAAAAGCTTTGTAAGTGGTCAGGAGCTCAGGAGGGCGAGAAGGACTTTGCACGACGGAGGATTCCCAGTCGGCGACTGGCTTTGGAGGCGAGGTTTGAAATGTGGCTTTTCCAGGAAAGGTCATGGCAGATAGTGAGACCCAGAAGCTTGAAAGAAAGGACTTCTTCCAGAGGATTGTTGAGAAAGTGGATGGGGGGGGCGGGGGTTTCTAAACGGTACTTTCGGAGGAAAGAGTGAGAGTGTGAGATTTGTCCGGATTGAAAGACATGTTCCACGTGTTGGACCAGTTTGTGATTTTATCCAGATCTGCAGTGAGCGAAGAAGCTGCTGCTTGCCGGTCTGAGGGATTTGCTGGTCTGATGGTACAGCAGAGGGAGGAGTCATCAGCAAAGAGATAAAGGGGATTTTCCAGAGAGTCGGAGAGATCATTGATGAAAACCAGAAAAAGAACAGGGCCCAGAACGCTACCTTGAGGAACTCCAGGCTGGACAGAAAGAGGGCTAAAAGAACTCCATTTAGGGCCACACGTTGACTGTGACAGGAGAGAAGTCTGTGAGCCATGAGTGGAGATGGCCTTGGATACCATAGGAAGAGAGTTTGGTGAGCAGGGAGGGTGCCAGACTGTGTCAAAAGCACATGAATGTCCAGGGATACGGCTCGGATTTCCTGTCTGGCATTGAGGACCTCCATCCATTGTTGGGAGAGCAGAAGCAGCATATCCAGGGTAGAGTGACCTGGTCTGAAACCAATTGTGATCAGAAATCAAGCCATTGGAGAAGAGGAAGGATTTGATGTCTGAAGCGATAATGGATTCCATAATCTTGCTGATGATTGGAGAAGGCTGATTGGTCTGTAGTTGCAGGGATCTGTTTTTACACCTTTTTGTGCAGGGCAGTGATGTTTGCAGATTTCCAAGCAGATGGCAGATGACCTTGAGCAAATGAGAGGGTGAATAGAACAGAGAGAGGGTGAGCAAGAGCAGAAGAGCAGGCTTTGAGGACACATGGGCTGATGCCGTCTGGACCGGTTGCAGAATCTGAGTCGAGTTTTGACAGCAAGCTCTCCACCTTGTAGGAGAAAAGGACAAGAGTCCAGGGACAGTTGGGTGCGACTGGGTAAGGTGGGTAGAGAAAGTGATGGGTTTTGGACACAAATTTAGCTGCAAACACCGAGTTTAGGCATTCAGCTTTTTCACGTGCGGTATCAGCAGTGCGGCCATTTGAGGTAAGGGAGGGGATGGAGGGGAACATACACCAGAAACGATTTGATTAGACCCACCAGATTTTGAGGAGGGAGAGAGGTTTGAGAGTTCAGACTTGAGATGAGAAAGATGTTGTTTTCTGGCTCTCCTGAGGGTAGATACACACTTGTTCCGAGCTTTATGGAAGGAACTGAGATTGCCCTCAGTTGGGTTTGCTTTCCATGAGGAAAGGCAAGTGTTTCAGGACAACTGCCTCGCCACAAGCTTCAGTGAACCAAGGGCGGAGGAAGGGTAGGACAACTGAAGACGATAGGGGATAAATCTGTGCATGAGGGAGAGCAAGTTTCTTTGAAAGAATTCCAGGATGAGTTTATGTTGGAGAAAGTAGAGATAGGAGACCAGTCTATAAGTTTGATGGCTGCTTGGAGACCCTGCCAGTCGGCTTGAGTGAAATGCCAGACTCGACGGCGGTGAGGTGGTTCTCTGATAATAGCCAGAGAGATGTCCACTTTGACAAGGACGTGGTCAGAAGAACCGATTGGAGCGGACGAAGACAGCAGATATTGTCAGGGAAATTTGTCAAATCAGATCCAGAAGAGTGCTATAAATAAATAGTTTTTGGCCCATCTCTCAATGGTGAAGAATCACTTAAAAATTAAATAATTCGCATATCCAGATCCGGATTCGGATCTTCACCAAAATAGAATCAATTTGTCATGGTCACACATCCAACCTGTCCACCAAGTTTCATCTGAATCCGTCCACAACATTGAGATATATTATATTATATATATATATATATATGTATATATATATATATATTAATATATATAGTTTAGCCCTATAAGCCTGGTGTTGGCTTAGTGTTAGGGTGGCGGCTTGGGATCCAAGGGTCCTGAGTTCAAGCCCCGTTGGCTGCTGATTAACACCAGGGGTTTGACTCAGCCTGTCATCCTTCCAGGTTGGCAAAATGAGTACCAGTGTACTGGTCCCGGTGTATGCCCCGGTTAGAATAGGTGTACCATATCCCTGTGTGTCGTAATAGGCGACCAGGGTTGGCTCAGGAAGGCGCATCCGCCATAAAACATTGCCTCAAGAAAAAGCTAACCCTGCACAGCAGGGAAAAATGGCTGTAAAAACGGTCATTTTTTAGCCCTATCTTTCAAAGGTGAAGATCACTGAAAAAATTATCAGATCCGGATCTCACAAAAATCGAATCAATTCTTCCTTGTCACACACCCAACCTGCCCACCAAGTTTCATCCGAATCCATCCACAACCTTTTGAGATTCCTGCACACAGTAGACAGAGAAGGGTGAAAACGACCTCCTTCACCTTCAGTGGCAGAGGTAAATGTTGTGGTCTGGACAGACACTCTGAAGGTCACTGATAAATACAACATGGAAGCGATTATTTAAAAAAAAAAAACCGGATGCACCATGTACAGGCTGATGAGGCCTATTTGTACTTCCTGTGACTTTGCCTTTTGATATTTTGACCCAACTATTTAGTCTTCTTGACATATTCTCATAAAGGTTTGTTAAAATTTGATGACAAAAGCTGAAATGGTAAAAACGTTGTGGCCTGGACAGACAGACAGACAGACAAGAGTTATTATCATCTATTATTATTAATGTAGTCCATTACTCTCTCTGTATTTACTGAGGAATCTCCGAACACTTTTGATCGTGCCGAGAAATAAACAATTTCAGGGGCTCTCCATGTTACAGAGCTTTCCCCCTGGCAACCACATTCCTGGAACTCATTTCCAAACCGAGAAAAACCGGTGTGAAAAAAAACCAAAACGTGCATCTCACACGGTTGTGCTGTGGTGGGGCTAAATAATGGCTATTTATCGTCGCTCTGACTTTGTCAATTCACATTTTGACTCGATTGTTAATTATGTTTCTCTGTAATCTCACATTAACGGTTTGTTGAAAATTTGATGACAAAAGCTCAAATGGTCAAAAAAAAAAATTATGGCCTGGACAGACAGACAGACAGAGATGCACAGAAGTGATTGCAAAATCCCGTCTCCCGCTGAGTGTCCACACTCCCTCGTCCCGCTCAGCAGGGGATGGGATAACTATATGGGTTGTGGTGGCAGAGTCGGTATATTCATTGAGGCATGAACTGTCTAATTCATAGAACTATGGATCAGCAGGATGGAATGCAGTGAATTTTTTGTTGTTGTTTGTACAGTTGTGATGGCAGGCCAAGATCATGTGAGTTTCAAGGCACAGGGGAGGAAGGAGATTGAACAAGCAATGGAGCAGGAACTAAAGAAACTGATTACGACAGCACCACCTGCACAACTACAGGTAGGCACTTATGAAGGGTGAATGTGGTAACTGGGCTAACAGGATAACTTGGAGGTAGCGTACTACTCACCTTTGCACTGTCCAATCAGGGTTTCATTCCCTACCTAATTATAAACTAACACCCTGGTGCTTTGCAAGCAGAGCATTGCATCAATGAGTGAACAGTCCTTTGGATGGGCATTAAGCAGGGTGTTCAATCTACCTGCGTTCATCGGTGGACGTTAAAGATAAAACGGTACCTTTCAAAATGAATAGGCTGTTGTATGCTGACACGCTGGTAAAATTCCAAATCCTTGCCCAAACGTGTCACCTGGCCACAGGGTTTGTTCTCAGCCTTTGAAACTGCTTTAGCAGATATGATGCTATGGAAACAAGAGTATGGTCATGGGTGGATGATGGAGTGTGGTAACTGATACTTTAATATACCAATGCAGAGAAATTATGAGCAGAGCTCTTTTTATTTATTTATTTTTTTCTTATGCAAATGAACTTTGTGAATTTTCTTTTTTGGGGGAGGGGGGAGAGGGGGGGTTGTCATTTCTGGTTCTTCACATGAGGTTGTGTAAGCATGCCATATCAAGATAAGCATTTTCTTGTTTGGAAGGGATAAAGAGTATAAATAGAGAGCGAAGGAGAAGGGAAGAGGAGTACATGAAATGTGATGGGTGCTTAATGTGGGCCATATCAGGAATAGAGGAAGCAGAGGGTACTCACTGTTATGGGAAGTTTGAGGAAATAGCCCACTTGAGGATAGTTATTATGAGGTTGAAGGAATGGATAGATAATTTGTAGAGAATAGCTGGTTATGGTTGTGCTGTGAGGTTGCTAAGGAGATTGGCAATGGCAATGGCGAGGGTGCAGTGAGTACGGGAATTGTTGAGTGTGTGGGGAGTGTAGGAAGTGGTGATGGTGCAACAGGAATAGGCAGTGGTGAGGGTGCAGCGAGTGAAGGTCGTAGTGAGGGTACAGCAATAGAGATAGGTCAGAATGAAGTCTGGGAGACAGTTTTTGTGGGTCACAAGACTCTTAAATATGTAAATTCTTTATTCTGCAGGAAGGGTCAGAGACATAGAGTTCTGTGCAGTTTTGAAGGAGTAGGAGTTGTGGACATAGAGGGAAACTTAAGTGACATCGTATCGAGTCACGGTAGGAAGATGTTGGTTAGGAAAGGTTACTCGGAGGTTTTGAAAAATAGATACAGGATGTTAGGGTTAGGGTTTGTTAGGGTTAGGGTTAGCCAGTGGGACAAAATTCCCACCATACATCAAAGCCAGTGGGAATGGAGGAAGTTAGGGTTAGGGAGATAGAGGGGTATAGGGATACAATCAGTCAGTGGCTGGAAGCAAAGGGTTGTGAGGTAATGTTTTCTGGAATTCTCCCAAGATTAGGAAATGAAATAGAAATTATGAGCAGAGCAATAGATGTCAACCAATGGCTGGAAGAGTGGTGTAGGGAGGAAGGTTTTACATTGAAGAAGCAGTTTCAGGAACAAAGAGAATGTTTCCAGAATGATGACCATATGTTAAATAGAAAGGGGGCAGCAAGCTTTGCAGTGGGAATGGAGGAAGGAATTCACGCTTTTTTTTTAGGTGAGTGGAGGGTGGAGAATGTATTAAGGAAGGAACGGATGATGTAATTGTGATTGGTAAGGCCAGGCAAGAAAATAGAATTGAAAGAAGGGAAAAGTCAAATATATTCTATACCAATGCCAGAAGTTTAAATAATAAGATGGAAGAGCTTGAGGTGTAAAACTAGAAGCAGAAAGAGACCAGGGTGGTTGAGCAGTGAGATAAGAAATGCTATTAAGGAGAATCAGAATAGTGGGGCAACTTAGCATAACAATTGTGCATTTTGTGAGGAAAGCACCAAATTTGGCACACTAGTAGCCTATCATATTATGAACAGATTTGGATATTGGGCCATCTCAAATTCAGCCGCTGATGGCTGTGGCAGCCATTTTCCACTGCCATCAAAAATTTGAGATGGCCCAATATCCAAATCTGTTCATAATATGATAGGCTACTAGTGTGCCAAATTTGGTGCTTTCCTCACAAAATGCACAATTGTTATGCTATATTTAGCTAAGTTGCCCCACTAGAAGGCATTTATTAGGTTTAAAATAACAGGACTAGAGTTAGATTTATATCACTATCGGAGTAACCAGAGGCAAGTTAAGAAAATAACTCGGCAAGCCAAAAGAGAGGATGAGAAGGACATGGCTAAGAATATTGAACATAATAGCAAGGCTTTCTTTAAGTATATCAGGGGAAAAGAACAGGTTCGGACCAGTGTGGGCCCATTGAGGAATAGCACCGGGAGAGTGGTTAGTGATGAAAGTGAGATGGCAGGCTTATTAAACAGGTAATTTTCTTCAACATTAACACAAGAACAGTCAGGAGAATTGCCAATAGCTGAGAGTATCTATCAAGGAGGTGACGAAGGGCTTTTGCAGAAGATCCAGGTTGGAGTGGAGGAAATAAAGGAACAGCTCGGTCATCTAAGAGTTGATAAGGCTCCAGGGCCAGATAATATGCACCTGAGTGTATTGAAGGAAGATGGCTGAGCAGGTAAGCGAGATGTTAACGGATATTTTCAATAGTTCACTAAAGTCAGGACAGGTACCGGAGGATTGGAGAGTAGCAAATGTAACACCATGATTTGAGAAAGGATCCAGAGAAGAATTGGGAAACTATAGACCTGTTAGTTTGACTTCAGTTGTGGGGAAGGTGTTGGAGACATTAATTAAGGACCAGATGAGGAACCATTTAAATAAATACAAACTAATTAAAGGTAGTCAGCATGGGTTTACCAAAGGTAGTTCCTGTTTAACAAATCTTTGAGTTCTATGAAGCAATTTCTGATTGGGTGGATGAGGGAATGGTGGTGGACATAGTATATCTAGACTTTAAGAAGGCATTTGATGAGGTACCATGATTTGGAGAGGCTGAAAGAGACAGGGCATTATGCATTAGAAAGGAGGTGGTTACGAAGGGATATGATAATGAAGGGTATAGACAAAATAAGTGCAGAATAATTATTCAGCACAGTAGACAGTGATAGGACCAGGAGCCATCACCTGAGAGTAAAGAGAGTTTAAATGGTAAGGAAGGCTGGGGTCTTTCATTCAGAGTAGTTAATGCATGGAATGGTCTCGCTGGAAAGGTAGTGGCAGCAGAAATAGTAGATAAGTTTTAAATTGGAATTCGATCGGGACCTGGAAGTATTGGAGATAGAGGGGTATAGGGATGTTGGCAGGACTTTTAGGTATTGTAGCTTGTGGATGGATGGGTGATTGTGTGCATTTGTGCAGATTGTTGTCTGTGGGGGTCTCGTCAAGGGGAGGTGGGTGGTTGATGTGTATTTCTCACCGAAGAAGCACCTTCGCCAACTCCCCCCACCTCCGGAAAGAAAAAATACCGACAAAAAAAATCATTTTGCATTTTTCTTTTCACATAAATTAGTTTGGTGTTGATGTGGTGCATGCACGATGGGCCGGCTGGTCTCCTCCTGCATCTAAATTCCTTGTGTAGTATGTTACGCACTTTGCTGCCTTCCCTATTGCTTGTGCCATTTGAATAAAAGATTACAATAATAGTACATTTTATCATTGTTGCTTAAAGATGTGAAGATTTTCTTATCTCCACTCAAAAAATGATCTAACTCATAAATTATATTCCAAATGAGTCAGCAAGTTGGTGTATTTTATGCCATGTGAAGCCTGTAGCTGATAACCTTTCCACTTTTGTTTTGTGGCACGATTGTGGTATAACATACTTCTTTTGGCAAATTTTAATAACAAGACTGAACTCGCAAACCTGTCTCCCTCCTGCAAATCCTGGTGGTGTCTGGTTGAGTTTCTGGTGGATGTTCCCCCTCCCTTACGTCAAATGGCCACACAGCTGACACTCCGTGAAAAGGCTGAATGCCTAAACTCCGCGTTTGCTTCTAAATCTTGTGTCCCAAACCCATTGCTTTGTGTACCCACCTTACCCAGTCCCGCCCAGCTGCTCCTGGACTGTCCTTTTCTCCCGATAAGGTGGAGAGTTTCCTGTCAAACCTCAACTCTGATTCTGTAACCGATCCAGATGGCATCAGCCTTCATGTCCTAAAACCTGCTCTTCTGCTCTTGCTCACCCTCTCTGTTCTATTCACACTCTCATTTGCTCAAGGTCATCTGCCATCTGCTTGTAAATCAGCAAACATTACTGCCCTGCATAAAAAAGGTGCAAAAACAGATCCCTGCAACTACAGACCAATCAGCCTTCTCCCAATCATCAGCAAGGTTAAGGAATCCATCATCGCTTCTGACATTAAATCCTTGCTCTTCTCCAATGGCTTGATTTCCGATCAACAGCTTGGATTCAGACAAGGTCACTTTACGCTGGACATGCTGCTTCTGCTTTCCCAACAATGGATGGAGGTCCTCAATGCCAGACATGAGATCAGAGCCATCTCCCTAGACATATAGTGAGCTTTCAATGCGGTCTGGCACCCCACTCTGCTCACCAAGCTCTTCTTGTGGTATCCATGGCAATCTCCACTAATAGCTTGCAGACTTCCTCTCCAGTCGCAGTGAACGCGTGGTTCTTATTGGAATTCTCTCATCTCCTCTTTCTGTCCAGGCTGGAGTTCCTCAAGGCAGTGTTCTGGGCCCTGTGCTTTTTCTGGTCTTCATCAATGATCTCTCCAACCCTGGAAAATACTCTATCTCCTTGCTGATGACTTCACCCACTGCTGTACCATCTGTCATCTCTCATGTCAACAGGCAGCAGCCTCCTCACTCTCTGCAGACCTGGATAAAATCACAAGCTGGTCAAACACTTGGAACATGTCTTTTTCAATCCTGACAAATCTCTCACTCTCACTATGTCTCTCCAAAAGAACCATCTGGAAAACCTCCCCCAACTACTTTCTCAACAATCCTCTTGAAGTCCTGTCATTTAAGCTTCTGTGTCTCACTATCTGCCATGATCTTTCCTGGGAAAGGCACAT
>CM068961.1:98572499-98587134 GCA_035128595.1 Eptatretus atami
GATGGTTTGATGGCCAATACCGTACCAAAGATGTCGCTTTTGGCTTAGGATTCCTGGTGCAAGGCTTGTGTTGGTTGCCTCAACATCATCGTAGGAGTCACGTGGCCCATTTCTGCTTCAGCATGGTTAAGTGAGCTGTTTATGACTCGTCATATGGCGAACTGCATTCCCAGGGCACATGCTTGGGCATGTTAGTTCTAGCATAGTCGCACAGTGTACACATTTCCTGAGCAAGCATTTAAAACATGTTCTTCATTCTGATTGAGTTTGCTACATTCGGTGGCTGAAAACTCATCTTCATCTTTCCTTTTCTGGTTTGGCATAACCAGCGTAGTAGCAGTAAAGACTGTCTGGTATCAACAGATTGGGATTTGTCAGGGTTCATCATGATTTAGGTGTCGGACTGATATGCCTTGGCATTCATTGATCTCCGACTTGAATGATTTATTATCATGGACTGCACATTCTTCATAACTTGTAGACGGTGCTGAACTCTGTAGGGGAACCATCGATCATAGGGCAGTAGCCGATGTTTGTGCGAACGGGAACACAGGAGTGTACCACAGCACTGAAGCCACTCCAGCTGGGTACTTTTTGTTTTTTCTGTGGCGAAGAGCTCCACCTCAAACAGCTTCATTGGTGTCATCCTTATCAAGCCCAATCTTACAGGCTGCCGAATGCAAGCTTTCAGAGCATTTGAACCACTCGCTTGTATCTTCCGGAGAAACTGGTAACAGCAGGCCGCTTTCCGTATGCACTGTACTCTCTGATGGATTGGCACATCCCAGTGGATTCAAGTGTCCGTTTCCTTTTTGTCTGGTCTGAATAGACCCTCAGCTCGGGGACTGGACCAAAGTACCCTCGTTGATAGAGGACTACTGTAGTGCATGAGTTGTTCTTTTCCATCAAGAGTCTCTTCAGTCATGTCATTATTGTCTGCTGCCACCTGGACAAAGACGCCTGGGGAGATGTTTGATGGCAATACCATACCAAAGATGTCGCTCTTGGCTAGGATCTCCTGTGCAAGGCTTGTGTCGGTTGCCTCAACATCATCGTAGGAGTCACAGTGGCCCATTCTGCTCAGCATGGTAATGAGCATTTTGACCTCGTCATATGGCGAACTGCAATTCCCAGGGCCACATGCTTGGCATGTTAGTTCTAGCATGAGTCGCACAGTGTACAACATCCTGAGCAAGCATAAAACACGTCTCATCTGATGAGTTGCTACATTCTGGTGCTGAAAACTCATCTTCATCTTCCTTTTCTGGTTTGGCAATAACCCAGCGTAGTAGCCAGTAAAGACTGTCTGGTATCACAGATTTGGATTTTGTCAGGGTTAGATCCATGATATTAGGTGGTCGGACTGATATGCCTTGGCATTCATTGATCTCCGACTTGATGAGTTTCGCAGTGCGGTACAGCAGACTCACCCTGTCGCAATCATCCATCGCTGTTGTGGGCTGTTTTTTTGTACACCCGTGGCTGTTGCGGTGTTACACTATAGGCAGAGTTGATGACATCTTAGGGATATGGAGCTTGAGTACAAAGCTCGACTTACTAAGATCATATATGGCTTATGGGAAGACAATGTCATCTCCAAAGTGTTTCTTTAGTTGAAGTTTGAGTCGCTGGGGTAGTATAGCTGTCGACTGCCATCCCTGTCGCGCAGAAAATGATTATCTGTCCAGAAGAATTGTCATATCAAAGGCTTCCCACCATTCAGGTCAGCAGAGATATCTTCAGCCAATTCTTGAATGCCGTATCTAACAATTTCTTGTCTCCCTTCATGGAAGCCAGCATACTGCAGATTAGCTTTGCTGATGTATGAGGCATGGAAGCTCTGTGTATCTAGCTTCTGCTGCCACTAGATCTTACTGACAGACCAGTAGTCCGTAACATGTCCTCATCGCCTTGCGGTCGCTGCTTGCACAATAGTTTCACAGGCTTGGAAAGTTCTGAATGGTCATCTCCTTTACCCTTCTGTGTGTTTCTTTTTGCAGAAGAGGCACATAGTCCAGTCAGTGACGTTGACTGGAACTGGATACCCTGGAGGTCTCCGTCAAACTTTGTTCAGATTGTGTGCCAATCTTAGATTTTCTGCTGGTGTCGGTGAGAATGCAGATCTTCTCCTCTGCATGTAACGCAGGTTTCTTTGCTTGTCCATTTTTCGTAGCAATTTGAGTGCCATTTAACATCCGCGGTTGCCCAACTGTCAAAATCTGATTTTAAACGTTCGTATACTTTATCTCGTCGGAGTTCAGTGCTGCAACAAGTGTCTGTATGGAGGTATCTCGGGCTTTCCTCAGTGTCTCGTTTGAGTCCATCTGACAAATTATGCACTTGTGAAAGTTAGTCAACTTCTGTCTCTTTACAGGTAAAAGTTCACTACTGCCTGACTCTCTGAACTGGCCATTGCTTCAGTTGGCTAGTAGGATTCTTCAGATGTTCAATCTGGATGACACAGAAAGCAACTATGTTAACCAAGCCTCTTTTACCATCATTATTAACGACTATGTGCCCTATCGTCGTTACGTGCACAAAATTCAAACAAAAAAAATTTCAAACCGCGTGTCCAGAAACAACAACCGCGACAGGCGCGTTCCTTCGCTCTCACTGCCCGTACGTGTGCCCGCTACCCGTTCTCGCACGGCGCCTTACCGTCGCGTCCAGTGTTGTCGCCAATGCGGAGCAGTCGTCTTCCATAGCCGTTTTCAGCACGACGCCTTTGCTCGCGTTCAATGATTGTTGCAAGCGAGCAGTTCGTTCTCATCCGTCTACGCACAACGCCTTGCCTCTGCGTTAATCTTGTCTTGCCAAGTCGAGCGTCGTTCTTCATCCGTTCAGCTGCAGGCGCCTTGCCCTCCATTCAATGTTGTCTGCCAAGCGAGCGGATTCGTTCTTCCATCCATTTCAGCTGCACGACGCCTTGCTCTCGCGTTCCAAGTTGGTTTTTCTGCCAAGCGAGGCAGGTCGTTTCTTCATTGCCGCTGTTTCAGCTGCACGACGCCTTGCCTCGCGTTCAGTGTGTCTGCCAAGCGAGCACTCGTGTCGTGTAGATCATTGACACATGCTATGACGCGGCTTCGTTCCTTCGCTGTCGAACGACGACTGATTGGCATTGGGTTTAAGAAAATCGAGAAAAAATCGAGAAAGGAATAATACATAAGTCGATTATAATAAGGAAAGAATACAGTTAATTCGTCACTGACGGAGGGCATTGTGTTTAAGAAAAATCGAGAAAGAACATCGATAAAAGTACAGAAATCGAGAAAGAAAGAAATACAGCAATCAACTAAATCGAGAACAAAAATCGAGAAAAGGAAATTACAGAATGCAATCCGGAAGTCCGGAAGTTAAGTCTCACTGTTCCGGGAAGTCCGCATATCGCAGTTACGATATTGTCGCATTTAGTTTAATGGCAATTATTCAATTAGCTTGCCAACGAGTATTTTAAACCTTTTGCAATTGTCGGCGCAAGGAAAAACAAAAAAGAGAAGAGAAAAGAAAAAAATTACTCTCACCTGGTTCGAAGCACACCAAGCACTCATGATTGTTACTCCCCTAAATTTTGCTATCCCACAGTGAGCCCCTTTTGTAAGCGTACCCTGGTATTGTAAATGGCCTGAAATTATTAATTTGAACCTACAATGATTGAAACCACATACTACGAGGTGTTCTATAGGTCTATTCTACCTACTACACCGTCAGTAAACGCTTCTTGCAGGGAGTGTGAACGATTTCATTTTTCAGTTCCTTGCTCCATGGACTATAGTCGTTACTTATTAGCAAGACATTGGTCTTCATAAGCACGTTCTTCTTTATTTACCTGAGCACAATTATTGCAGGCTATTATTAAGTTATTAATAGTATGGGAAAAAATGCGATGATATAGGGTGTTGGAACGACAACTTCAACTGCGATATATAATTAGCACCAGTTCCCAACACTAGAAAGAAAAGCATAAAAATGGGCCTGTGACTTGGGTACGCTCCGTCGATGTAATTTGAATCAGAAATCTTGAAAAAGGCACCCTCCGCGGAAGTCCACGGCAATATTCCTGGCAAAGTTTCCAATAGATCGGGTCCGGGTGGTCGTCGAGAAACGGTAATCCAAGTGTACGCAGACAGACAGACAGTACACACACAGAGTTGCTGATTTATACGAATAGAATACGCTAAAGGCATAAGATTGCTCTCAATCCCCACAAATTCATCATCATGACCTTCCACCCCAGCTCATCCTTAAACTTACCAAGTAACCTTTTATTCTTAATGAAAACACCATTACTATCGAGACTTATAATACTTGCATCAACATCAAATAGATCAATAGATCCATATACATTCACGTCTTATTTCATATAAAATTCTGAACAATATCATGATCACAGTATATCACATATGGATACATTATACCTAGAGATATTTACTTACTTTATACAATGGCTTTACCAACGGTTGAAAGCAAGAATGATGTTCCTTAATATGTTTCCTCATTTCAATACTCGTTTTCTTGTCAAACTAGTACGGCCCGTCAAAAAAAAAAAAAAAAAACGAATATAATAATATTGCCAACCCGCATGAGCAAGAACAACAACCACAGGCCGTTCTTCGTCTCGGTGGCTGCACCGCGTGGCGGACCCGGTAAGTTCGCACTATCACAGTTACGAATTATCGGCACGATTTAGGTTTTAATTGGCCAATTTATTCTATTAGCGCCAACGTATTTTCCTTTTTCGCAAATGTCGCGGCAAGAAAAACAAAAGAGGAAGAGAAGAGAGAAAAAATTTACTTCCTGGTCGAACACACCAGCACTTCTGATGTTACCGAAAATTTAGTACCCTAATGATTTGAAAACGATCATAGCAAATTGGGCATTGTGGTTTATCTATAAAGCGCAAAGAAATCGAGAAATATTAGAACTAGTGCAGTGCCGTTGGTGCGTTGCCCGTAGGTGTGCCCCGTAGGTGCAAACAAAAAATAGACAAAAAACTTTCAAACGCATGCCAGAAAACAACCGAACAGGCCGTTCTTGACTACATCACGTGCCCGACGGCGTGGCGTTACTGCAAAAAAAAAAACTTTTTCAACCGAACCGTGCCAGAAACAACAACCACACAGGCCGTCCTTCGCTCTCTGAACGACGACTGGATTGGGGCATTGTGTTGTTGATGCTATAAAGCGCATGTAAGAAACGAAGAAATTATTAGAGATTAACATGGGGGCCATTGTGTTTGAATAAAATCGAGAAAGTACAGAAACGAGAAGGAAAGAAATTACAGTAAGTCCATAAAGTCGAAGAAAAAAAATCGAGAAACGAATACAGTAAGCGTCAACTGACGCTGTGGGGTCATCTGGTTTAAGAAAATCGAGAAAGAAATCGGAGAAATGAAAGAATCGAGAAAGAATACAGTAATCAGGTCACTTATCCGGAGTGAAGTCCTCAACTGTCGAAAGTTCGCATATGGCAGTTACGATTATTCGACATTTATTCTTAATGCCAATTATTCAAATAGCGCAAGACGTATTTGCCTTTCCCCAATGTCATCAGCAAGGAAAAACACAAAGAGAAGAGGAAAAGGAGAAAAAAAAAACGGCAGAAAATAATTACTTCCTGCTTGTCGGAGCATACCAGCTAACCCTGATAGTTCCCCAAATTTTTGCACCGCTAATATGAAACTCGATAATGCTTGGCCATTGTGTTTAGATTATAATGCGCATAATCTAATCGAGATAATTTTTAGAATAACACGAAAAAAACGTTGCAAAAAAACAATAATGTACTTCCTTGGTTCGGTAGCATTCCAGCACTCTTGATTGTTCCCGAAATGTCCACTGATACTTACCGTACTTATATGAAAACGGATCATACAGCTTTGGGGTCATTTGAAGTTTATTATATAAGCGCATCACTAAATCGAAGAATTATAGAAATAGCACGAAAAAAACACGTGCAAGAAAAATATTTACTGTCCTCGTCGGGGGCATTACCAACTCTGATGTTGCCCCGAAATTTTACACCGTCTAATATGAACAAACGATGCATACTTGGGCATTCGTGTTTACTATTCAAATGGCGCATAAGAAAATCGAGAAATTATTAGAATACACAAGTCATCGACCATCTCCGGAAGCCCGACGTGTACCCAAAAGTGGGTGAGACGCGGATGAGGTTCCGCTTGTGGTGTCCTCGCCCATTCCTGGCGCGCGCTCTACGCATGACCAACAGTGGTCTTACATTGGTTGGTAAATAAAATGGCCATAACTGGGAAGCAGCCGTTTGTCCGATAATATTAAACCTTGAAAAGGCACATCCTCGTCGCCAGCAATATACCTTGGGCAAGTTTCAATTAGATCGGACCAGAGTGTTGTCGAGAAAACAGCGGTCACACACACACACACACACACACACACACCACACACCACCACCACAGATTGTGGATATAGACTAGATTACACGAAGTCATCAGCTCTCGGGAGCCCGTACGTTGTAACCCGTAATGGGGGAACTAGCGACTGAGGCTTACCCTTCACCATCGGTTCACGCCCACGCAACAACGTGTTTGTCATTGGTTTGGTAAATAAAATGGGCCATACTTGGGAAGCACTTGTCTGTAATATCAAACCTTTGAAAAAGAGCACATCCTCAGGTCCCAGCAATATACTTGCGGCCAGTTTTCAATTAGATCGGACCAGTGGTGGTCGAGAACAGCGGTCACAGACACACACCACACACACACCGACCACACAACACACACACAGAGATTGCTGGAATTTATAGATAGAATGAATGCACAAAAGTCTCTTTGAAACACCTCACTCGCTTCAAACTTGTCTATTAATTAACATGGAAGCTGGTTTTCCAAGATGCAGAAAGTCCCTTATGTTTTTGTCGATTCCCTAACATTTCCATAGTCTTTTCAAATACAGCATTATATTATTAATTTATAAAAAGTCCTTCTCAAAATCTGTTTTTGCTTCTGTTTCCTTTTTGTTGTTCAAAATCAATATAATTTCTTTTAACAAATGACTTTAAATTTTCAAAATTTCGATGAATTTTTTTCTCACTCTCAACCCAGCAGATAAATATTGTCTCAAGTTCCTTTTTGATGTAAACATAACTTTCTTTATGATTTAATGTTGTAAGTAGTTTTCTGGAGATTTACCTTTTATATAAATGACTAGTGGTAATCACTTAACCATTCTTTCTTGGACTTTTCTTTTATCAGGATGGGCATAAAGGTAGGTCTTTATGTTTGTGATGAAAGTTCTTTCTGGATTAATTTTTTTAAACAACCTCAAAATAATATCCAACTTCAGCTTTCATCCAATTCTTTTTTGAAAGGAGGAGCAACAATGTTCTTGTTAAAACTTTTTTCATAATGTTTTTCTTTAACCCATTTAAGTTTTCGATAAGGCTAAGATTGAGACACAGGCCACCCATTACCAACATTGTTAGCATCATCAACATTCAGGAAAGAGATTGCCCTATTCTATTATAATGAGGAAGATCATTTGTTATTTGCTTTTAGCATATCTCTTGACATTACTTGAGATTATTCCTCCTCTTTTAGGCTTCTCTATCATTTAGAAAGCATAAATCTATATCACTGATTAATTCAAATTTTTGGTTTTGTCATTTTTAACATAGAAAACTCCAAGACAAGCCCGGGGGCTGTGCTAATAGTAACGGGGTCTAATCATAAGAATTTTTATTATGACAGACTGTATTCTAAAAGTTTCAAACACATCAAACCAATAACAATACAGCAGTTTTAAGATACAAATCATGATATTCTTCAAGATTCTTTATGTTACAACTTCTCCAAACCTTTTTAGCTTGTGTTATTAATTTATTTCGGAAATAGTTTTATTCAACTTTGCTATAGAACTTTCCCTTGAAGGAAGTTTGTGTTTCTTTAAATTCTCAAATGAATCCACAGAGTCATATGGATATATGCCCTTTTGGTATAACGAGATCAATCTCTTCTTGATTTTAGAAATGTGATTTTAAGATTCGGGAAGTTTTTTAATATTGATACTAAATTAGACAATGGACTTGACATAAACTTTATGTGTCAAGAATCTGATATTGGTATGGGGGGATGTATGAATTGTTTTTGTGAATGAGATGTATTTTTTGATCTGTTGTTAGGATGCAGAAATAATCTCCAGATGTGTTTGGAAAGTTTCACTTTATAAATAGATGTGTTGTCATTAGTGAGCATTGTTGGTGAAGAAAACAAGGGAATAAAAGAATTATGGAGGCTTGAAATTAAGATTACAACGGAATGAGCTGCGACCTCTATATTTACCAGTAAGATGACAGTGATCCAAACCTTGACGTCTCCTCAATTTTCTCCTCACAATATGACAGATTACTGTTTCTTTCTTAATTCCTTTTTTTCTCTCCCTTTGTTAATGACATTGGCATTATTAGGTTTCAACATTTATTTCTTCTTCGTCTTTATGCAGTCTTTTCAATCGTCTTACAAACTCCTCTGAAGGCATCTTTCTCCTCATATAAAGTTCTACCTTTGTTGTATTCATCACCAACAGATTGATTGATATTAATAAACAGAAACCACAAGGAGGTATGTTTTTGATATTTATTTGTGTATGATTTCTTTGGTTTGGAGAACAGTATCTATCTTTCAAGGATACTTTCAAAATCAGCATTATATCACAGGAACGGGGTTTTATAGATTTTGTTAAAATCTTTGAATGATATGTTTGACCTGCTTTGAATAAAATTTGATTTACGGTGATTTAGATTACTACAATATTCGAATGTTGATTAATCGTTCTTCTGTGCTGAAAGGAGTTGAGACATCTTCTTACAAGGATACGTTTTAACATTTTCTCTTATTAGTTGTGATTTGGTTTAATCTGATAATATTTGATGAAAGCATAATTGTGATTTTTCACTTTGAAGTAAAGTGGAGAAGGTCAATGTGTGTTTCATATTTTTTGTAATTGTTTGAAATTTTATAATACGTGAACTTTGTATCCGTTATCCATATACATTAACGATGATTTCATTTCTCAAATTTAGGAATATCTCTCAATGACAATTTGGAACTTTAAATTCTTTAACATTTGATGTTTCTTTGTATTTCTTAAATGTTCACCCTTCAGGATTCCATTTCGAGGATGAAAGTGAAGAAGAAACAGCGATAGAAAACATTTGTTAATCTTTGTTTTGAATATTAACAATGCTTCTTAGTTTTATTCTACTTTGGTAAATCAATATCAATAAGCTTGAGAGGATCTGATTTAAGATGTGGGTATATTCTAAAAGAATATTTTTGTCATAGTACATCATTACCTACTAGAGTGTTATCACATCTTGTTCTTGTCCGGAGTTCATCGTAAACATTCACATCTTTTACAAAATTTTGGAAATGATGAGCATAAAGTTGAATGGCGTGGTGTCCTTCATACGGGAGTAGTTTCATCGTCTTGTCTTACCTATTCAATTTTTACTCCATATAAATCTTAAAAGTTTTTCATTTCACTTTAATGTGTTTTTAATTATAGTTTTCAATACTTTGTTTAACCATATCAAACAGCTTCCGATGATTGAAGATTGTCCAGGATTCTTGAAAACGAAAAACAATCTTATTTTTATATGCCCTTTTAATATGCCAATCATTTTTCAATGGAGAATTTTAGCTTCCCTTTCTTATTGTTCTTTTGTATGCGGATTGAAGGTGTTTATTATAACTTTATTAAGAATATCATTATCACATATAGTTCACAATGTTTTGTTCTTGGTCAAGTGGAGAATATTTGTCTGAAAAAGATTGGAATGTGTGTTTGTTGGTTTGAAAGGTGTGTTTTTATATAAAACATATTATATTCGTGTATTTACAACATACGCCAGAACGTTTGTATTCACCATATTTATAAATATAAAACTTTGCTTAAAATAAAAATTTTCTTGATGAAAACAAAAAAATTTTTTTTCCAAATTTTAAAAAAAATAATTAGGTTTTGAATTCTGTACTTAAAACCATATTTATCCTCCAACCTCTTTTTTTCACTTTTAATAAATAAAATGTATTAGACAAAAAGAAAAGTTTCAATCATTCTCTTTCATTTGTAAAAAGATACTGAGATATGTGAGGATGTAAAATTGAACAAGGTAAATATTAAAACTATTGGATAAAAACAATTTATGGTGATAATATGAGTTCTTTCAATTTCCTTCAGTGGAAGGGCTTTTAGTATATCTGGAGAACATCAATAATGTATCTCTAACAAAAGTTTCTCCTCCTTTCTGCGTAATAGTGGCGGCAGCATAACAGCAATAATTTTGAGAGGAATCGTGCAAATTGATGATACAGCATTCAAATTTGGGCACATTTTGTTCTCCAGGGGATTTCTAATCAAATCTGCCTGATTGGCCATTTTGAAAATCAAAATTTGTGAAAAAAAATATTGAAAAAAAAAAAAAAGCTTTTCAAAAAAGTCAGATCACGAATCAATGTTTGGAATGCTGTGATATTGGTGAAATGTTTCAGAAACATCATCCAAAGACGTTTCAAGTCTGCATGCAGTTTCTTCCCTTATAGCCGAAGGCAGACACGAGCGTCACATCAGTGAACGCATGGAAGTATGGGATCCCTCTAGCTTCTCAGGCCCTATTGCCAGAGAAACTACCTCATGGACTGGGAATCCATTCGCACCTTGGCTCCTCTGGCAAACGGCAAATCCACATGTCTCAAGACCTAGTTCCTGTAAGGATGGCAGTTACAGATATTGCTATTGATAGTACTGTCCGTGTCATTAGGGCCTTAATGATACTGGACTTGCTACATCCGTCGTTGGCACCCTGGCGTGTACAAATATTCGAGTGTCAGCTTCTTCTGACAACATTGGAGACACAGCATTCCAGGTGACTTCCTATTGTGTTGCTAATTGGCATTCTTCTCCTTTTGTGACAATGACTGTGCTTGTGTCTGTGCTCACACATCTTTTCGGCAAGAAGTGAAACAGCTCAGTCTTGTTGCTGTCATTCTCGAAGAAAGTTTCTCCGTTACTTGGGGTCTTTACTGGCTTCCTGTCATTCTTCTTTGATTTCCTTGGCCCCCTTTTCGACCTTGCCTCAGACTTCAGACTTTGACTTTCTTGTACAACAATCAAAACACTACATCCACCCTCGTAACCTTGGCACATAGGATTCCACCTTTGGGTGTGTCTTTCTTTAGCAGTCATACAAATATTTTGAAAGTATGTGGAGGAGGGCATGTAAGTTTGTGAGTCATCAATGATGACTGCGTCTTCCCCTTTGCGTTCTCTTGTCTGCGGATGTTCACTTTGCGCTTTCAAGAATTTCAGCAGCTGTGACTTCAAATTTTTTTTTAAATTTTTCTTTTATTTTTTCAAAAAAAAAAAAATTTTTTCAAAATTTGGATTTTCAATGGGGCCATCGGGCAGATTTGCATCAGAAATGCCTTGCAGAAAATAAATGCCAAATTTGATGCTTGTATCTTAATTTGCACGATTTTTCTACTAGTCTACTCACTAAATATATTCAAAACTAGAAAAGCATTAAATCACTGTCCTACGGAGGCGTTTCGTCGGCTAGCCCGAACCCACTAGGCCGCACAAGAAGAGAGGCGCTTGCGGCCACCCCAAGATCGTAGCTCAGTCAGGCAACTGCCGTGTCGACGAAAATGTCGGAGGGTCAACCAGCGAGTCACCACAAAGTGGCACAGGTTAACCAGCGCTGCATCCTCTCGGAACTCCTGCGGTCTTACAGACTTCCGTTAAACTATTAAACGCCCCCACGAGGTCCAGTTCTTTGCCCTTTTCCTTTTCCTGGGGTTTCTGTTGTGATGAATGTATGGCGCATGTCCTTGTAAGTTAGCAACCAGTTGTCTACGTGTACATAATAAAGCCTAGTAACGGTTGAAGTTTCTTCGTCTTGCTTTATTCCTGCATGATTGAATACGTCTGTTTGATTGCAGTACGTACGCTGATTGCATACGTTGTTTTGGATTGCATACGTGTCTTGATTGCATAATCGTGATCGTAACACATATACATGTCCGTGCTGTGATGTTGACTGGTTCGTGTAGACGTCCTGTTTCTCTCGATTGAGCTGCCGTATTGCAGTTCGGGATTTTAGCTGTGCATCTCTTAAAATACGCAAAGTGATAAAGATAATCAAATCCGACGAGCCTCAGGCAGACACGTGATAACTGTTTGTAAGGACAAGGGACCACAAAAAGCAAAAGCCAACAGATGAAAGCCAAATAGACAGGACCCCCGGCTCGGCAAATCACAACCGGAACGAGCTGCTAAGAACGGGTCTCCGTATTGTCAGTACATGCGGAGGCTCGTCGAGGTACCATATAAGACTCCCGGATCTGTCTTCGCAGATGCCCCGATACTTAGGGATAAACAAAAAGCCCATCAACGACTTCTCAGGGCCTGATCGGACACCTGTCGGCGCCGCCAGTGACAGAAATAGTATGAGGATACACGGTGTTGATTAAAACACACTGAGCTAGAAAGATATATACAGCACGTTATCCAAAAGCAAAGCGACGCTCGCTCTCTCGCAACATGACGGCTCGGAGGCGCGCGTCCCGCGATTGGCTAAAAGCCAGGCGTCGCTCGGCAAGACCGGACAAGTGGTGAGACACCGACCAACTAAAATACTATATCATATAATAATAATATAATACATAATAAATATATATATATTTACGATATATTATATTACTATATACTATAATATACTATATATATTTATATAATATACCGATTAGTAATCACATGAATATACCTACCAATATAAATTCAACCTATATAAAACCTCTATATATACTCCTCTCTCTTCTTGTGTCGGTTGCCTCAACATCATCGTAGGAGTCACAGTGGCCCATTCTGCTCAGCATGGTAATGAGCTATTTTGACCTCGTCATATGGCGAACTGCAATTCCCAGGGCCACATGCTTTGGCATGTTAGTTCTAGCATGAGTCGCACAGTGTACAACATCCTGAGCAAGCATCAAAACACGTCTCATCTGATGAGTTGCTACATTCTGGTGCTGAAAACTCATCTTCATCTTCCTTTTCTGGTTTGGCAATTAACCCGCGTAGTAGCAGTAAAGACTGTCTGGTATCACAGATTTGGATTTTGTCAGGGTTAGATCCATGATATTAGGTGGTCGGACTGATATGCCTTGGCATTCATTGATCTCCGACTTGAGAGTTTCGCAGTGGGTACAGCAGACTCACCCTGTCGCAATCATCCATCGCTGTTGTGGGCTGTTTCTTGGTACACCCGTGGCTGTTGCGGTGTTACACTATAGGCAGAGTTGATGAATCAGCTTGAGTACAAAAGCTCGGACTTACTAAGATCATATGGCTTATGGAAGACAATGTCATCTCCAAAGTGTTTCTTAGTTGAAGTTTGAGTCGCTGGGTAGTATAGCTGTCGACTGCCATCCCTGTCCGAGAAAATGATTATCTGTCAGAAGAATTTCATATCAAAGGCTTCCACCATTCAGGCACAGAGATATCTTCAGCCAATTCTTGAATGCCGTATCGTAACAAGTTTCTTGTCTCCCTTCATGGAAGCCAGCATACTGCAGATTAGCTTTGCTGATGTATGAGGCATGGAAGCTCTGTGGTATCTAGCTTCTGCTGCCACTAGATCGTTACTGACAGCACAGTAGTCGTAACATGTCCCATCGCCTTGCGGTCGCTGCTTGCACAATAGTTTCACAGGCTTGGAAAGTTCTGACATGGTCATCTCCTTTACCCTTCTGTGTGTTTTCTTCTTGCAGAAGAGGCACATAGTCCGTCAGTGGACGTTGACTGGGACTGATACCCTGGAGGTCTCCGTCAAACTTGTTTCAGATTGTGTGCCAATCTTAGATTTTTCTGCTGGTGTCGGTGAGAATGCAGATCTTCTCCTCTGCATGTAACGCAGGTTTCTTTGCTTGTCCATTTTTCGTAGCAATTTGAGTGCCATTTAACATCCGCGGTTGCCAAACTGTCAAAATCTGATTTTAAACGTTCGTATACTTCATCTCGTCGGAGTTCCAGTGCTGCAACAAGTGTCTGTATGGAGTATCTCGGGCTTTCTCAGTGTCTCGTTTGAGTCCATCTGACAATTATGCACTTGTGAAAGTTAGTCAACTTCTGTCTCTTTACAGGTAAAAGTTGCACTACTGCCTGCTCTCTAACTGGCCATTGCTTCAGTTGCTAGTAGGATTCTTTCAGATGTTCAATCTGGAATGACACAGAAAGCACTACTTAACCACACTTTACCATCATTTTCATTTTAAACTTTATTTTTGTAATTATCTAGTCATAAGAATTTCATAAAAAATAGACTAAACAGCATTTTTAGTCCAGCAGCATGAACCTGAGAAATTCAATTGTTCACACCCACTACAGAAAGTTTGACTTGACATATAGTATGCTCTAAAGATGCTAAAATATAAAAAAAGCTCATAATATTGATTTGTTGATTTTTACCTCTTGTGGTTGTACAGTTGAATGAATATCGACATTTCTGTACATATTCTGAAAGAGAATTATAATAGCCAATGATACCTCAAATATTGAACAATCTGGTTATCCACAAATATTATTCACAACCGTTTACCTAC
>CM068961.1:98624227-98638867 GCA_035128595.1 Eptatretus atami
AATGTACTTTGATGTTAATAACTTGTATGGCTGGGTAATGTCTGAATCTCAACCCTATGCTAATCTTAAATGGGTGAAAGAATACGAGTACAAATCTCTCTTAGATGATATAATCTCCACAAGTCAAGAATATTTAGATAAACGGGATTATGGATATTATTTTGAAGTGTATTTAAACTATCCCAGAAAACTTCATAACAAACATAAAGACCTTCCTCATGGAGCTGTAAAAGAGATCCCCAATCAAAAGCTATTCAGTGGTTATCAACAACATTTCTTTAGTTCTTAAAATGAGTTGAAATATATCAGGTCAGGTCAGGTATGGGAACACTAGAGGGTTCTCGAGAATGTTAAGGTCTAAAGTGATTAGAGTTAGACGACATGTAAGTCTAAACGTTTGATTCTAGAGTGTTTTCATTGAGTAAATGCTTAAGGGGATTCTAACGTTTGATTCAGAGGGTTCTTCAAGCAGTAAATGTTAAGGGTATTCTAAACGTTGATTCTAGAGGCGTTATTCAAGTAAATGTATGGGGTTCTAAACGTTGATTCTCGAAGGTTATCAAGAGTAAAATGTTATGGCGTTCTAACGTTGACTTCTAGAGGGTTCTCAAGAGTAAATTAAGGCGGTTTCTAAACGTTGCATTCCAGAGTGGTTATCAAGAGGTAAATGTGGAAGGAGGTTCTAAACGTTGATTCTAGAGGGTCTCTAGAGTAAATGTACAGGGGTTCTTTAAACAATTGATTCTAGAGGTGTTACAAGAGTAAATGTTAAGGGTTCTAAACGTTGATGTCCAGAGGTTATCAAGAGTTAAATAATTAAGGGGTTTCTAAACGTTGATTCTAGAGGGTACAAGAAAAATGTTAAGGGGCTTCTAAACATTGATTCTGAGAGGCGATTATCAGAGTAAATTGTTTATGGGGTTCTAAACGTTGATTCCAGAGGGTTCTCAAGAGTAAATGTTGTGGGGTTCTAAAATGGGCGATTCCAGAGGTTCTAAGAGTAAATAGTAAGGGTTCTAAACGTTGATTTTAGGGGTTTCAAGAGTATATATTAAGGGGTTCTAAACGTTGATTCGAGGGGTCTGAAGTGTGAAATATAAGGGTTCTAAACGTTTGATTCAGAGGTTTCTCAAGAGTAAATGTTAAGGGGTTCTAAACGTTGATTCTAGAGGGGTTCTCAAGAGTAAATGTTAAGGGGTTCTAAACGTTATTCTAGAGTGTTCTCATGAGCTAAATGTTAAGGGGTCAAAACGTTTATTCTGGAGCAGTGGTTCTTAACCTTTTCAGAAGCGCCGAACCCTAAGAAAAACCTCCGTACACTCGCCGAAACCCTCAAAATTTGACCAAAAAATTCATTTTAATTAATACAAAAATGAAAAAAAAATTGCATCAAAAATTCAGAGTATATTTGTATAATAAAGAAGAGTAAATTCAATTTTAATTAATAGAAAAATAAAAATCAAATTGCATCAAAATTCAAAAGTATATTTGGATATTAAAGAATTGGATCTGAATGCGATTTTTGTTCTTTGTGTTTTTTGAGGCGATCTGGGAAATGCGTGGCTTTGTTTTGGCGAGGCCACCCTCATATCACTTTCGCATGCAAGTCTGCTCCTTTCTTTGTTTTGATGACCAGCAGTTCGAAAATGCATGCTCACAGAGATACTTGTGTGACGAACGGCGTGAAGATCTCAAGGCGCAATTTAGCGATAACAGGATACCCTTCCATTTGGCGGGCACCAAAAACGTTGTGAGCGTTGTTGTGCAGAAGAGTTGTTGTTGAGTCTGGCTCTGCTGAAGTTCGATGAGTTGCGTCGAGGTATTGATCATTGACATCTGCCGCTTGCAACGCCGAAAGTAAATGGCTGTCTCACCCATGCTGGTGTTGTGCTTGGTCAGGGAAATATCCATCGAATGACTTTCCCAGCTCCTACAGTGCGTGGCAATCGATTTGCTTCAGTTCCCTTGCATAACAGTGCCTCCAACTTCAGAATCATCTTCAATTCCGCTCACGCACTCGTCGGGTAGCGGGAAAGTTCACGAAGTTGTCCTTCTCTGTTCGCCGCTCCACAACGGTAACTTCTTTCGAAAAGCGCTCAGCTTTTCTTCAGCTTCGATGACATTCACTCCACCGCCCTGCATCTGCAATTGAGATGGTTGGGTGCGTCTAAGATGTCAGCCATGTATGCCAATGCCAGGATGAACTTTGATATCTTCGAAATGAGTTGCATGGCGATGCTGGTGCCTCTCGCAGAAACAGGGCTAATTCTACACGCAAGGCAAAAAACGCGCCTCAGTACCTTCCCTCGTGATAACCACCGAACGTTAGAGTGGTAGAGCAGGACTGTCGAATTCAGAGCCGATTTTATTGCACAGCTCTTTGAAGATGCGATATTCAGAGCACTGCTTCACACGTTAATCACAGTTTCAACGACGATTTCAGAACATCGGCCAGTTTCTGGAGGCAGAGTTTGATGCCAGCGCGTGTCTGTGCAGAACACAGTGCGTGACGATGGACGTGTGGTGCATCGGCCTTCACCATTGCCTCCAAAACCAGAGTTGTGCCCCCAGCATGGCTGGCAGCCCCGTCCGAGCAAACTGCAGACACCATGTTCCAGGAAAGACCGTTGCTTCTAAGAAGTCGTCCACAAGTTTCTTCACCGTCAGCTGCTTAAGTCGTTGTTGTGAGAGGCTTGCAGAACAGAAACTCTTCCGTGATCCCGTCTCCCTTGACATAACGCACAAATACGATGAGAAGGCTCAAATTAGAAAAGTCGGTGGTCTCGTCGAGTTGAAGGCTGAATTTCTGTTGGACTCGCAACTAAATTTGCAACTAAATTGCAACGCGACTAAATTTACTGACATCCTGATCCTGAAACAAAAAAGAAATAAAATTAAGTTAGACTGAAAGCAAATTATAGCAAAATTGCAATGTGTTTCGGAGGGCTTTCACCGAACCCCTGAGACTGACTCACCGAACCCAGGTTAAGAACCACTGTTCTAGAGGTTCTCAAGAGTAAATGTTTAAGGGGTTCTAAACGTTGATTCCAAGGTTCTGAAGAGTAAATATTAAGGTTCTTAGTGGTGATTCCAGACGGTTCTCGAGTAAATGTTAAGGGTTCTACACGGTGATTCCAGAGGTTCTCAAGAGTAAATTGTTAAGGGTTCGAAGCGGTATTCTAGAGGGTTCTCAAGAGTATAAGTTAAGGGGTTCTACACGGTGATTCCAAAAGGGTTATCAAGGGTAATTCAAAGCAGGCATTCGCAAACCCAGAATCGCGACCCCAACTTGGTTCGCCAGGGCCTTCTGATGGGTTGCAGATGACTCCGCACCGCTTGATCTTCCAGCGGATACACCATATCCAAATGTTGGTAGTTTTCAACTTTTCACAAATCCCAGTCTTTGAGATGGTTTTTCACGTACAAAAGCGTTTTCTCTGACAATTTTTATGGACGGTTCTGGAAAACCAAGTTAGGTTCCGGTAAATTTGGGTCACGAAGCAAATGTGATTTTCAAATTTTCGCGGCATGGACAAAAAAAGTTTGGGAACCTGTGTTCTGAAGGGATCCAAATGATTATAATTAAAGGTTCTAAACCCTAAAGGTAAATTCTGATGTTCTTAAGGATAAAATATGGAAATTGTGGCAGAGTCAAGTGACTGTCCAACCAATGGGTGTTGGCATGCCACCTGACACATGTATGGCTTCTTTTACATGTAGATTGCGTTATAACTGTGGGGGTAATTGAGTTTAAACCTCCAAACTTTAGGATCAAAACTCTCTGGTTATGGCGTCCAAGTCCACCTCGATGGGAACCAAGAAACATGGATCTCAAGAACATTGACATCTATCGTCTGTTCTCCACCTAAGCGTGACTCGACCCTTTGAATAATATTACACGAGCACCGTACCCAGTCATGAGCATCAATGGATTCCACACGTTTGCCCCAATATCGCAGCACACAAAGCTGTTTGTGCATCTATCCATCTATCCACTCAAATATAAACACAGGCTTCACATGCGCACAGCCACCAAAGTTCCCACAATCCATTGTGACAAATGACATTGTTTCACCAACGTGCAGTGATTGAATTCCTCGTGAAGGAGAACAACTCAGCTGCAGATATCTGCAGCCGATTGAGTCAGGCGTAGGACAGATGCCTTGCATTGGTTGTGAGCAAGTATCAGAAGGTGAATGAAAACACTTAAGAGACAGAGACACAGAACATCACTGATCAGTCACGCTTTGATCGGCGAGAAGCACCACGACTGAACGCAACAAGTTGACAGTTGATGTGCTCATCAGCGAGGATTGAATGGTAATGGTTCGGGAGATCGGCAGCACAGCACGGCAGAGGCACCATGCCGTACAGGAGATGATAGCGATCTTGGAATATGGGAAACTTTGTTCTCGTTGGTTCCCGTTTGCTTACGAACACAAAAACACACCCATGGATGTGTCTTCACAGTTGCTTCAACGACACCCTGCCAAGGCCGATGACATCCTTTCCGTATTGTGACTTGGTGACGAAAGCTCAATTCCACCATTTTGACCCAGAAACCAAGCAGCAGAAGCATGAATGGCATCACTCTACATCTTCAAAAAAGAATGGGCACAAGAGAGTACCCTCCACAAGCAAAGTTATGGAACAGTCTTCTGGGATGCTGAGGAATGTATACTGGTTGGTTTCCTGCCCAAGGGGGAAACCATCAACGCATCTCACTCTGTGTAGACACTCAAGAAATCTGAATCGTGCACTTCAGCAAAAGTGATAGATTTAAAAAGCTGTTCATCTTTCAACATGACAATGCGAGACCTCACACAGCACGCTTGATATTGGGAGGAAATTCTCAAAGAATGGCTGGGAAGTGCTCCTCCACCCCCATACAGTCCGGACTTGACCCCGTGCAATCTTTCGGGCCCTGAATGAAAGATCACTGAGAGGCCAGCACTATGAAAATGATGAGGCAGTCCACGTAGCCACATGTAGGTGGTTGCAGTCTTGGGAACGACTTCTACCGCAGTGGGATGTTTAAGCTCTGCAGCAGTGACAGAAATGCACGGATCGTTCTCGAGATTTTTGTGGAAAGTTAATATGATATGTCCAGTTATTATTGACCACATCACTTCTTGTATCTACTGCCGGACCCCAAGTTATGAAAAACAGTCCTTATGAACGAAATCCATACACAATACTGAAAAAATATGCTCTGATCGTATGAACATGCACGGTTACATATGAATAGCTGGCCTACTTTGTTGACTGATTCCTCCATTCAGATTGCTGAGAGTCCTGGCTCACAACAGCCAGGCATTTGTTGCCACGTTACTGACGTGATTCCCTGTTGTAGCCGAGCTCCTCCTGATTTTTTTTTGCCCTTATCAACATGTCAGAGAAGTGCAAAAGTGATACAGAAACACAAACAATACGATGATCCTCCAGATAGTGCACCCAAGAAGCTTAGGAGCCTGAGTATGGAGGTCAAAATGGACATATTGTTGCGGAGCCGGGTATCGGCTGCGAGCACGACCGCTAGGTGAGGCAGTAGGGTCGACTTACCGAACACCCGGAATCTATGATCGTACCTTTCGGAAAACTCCGAGGGTACGGGTCCCTTACCGTACGTCAATAATTCCACCACGTGGTACAGGGTTATTGCCACTCTTCAAAATAACCTAGAGATCCACGTGGCGATAGTTACGAGTATTCACACCCTCGACGGCACTCGTACGAGGCGAGCCGTTAGCTGCCCGACCCGTGCGCAACCCGAGCGGATGGTTGCCGAAGTCCCGTCGGTCCAAATGTACATTTACAGTGGCAACAGCCTTTGTAATCACCAACACGCGCCATGCTAAACCAATGGAAGAAACACAGCAACGAACTGATACATGTTAACAAGCCGGAAGGCGGACATGGGGAGTCGACTACCCAATAGAACCTGACGCGATGGGCCCGTTCGATGGGGAATGACCTGACGAATAAGCACAAGGAAATTCATGATTCTAGCTTCAAAGAGGTTAATGCTGCAGATTGTTTTTTCGTTAAAATACCCCCACATTTAGAGGTTTTTCGGCCGTTGCTAGGCAACGGAGGGGGTCCATAGCAACGGTTCTCATTTGCACACAACGAGTCATGTTATGAACCTACCAACCAAGTTTCATCGAAATCGTCATTGTATTAACTGAAAATCGCCATTTTAAATACAGATAATAAGCGGGAGAACAAATCTCAAAAAAAAAAATTGAAAAAATTTTTTTTTTCGACTAGATCGACTACCGACAAATGGGTATTTATTCACAGTAAATCGGGGGAAACGACGGAAGCACGTCAGGGCAGAGTTATCACGGACTAATGGAGAATGCAAATTACACACACACACCACACACACACACACACACACACACACACACACACACACACACACATTACCAGAAGGACATGGACCTGTCCACCTCGTGTGGTTCGGCTGACACGGGCGAACCAGGCCAGCGTCGAGATGCGATGATAGAATCCAGAGCTCCCTTCAGCGCTCGTCCCGGCAACCAAAACTCTCCTCGTATCCCAAAACTTCCAGAACGCAGGAGGTTTCTCTGCCACATCTCCAAGTCTTTGAGTTGAACGTCAAAGCGAGGCTGATAAACTCCACACTTGTTTCAACCTGCCCGTCAGATTGACCACAACCTCCTCTGCTCGATGGTCATCAACTATGTCAAAAAACTCTCCTCCTCGTCTGATCGCGCCGCAACCTCATTCACTCTTCTCCGGGGGGGGGGGGGGGGACGCCTCCTCCCTCCCCACTCTCCCTCACTGGACGGTTTTGGCGTGCAAAATGCGCTCGTCGCCCTTGTCATTGGCCAAAACGAGCGGCAAGTCCGTCGATTGGCCGCGGGCATGGTACGTCATGCGGGACCACCTTTCTCACCGTCACGGGGTCTGATTGGCTGATCAGCGGCCACCTCACTCATAGCATGCTGATTGGTTGTGGCCAACGCGAGGCTCCTCCTTTAACTCCGCCCACCTTGCGTCGGCCAGAGCGAGCGTGAAGGTGAGGGTGATGCTGCAGTTGTTGTAGTTGATGTTGGTGGTTGTAAAAATAAAAGAAAACCCTGACTCTCAAAATAACTCCGCAGCGCTGAACATTTAATTACCCATAAACAAGGAAGGAGCTATCTATCCACATTTATTTATCGCGAAATAACTGAGCTATAGGACCTGTATGTTGAGTTGCAGTAAGCTTCCAGATTCGTAACAATATTAAGGTTCAGAGAAGGGTGAAACGCCATCTCACATCGGCCATGCCTTGCACCACCTCCAGACCATTCCTCGCGACCATCGAGACGATTTTGAAGGACAAGGTGAGAATTCTTGAACATATGAAGGGAACATAACACATGAAGTTAACTGATTACCTTCACAGCAACAACTACACTCCAAGACAGGATCGCATCCAGAACTTGAGGTGCACTCGATGGAGCGCGTACCTCCGCTGTGCCAATGCCTGATCCAAAAGAACATATCAGACGCAATAAATACAGTATGTGTTTTTAGCCCCATCTTCTCAATGGTGAAGAATCACTTTAAAAATTAAAAAAAGACATATCCAGATCCAGATTCTGATCTTCACCAAAATTGAATCAATTCTTCCGAGCCGCACCACCCAACATGTCCACCAAGTTTCATCCAAATCCGTTCCACAAACTTTTTTGAGAAATCGAGCTCTTTATTACTTTAGCCCGATCTCTCAATGGGGGAAGAATCACTTTTAAAATTCGAGTAGCCTTCCGGTTCTGGGTTGGAGCCTCGGCATGTCTCTTTGTGGGGCACATAACAGCAATTTTTGAGAGGAATGGTGCAAATGATGATACAAGCATCAAATTTGGCACATTTGTTTTCCAGGGGATTCTAATCAAATCTGCCTGAATTGGCCATTTGAAAATCCAAATTTGAAAAAAAAATTGTTGAAAAAAAAAAAAACTTCGAAAAAGTCAAGATCACGAATCAATTGTTGGATTGCTGGCTGAGATTGGTGAATATTTCAGAAACATCATCAAAGACGTTGCAAGTCTGCCATGCAGTTTCTTCACTTACCGCGGAAGGCAGACACAACGTCACATCCAGTGAACGTATGGAAGTATGGGACCCTCTAGCTTTCTCAGGACCTATTGCCACAAACTACCTCATGGACTGGAATCCATTGCGCCTTGGCTACCTGGCCAAGGCAATCCAGATGTTCTCAAGACCTAGTTCCTGTAGGATGCAGTACAGATATTGCTATGACTAGTAAGTCCGTGTCATTAGCCTTAATGATAATGACTTGCTACCATCCGTCGTTGCCATCCCTGGCGTGTACAAATATTCGAGTGTCAGCTTCTCATGAACAACATGGAGACACAGCATCCAATGACTTCTTTGTGTTGCTAATGGCAATCTTCTCCTTCTGTGTACAATGACTGTGCTTGTCGTCTGTGCTTCACACATCTTTTCCGCAAGGAAGTAAAACAGCTCAGTCTTGTGCCTGTCATCTCAAAGAAAGCTTCTCAGTTACTTGGGGGGTCTTACTGGTTCCTGTCACTTTCTTCTGATTCCTTGCCCCTTTTAAGACCTTGCCTCGGACTCAGGACTTGACTTCTTGTACACATCAAACACTACGTCCACCCTCTCATACCTGGCACCATAGGATTTCACCTTTGGGATGATGTCTTCTTTAGATAGTCATCAAATATCTTTGAAGTGCATGGAGGTAGGGGCATTGATAAGTGCTGAGCCATCAATGATGACTGCCATCTCCCCCTGGTTCTCTGTCGGATGTTCATTTTGCACTTCAAGAATTTCAGCCAACTGTGACTTCAAACTTTGGTTTTTTGGTTTTTAACAGCTTGTTTTTTTTTGGTTTTTTTTCACAATTTTTCAAAATTTTGATTTTCAAATGGCAATCGGGCCAGATTTGATCAGAAAGCCCTGCAGAACAGAAATGCCAAATTTGATTGCTTGTATCATAATTTGCACGATTTTTCTACTATCTACTACACTATCTCTTAATGGCTCTCTGCTGACTTTCTCAAAGTCAAGTTTCTGGACGTTATCTGTCCCGTTTTATTCTGTTATTTTCCATCTACATGTTACTGTGTGTTCCAAGTTTGGTTTTGTTCAAAAATCGTGCTATTTTGTTGAGTTTCGACGACCTTGTCTTCACGGGTTCCTTGAGGCCTTCCCCTTCAGTGTACGATCGTGTTTTATTTGTATTCTCTCCCAAATACTTCCAATTTATATTTCCCCCACTTTCCCAACGTCCCCCATCCCTCAAATCTAAACACTCTGGTTATGTCTTATATCCAAAACAAAAAACAAAAAAAAAACACTACCTTTCTCCCTGCATACCCACGAGTCCCGATCCTGCTCCTTCTCCTTCTTCTTCTTCTTTTTCTTCTTCTTCTTCTTCTTCCTACTTGCCAGCACACCATCTTTATTCTACTTGAGCTGATCCACTCTCGCCATTACCTTCACGATTTCTCCTGCAACCTCCCATTCCCGAATCCTACCTGTTCTTCAAAAAATACAAATCAAAATTAATATCTTCCTTGTATCCTTTCGATCTATACACTCCTGTACCACGTGGCTCTCTCTCCACCCTCTTCCTGGTATTTTCATCGACCCAGCAGCTTCACTCTGCGTTTATAGTTCCAAATAACCATACACCTCCACGATTTTACTTCAACCTTCCATTTTCCGAATATTACGCAATCCTGATTTAAAATAAATAAATTCACTTTGACGATACAACCTCCCATAGGCACGTGCTTCTCCGCAACCACGTGATCTGTTTCCACCCTCTACGTTTACCAATCCAAAATCACCATTCACATCACGATTTTTATCTACAAACCTTTCCATACCTAATCTGAAATGAAAACTCGTTCAAACAATAATATAATAAGAATAATGAGAATAACAACGATCTCTTATAATGCTTCATCTTCCTCTTTCACACGTGTGGTTCTCTTTACTGTATCATAATTCACTACTCTTCTCCCATTTCAAACAGACTGCTCTCAATTCGACCTTTCCTTCATCCCTTGTCTAAAATCCAACTGTGTGCAGCGTTTCTTCTCTCCGTTCTCTTAATTTGCCTTTATTGCTTCCATCAAGAAATGTCTTTTAATCACATCTCTGACCTAAAAAAATTTAAAACCCAGTTTGCAATGAGTGTTCACTTTCCATCAACCATTCCTTTTTTCCAACGACAGTGCCAACTCGCCCCTCTCACCCCTCCCTCTAAAGCAACCATTACACACTTCTCCCTCCAAGTCTCCCTCTCAACCTCTCTCAAAAACCTCCCCCCATCTTTCTCCCTCAACTCTCCCCACTCACCCTTCTCCCACCATTCACCCCCCTCACTCAACCTTCTCAAAGTAGCCACCTCCCCCTGTCATCCACAAAACTGCCTCTTTCCCCTGCCCTCTCACCTGCATCTCGTCACTCCACCTCCACAAATCCTCAACTGCCTTCTACCCCCTCTCTTACCCCCTCTCCCCAGCACCACAGAGCCTTTTCTCCTGCTCATTGGGCCCCCCTCCCTCGCTATCTGCAATCCCCCACACTCTTTCAAACAACTCTCCTTACCTCCCCCTCCTCCCTTGTCCTACCTTCCCCCTCCCATCCCATCCCCTCCACTCCCTCTTCATTAACAGGTGGACCTTCAAATATCTGGGGCCTTCGCTCAAACCTTTCAGATATTTCCATACAGGTTGCCACTGACAAACCAGACATAATCTGCCGAACAGGAACTTTCCTCCCTCAAGACGTCTCTGACTCCCAAGTTATCTCTCCCTGGTTACTCCCTCCTCTGGTGTGACAGACCTGAAACTCGTCCTGGTGGAGAGTTGCTCTCTTCATCAAAGACTATTCTTCACTCTCCCTGCACTGCCCTCACTTCCCCCACACCCCCAGGAATACCTCTGGCTGCCGGCTTCCCCTTCCGCTCCCACCTCGTGTTTGTATGTGTACTGTACTGTCTTACCAAACAGTTGATGACTCCATTCTCTCTATCGAGTGCAGCCTGTGGCTGCTGGTGCATCACTGGTGGGACGCGACTATTGCCGCTGATGCAGTGTCCCCCTTACCAGTACACTGGTGCTCATTTTGCCGACCTCGAAGGATGACAGGCTGAGTCCACCTCCTGGTGTATTTTAATTCAGCAGCCAACGGCGGCTACACTCAGGACCCTAGGATCCCAAGCTGCCACCCTAACCACGAAGCCAACACAGGCTTATATGACTCCATTTACACCTCACTATCCAAAAACAGCGACCAACTTCTATCTTCTCATCTAAATTCTCTCTTCCTCATATGTGGTGACTTCAATTGTCATCATGCCAGTTGTTCTGGGTGTGCGGTACTCTCTCACCTGTCATGGCTCTCAGCAAAGCTTTCTGTGACTCATTAGGAATGACTCAATCGCGTCAGTTTCCTGACCCGGGATCTCAACCAATTGTACTCATCTCTTCTGGATCTGATTTTGACAAATTTCCATGAAAATATCTGCTGTTCTTCCTCCGCTCCAATCGGTTCTTCTGACTACGGTGCTTGTCAAAGTGGACATCTCTCTGCTGTTATCAGAGAACCACCTCACCGCCGTCGACCTCTGCATTCACTCAAGCCGACTGGCAGGGTCTCCAAGCAAGCCATTAAACTTATAGACTGGTCTCCCATCGCTACTTTCTCCAACATCAACTCATCCTGGGAATTCTTTCAAAGAAACTTGCTCTCTCATGCAGAGGTTTATCACCTCTCGTCTTCAGTTGTCCTACCCTTCCTCCCGCCCTTGGTTCACTGAAGCTTGTGCGAGGCAGTTGTCCTGAAACAACTTGGCCTTTGCTCATGGAAAGCAAACCCAACTGAGGGTAATCTCAGTTCCTTCCATAAAGCTTGGAACAAGTGTGATCTACCCTCAGGTGAGCCAGAAAACAACATCTTCTAAGCTCATCTGAACTCTCAAACCTCTCTCCCTCCTCCAAATCCTGGTGGTGTCTAATCAAATCTTGTTTCTGGTGTATGTTCCCCCTCCACCCCCTCCCTCACCTCAAATGGCCGCACTGCTGATACTGCACTGTGAAAAGGCTGAATGCTTAAACTAGGTGTTTGTGTGGAGCTGTTGAACATCTCCCAACACTGAAAAACAGCCATTATTGGTGAAAATACTTTAAACGATCGAAAGTAACCTTTAAAAGTATAAAAAGGTGTTGTTTTCATTCTATTGATTCATCTTCAGAATGAAACATCGGCTAGCAGAATGAGAAGATAATATATATTGTGATAAAGATCTGCCTGTCACATTAACCAAAACAGGTCTTCGTGCAAATGAAATATCAATGCTTTGAAAATCAAAAGATCAAATGAAAATGATCAATCAAGAGGAACGCAGTGCTTGGGGGAGTTTCTGTTTCTGTTACCTCAAAGGAAAATGATTTCTGAGATGGCTTTTCAAATAGAAACCTGATGAAATTGGGAAAATCATGAAAACAGATGACAGCACAAGAGGAGCAGAATGAAGTGTATATATTGTTACGGCTGTGGAAATTCGCAAACCACCATTCAGGTTCCCGTAGGTGAGATATCTCTAAGTACATGTGTAGTTAGCCCAAATCCGTTGTCTAAAGGAATTTATGTGATTCATTCGGGCTGCGCGGGAATTTATGTGATTCATTCGGGCTGCGACGCTTTGAGATAGCCGTTTTTCTGTTCTATCTTTATTTTGAACCAACCACGTCCCAACCGCCACCACTACAACAACCAACCAAAACCACGCCACCTCAACAACCACCGCGTTCTGACTCGGCACACGGTTGCCAGAGGCCTGGCCTTCGCGAGGGAAAGCAGGCGGCCCCGTTCCCCCAAACCGGCGCCGCCCGGTGGATTTCACCCTGCGAGGGAAGAGGAAGAATGCCACGGCGGTTGCGAGCGTCGCCGATTGGGCGGAGACCCCTCCTTCCGAAGTTCCAGCATGTTCTGGAAGGAGGGCAGGAGTTGAGAGGGGGCGGGGCTTGTGAAAAAGGGGCAGAACCATTGAGCCAAGGGCGGGCTGCTGAAGAAAAAGGGGCGGAACAAAAACGCGAAGGACAGTTAAAGTTGAGTTAAAGGCCGACGCGAGCGAGTGAGGAGAGCCGGCGGAAAGGCCGAACGCGAAGCGAGCGAGTGAGGAGGTCTCGGCGGGGAAGGCCGAACGCGAAGCGAGCGAGTGAGGAGAGGCTCGGCCGGGAAAGCCGAACGCGAAAGCGAGGCTAGGAGGAGAGCTCGGCGGAAAAGGCCGAACGCGAACGCGAGCGAGTGAGGAGAGCCCGGCGGGAAAGCCGAACGCGAAAGCGAGCGAGTGAGGAGAGCTCGGCGGGAAAGGCCGAACGCGAACGCAGCGAGTGAGGAGAGCTCGGCGGGAAGGCCGAACGCGGAAAGCGAGCGAGTGAGGAGAGCTCGGCGGGAAAGGTTGAACGCGAACTGCGAGCGAGTCGAGGAGAGCTCGGCGGGAAAGGTTGAACGCCGAAAGCTGAGCGAGTGAGGAGAGCTCGCGGGAAAAGGCCGACGCGAAAACTGTGGACGAGTGAGGAGAGCTCGGCGGGAAAGGCTGAAACGCGCGCGGCTGGAGTTGAGAGAGAGTCAAGCTTGGATAAAGACGCGAGCGCGGAGTGGCTTGAGGTCTCGCTCTCTCTGTCACGTGGGAACTCGCCTGGACTCGTGAACTCGCCTCCGTCTGAAGTCTGAAGTCGTTGTGGGTCGTCGCCGAGCTGTGCGTCGTGGTCGGAGTGTCTGCGTCGGTGTGGAGCTCGTGGAACTCGCGAGCGAGGAGCTCGTTGAAGTCGAGCTGTGTCGTCGTCGAGTCGGGTCGAGTCGGCAGTGGAGACGCGCGAAGGAGACGGAGCTCGGAAGTGAGGTCGTGGAGGAGGACTCGACGCCGCACAAGGGAAGTCCTTTCTTTTCTTTGGGTTTTGTGTTAAAGTGTGTGTGGCGCCCAGTCCGTAAAGTAGAAAACTGATTAAGTACTTGTACATTGCCTTTTTATTTGGTAGTATCTCTGCGTCATTGTTTTTTTGTTGTACTTGATATATGTGCATTCTGATTCTGGTTTGCTGTATATGTGTGCTTTGTGTGTGTGTCTGTGTGTGAAATAATGTGCATTATGTTGAATTGTTCCCGTTCGCTGCGTCCCTGTCTTCGTTTGTGAATCTCCATCTTGCTTCACGTATAAAAGGGTTCGTAGGTGCTTGATATGCCCGTAATTAATTGGAACCGTCGTAGCCGCGACTATACTCGCTCTTATCCCGTTAGCATCGGATACGGACCGCTTTAATCGCCCTGTTTCCGGAGTCTGACCTGCGTGCGGGTCTATCCTCCGGTTTACCAGTCCGCGTGGGTATTGGTAGTCGTCGATGTTGGCGAACAACCCTATCCACTATTTGCTTGCGGTGCCATTGGCCGTCATCGTGCGTGAGTCGAAAAGGCCCACCGTGACTGCTCCGTCGATAGTCTCCTGGGCGTACGACCAGAATTGTCGTCGGTTGGCAGGCGGCCCCATTTTACAGGTCAACGTGGCCGTTTGCACGCGGCTGCGCTGATTTAATCGCAAACAGATATAATATAATCTCCCGT
>CM068961.1:98668388-98686791 GCA_035128595.1 Eptatretus atami
AGAAGTGCTTTAATCAGTAAGTCTCAATTTTACATTTGCTCAATGGGGCAGAGATCAGTCTCCTATTTTGTGCTTTTGGGCCTTGAGACAGTCTCAATTTTACATTTGTTTGTATGGGAGGGGGAGAAAATCAGTCTCCTATTTTGGGCTTTTGGGCCTTGAGTCCGAGAGTTTTTCCCTTTTTCCCCATTCATTTGAATGGCTGCCTCAGAAGCCCCATTTATCCTCTACTTCTGTCTGATTGCGTCGTCCAAAAGGTGCACCTCTCGGTACGCTTTGATGGGCCCCGTGAGACTATAAGAGAGAGGTTGTTTGTTGCCGGTTGTTATATGCATGTGTGCTGCTGCTGGTCTTCGGTTGCTAGGTTGCTTCACTTGAGTTGTTTTGTGGTTGCTGCGGACTGGCGCAATATTTTCGATTGGAGTTCCATTGGGTCCTCGGGATAGTTTGTGACTACTAGGGGTCAGCACATGAGGTATTGCGACCCACATTAAACCACTGCTTGCCAAACCAAATCCAACACCCATATGTAGTGGACACCGAGCGAATGACAGGCCCACACCACATGCGCAAGCAGTCTCGCACAGCACAGGTTTCTTTGTCTCGTCAATCCCCTCTAAGTCTTGTGTCCCAGAATGAGTGAGTTTAGGTGTACTTGTTGAGGCCATCGTGGTTTTGGGGAGCATTGTAACTTACTTGATTGTGATGACCACAGAGCGGCCTTGTTCTTCCCTTTCCCCCATTTCAATTTAATAAATACCCCCTTTTGACGAAATCTTGCCTGGTCATTGAACGGGATCCATAGCGCTGAGGAGATTTGGTTATTAACCTGTTAAATGGGCAAATTTGGTTCGTGCTTATGCGCCTCAAACGCAGATCACCAACAAGCATTACTCAGGCATTTTGTCGGCAATTATGCCACAGTCATTGTGTTCAGAGATGCCGATGCGTGCCAAATGAACCTGGTGGATCCAGAGATATTGTCCCCTTCCCACTACCCATCGTGCAGTGTCGGCAGTTGAATAATACGCAACCATAACAATATATAAATGGTCCCTCATTTGAGTTTTGTACCAAAATAATTCCATGTTTTATTAGTGTTCGACCCATCATACTAAATATAATTTGAGAAGTTTGTGTTTGTTTGACTTCTGTGTACTTCTAAAATACTCAGTGGAATGAGTTGAAAACTGCTGGTTGTACTTGGGATGTGCATAAGTAGTTTGTTTTAGGGGGTTAAAAAAAGAAAAGAATCATCGTCCAGGGATTCATGCTGGAGGGAGGACCCCAATTCCATCGATGTATATGTGTATTGTTTATCATCACCTGGTGGAAGCTGGTAATACAAGTAATAAATCATCAAAGGGGGGGAATTAACCCGTCCATAAGGATGGCTTCTTTTGTTGAATCACCATCCCATTCTGACAAAGCTCCATCCACCCCAGCACTTGAACATCACTTATAATAGTGATGTGCCCTTGGTTCTGATGAACTCCTTTAATACTGATGAGGATACACAGAAGATCCTGCAGAAATATGGCCATTGCAAGGTCAAGATCTACACCTTCAACCAAAGCAGGTAGTGGACCATACCTTCTTCACCCCACCCTCCCCCTGCCCCCCTTGTCGCTTTGCTCATTGTAATGTTCTACACACGCTAAAGCCCTCACCCGCACACCACACACGCTAAAACCCTCACCCACACCCCACACACGCTAAAACCCTCACCCGCACCCCACACGCGCTAAAACCTTCAACCAGCACCCCACACGCGCTAAAACCTCACCCGCACCCCACACGCGCTAAAAACCCTCACCCCGCACACCACACGCGCTAAAACCCTCACCCACACCCCACACGCGCTAAGACCCTCACCCGCCACCCACACGCGCTAAAACCGTCACCCGCACCCCACACGCGCTAAAACCCTCACCCGCCACACCACACGCGCTAAAACCCTCACCCACACCCCACACTCGCTAAAACCCACACTCGCTAAAACCCACATTCGCTAAAACCCTCACCCGCACACACACGCTAAACCCCACCCGCCCACCAACGCCAACCCTCACCCGCACCACCAACGCTCAAACCCTCACCCGCACCACCAACGCTCAACCCTCACCCGCACACCAACGCTCAAACCTCACCCGCACCACCAACGCTCAAACCCTCACCCGCACCACCACGCTCAAACCCTCACCCGCACCACCAACGCTCAAAAACCCTCACCAGCACCACCAACGCTCAAACCCTCACCCGCACCCCACATGCTCAAACCTTCTTCCGCAAAGCCTCCCAATGTCTCCTCCCTCCCTATCTTTAATTGTGTGGACCGCAAACATCCGAGGTCTCCACTCGAACTTGACAAATCTCTCAATCCAGGCCACTGCTGAAAAACCAGATATCATCTGTTTAACAGAACCTTCCTCCCACAGGATGTCCCTGACTCCTTCGTGCCTCTCCCTGGTTATTGTCTCTTCCGATTTGATAGTCCTAAACCACGCCCTGGTGGTGGAGTTGCATTTTCCATAATGAACTCAATTACTCACTGCCCTTGTACTGATATTACACCTTCCATCCTCCAGGAGTACCTCTGGCTGCGACTTCCCCTCCCACCTCATGTTAGCTGGATGGTACGAATCTTAAACAAGTGAGACTCATTACTCTCTCTCCTCTTCTCTTCCTCCTCCTCTTCTCTTCTTCTTCTCTTCTCTCTCTCTCTCTCTCTCTTTCTCTTTTTTTTCTCTCCTCTCTCCTCTCTCCTCTCTCCTCCCACCGTTCCCTGTGTCTTTTGCACCTGAGAAGGTGAAGGTTCTTTCAAAGCTCGACTCTGACTGCTACTGTACCTGATGGCATCAGCGCATGTGTCCTAAAAACCTGCTCTGCTGCTCTTGCACATCCTATCTCTGCCCTTTTCATCATATCATTTGCGCTCGGTCATCTTCCATCTGCTTGGAAATCCGCCAACATCACTGCATTACAAACTAGAAGGGCACTCGGTAGAGCGCATACCTCTGCCACGTAATGCCTGATCCACAAGAACATGTCGGGCCCAATACATTTTTGAAATATCACGCTATACAGTACTATATCATTTTTGGCTCTATCTCTCAATGGTGAAGAATCACTTTAAAAATCAAATTATTATCGTATCCAGATCTGGATTCGGATCTTCACCAAAATCGAATCAATTCTTCCTTGCCTCACACCCAACCTGTCCACCAAGTTTTGTCCGAATCCATCCACAACGTTTTGAGATATCGTGTTATATATTGTTTTTGGCCCCATCTCTCAATGGTGAAGAATCGCTTAAATTCTCATAGCCGGATCTTCACCAAAATCTAATCAGTTTGTCCTTGTCACACACCCAACCTGTTCATAAAATTTCATCCGGATCCGTCCACAACCTTTTGAGAAATCCTGTACACAGACAAACAGACAGAAAGGGGTGAAAACATAACCTTCTTCACCTTTGGTGGTGGAGGTAAAAAGGTGCAAAAACTGATACCCTCAACTACAGACCAATTAATTTGCTTCCAGTCAACAGCAAGGTCATGTAATCCATCATTGCAGTTGATATGGAATCCTTCCTTTTCTCCAACAACCTCAATTAGCTCAAACACTTGGAAGATATGTGCTTTCAATCCTGACAAATCTCACGCTCTCGCGATCTCTCTCCAAAAGGACCGTCTGGCAACCCCCCCCCCCCCCCCCCCCCCCCCCCCCCCCCCCCCCTCACCTACTTTTTCTCAACAATCTTCTTGAAGAAGTCCTTTCATTCAAGCTGCTGGGTCTCACTATCTGCCATGATCTTACCTAGGAAAGCCACATTTCCAAGCTGGTCTCCAAAGCCAGTCGCCGACTGGGCATCCTCCGTCGTTCAAAGTTCTTCCTTGGCACACCTAAACTCCTATCCACCTACAAGGCTTTCATCCACAACTTGATGGAGTACTACTCTCCCCTCTGGGCTGGCTCCCCTGCCTCACATCTTGCTCACATTGATGCTATGGAAACCAAGGCCTTTAAGATTATTGGAATCTCTTGTGATGAGTCTATGGGCATATGACATTGTCATCATAGACAGCTCTGCCGCCTACATTCAGGTCTTGCACCTTCTGCTCTCTTTCCGTGCTTTAATCTCATTCTTCCCTCAAGATTTTTAAGATGCTGTTTATCACCATCTCAGCCTGTTTGTAATCCAAAACCATGATCTTCCATACCCTTGTTAACACCACTCCAATCCCTCCTCCTTCCAAATTTCCTGTTTTCCATCCTGAGAGTTTCCTTCTGTGTCCATCTTGTCCACTCATGCATCCTCTCCTTCCCACACCCATTGTTTGTCCACCTCCTTCTGTCTTGTCCTTCGGCTGTGCTATTGGTGTCCCCCCCCTCTCCTTTTGTCCTATTGTATCCTGATCCGTTGAGTGTACTAGTACTAGCTCTTCCACAAGGCTTACCTATGTATAAATAATAAGAAAATGTGTTAACTCATTCAAACAAAGTGTACCTCTGATCCTGGTCCAAGGTTCCCACGCATCAACAAAGAGACGCTGCTGCCGATCGCCACATCCGTAACAGATGACGGTTCTGACGCTTGGTACCCACCGGGTCATGGAGACCTCTATGACAGCCTCATGGCATCAGGCCTCATGTCCAAGCTCTTGGCACAGGGCAAAGAGTTAATGTTTGTGTCCAACATTGACAACCTTGGTGCCACAGTAGACCTACACATCCTGCAGCATCTTCTTGCACCACCTTGTGGTGAGCGATGCGAGTTTGTCATGGAAGTCACAAATAAGACACGTGCAGATGTAAAGGTAAGGAACATGTAATTTATGAATACCTTGGTTAAGTTTGTGGGTGATAAAATTCCAAAAGGTGGTATGCTTGTATGTAAGGAGATAAAATGTGTTGAAGTTTCATTTGTGACCTGAGGACCTCATCAAAGTCCACTCGTGACGTGATATTTTTTTGTGTGGATCAGGGCGGTACGCTGATTCAGTACGATGGAAAGCTGCGGCTGCTGGAGATAGCGCAGGTGCCAAAGCAGCATGTGGATGACTTCAAGTCGGTGTCAAAGTTCAAAATCTTTAATACCAATAACCTGTGGATGTCGTTATCTGCCATCAAAAGACTGTTAGAAAGCGGTTCTGTGGACATGGAGGTCATTGTGAATAACAAGGTAGAGTTACCAAAATTGCTGAAATCATTTTACCTTGTGACAGGAACTTCAGAGATAAAAGGAAAAGGTCATTTAGTATTATTATTATTATTTATTATGGAGTGCATTGTGATGAGTTTGTAGATGTTCAATGTGTGGATCCATCTTTGGAACTCTTTTTCATTTCTGTATCAGACGCTGGAAGGAGGTCTGAACATAATCCAAATGGAGACTGCAGTTGGAGCAGCCATGAAGAGTTTTGACAATGCGTTGGGTATAAACGTGCCAAGGAGCCGCTTCTTGCCCGTGAAGACCTCATCAGACTTGCTGCTGGTTATGTCAAACCTATACAGCATGCGTGCTGGCTCACTCACCATGAGTGAACGCAGGGAGTTCCTCACTGTGCCACTCATCAAGCTGGGCAGTTCCTTTACCAAGGTTCTCAAATATTTTTGTTGTTGGAATCTTGGCTTTCTGGTGTTTGTTTTTGGTGAGAATGATGGAAGGTTTTCATGATGGATTGTTGTTGCGATTTCAGGTTCAGGATTTCCTCCGACGCTTTGCCAGTATTCCGGACCTGCTGGAGCTTGATCATCTCACTGTTTCTGGAGATGTTACATTTGGGAAGGATGTGACTCTCAAGGTATTTTATTCTAATTGGTACTTGGATAACAAAAAGTAAGTTATTCAGGTTGGATGGAGAACCTTTTGTATATCTGTTCCAAAGTGGCACCTTCATCATCTTCTTTAACGACCATAATCATTCCCACATTCTTGTGGAGTTGGGCAGGGGTAGCTTGGCCGAAGTCTTTCACTAACTGGCTGGCCAGGCCTGACATTCGACTTGGTTTAGGGCAGGAATTTGTAATTTGTTCAGGGTACTGGTGATAGCTCGCTTACTCTGTGCGAAAGACACGGTGGGATCTTTAACATCCACCAACTAATGCCAGCAGACAAGGCACCCTTTTAAAATCCATCCGAGGACAGCACACACATTGATGAATCACCCTGCCTGTGAAACTCCAGGATGATAGTTTATAGCTGGGTCGGGATTCAAACCTTGGCTAGACAGCTGTACCTGTACCTAAAGCTGTACCTGGCTAGACAGCTGTACCTAAAGGCGAGTGTGTGTACCTCTTGACCATCCTGTCAGCCCAAAGGGGCACCTTCATATTGTGTGTACATATAAAGGGTTGAGGAGGATGGCAAACTGAGAAATGGGGAGGTAAAGGAAATGAATATGGTTGTGGATGGGGGGAGAGGGAAAATTTCTTCCATTTTGTATACGTCATATTCAGATAGATACTAATAGGGAAGGAGGCCTATGGAAAGCTTGTACACATATTACATGTTCGACAGACATTATTAACACAAAGGACAGATAAACGCAGTATATGGGATTTGAACCCATGATCCCAGCATCATCATGAGCCTAGTGTCCACATAGGAACACAAGACAGGTGAAGTCTTATTGAAGTTCTTGCAGAAAGTCACTTGTGGATAAACTTTAAAACTTACACCTGTTTTACAGATAATTTGCCTCCAAGGCTCATCAACTTGTGCATAGCTTGTTTTGAAACTTGGCAATCCAGGAAGAAAACCCACAATTTCACATATGAGTGATAATACTCGTACTACAGGCTCTCGGGAACTTATAACCTGTAAATGGGCTCTCAGCTGTGAGGGTTTGGTAACGGCAATATCAAATGGCAATTCTTGAGGAAGGATTGTTCAAGGAACCTTTTTCTATTATTTATTGTCCCAAAGAGAGACTTTGTTGATTGTATCAAACAGGCTTTGTAAGTGATTGCCTGTTTTGAGGAAGTTTAATCCCTTGGTGTGAATTTTGGATCCTTAACCTTATGATGTGATGATTAGCTCAAGCTCACTCCAAGGATCAATGCCGCCCTTCCTCCTCTGTAACCTTAGGGAACCGTGATCATTATTGCCAACCATGGAGAGCGGATCGATATCCCCATGGGAGCTGTGTTGGAGAACAAGATCGTGTCTGGAAACCTTCGCATTCTGGACCACTGATGCTATCTGTTTCCTGGGAAAGATTGGTTGCTAACCATACTTAAGATTTATTTGGCTTTCAGATTTGAGCTCTAACCCACTGAAAAACATCATTTCAAATATCGTTCTCCTGTCCTTGTAAATGCAGCCAAGGTACTGCTTGTGCTATGGGTTTGAGTCTCGGTATGCTTGAAGTGGCCAGTCCTTTCAGGTAGCTCTGCATCTGACATCATATCCTCCAGTCGCAAGACTTTTCACAACAACCGTCTTCTGAAGGACTCACCCGATCCCATTTGTGAACAAATGTATTAACTGTGTATCATGTAAAAGTCGTTTGAGACATGACTTATTTGCAAAGCTTCCAGAAGTGAAGGACTATGTCCACAAAATGGGAGCAGAAAAGTCTTCACATTGTTGAAGTGATTGTTTACGGCCTATCGAGTCCTTTGATGTTGAGAGAACCTTTTGGTTCGTGTGCAGACAAACAACACGTGACAGTGACGTGTTGTTTTGTCTGCACACTGTGTGGTGGTGTGTGTGTGTGTGTGGTGTGTGTGGTGTGTGTGTGTGTGTGTGTGTGTGTTGTGTGTGTGTGTTGGTGTGCTGTACCGATGAGCAAGTGAAACTGATCAACAGAATGGTTTCGTTCAGCATTTGTGATTACTGAAGTAATGGCATAACAAAGCCACATTGTTAGTCTACTGGTACTGCACAATGTACTGTGTTGGGTAAAACGAGCACGTTTTTAGTCATTTCATTAGGATGGATCATAGTTTCATGTGATTCTCCATGAAAGTGAGTTTATTTTAATAGCACACCTCTACCGTTGCACGTCGTGTAGAGCGGTTGTAGTGTTGAGCATATTTGTTCCAGGGTGTTGCATTGCAAAGCTGTGCATTAAATGATCCTCCATCAAATAATTTTAATTTCTGTTTTGGACTTCTTGAACAAGCTACTTGTAATGCACCATTTTTTAACGACGGATACTCTCCTGAGCAGCATGGGCCAACACTTGACTATCCCTTTGTGTAACAGAGTATCGAGTTTGTAGCGGTACGTGATTATGACTACGGAGTGTATTCCTCGGCCCTCAATTCCTACCTCTCATCCTGACCAATACCTGGTATGAGTTTCACGATGACATGATGCTGTAACTGTTGGTCATCCCTCATTTTTGGTTATTCGACCTTATTATTGAAAATTACGTTCGATAACAGCACAGAATTTCATTTGTATTTGTTTGAATTGATTCCTTTTAAAGAAATGCGATTGGTGCAACTTCCTTATCAACAAAGAAATCGGATTCTTTCGGTCACGAGAGCTGCTTGTGGGGAGGTGTTAGCATTTTATTTTATGGTGAATTGCTGTCGTTGAATAATTGACTTTTTTATTTTTAAATAAACACAGCAAGCAATGGAAATAATAATAACCATAAATGTCAGGGGATAACATTGCCACTACATTTGGTTAACCAAAGAAAGGAACAAAAGTTTAATTTTGGATGAAAACTTTTATCTAGTTTTTATACAAGTTTCTGAAATGCTTTTTGACCAAGTCTTTCAAGAACTAGCTGGCCAGGCCTGACATTTGATTTGAGGTGGTGGTAATTTGTTCAGAGTGCCAGAGATAGCTGGCCTATTTCATGCAGGTCACACCATAGGATGTTTAACGTACACTAATGCCGGCAGATGGGACTCCCGGTTTAACAAACGTCCGAGGACAGCACGTGTGAAACATCAGGATGAGAGTTGATAGCTGGGTCAAGATTCGAATCCAGGACAGACAGGTTAGGCTATCCTGCCGGTCATCTTTATATAACAGTGTGATGTTTAGTCCCTCATTTCTCTGATGTTGAGGAGATAATGAGGTTTTTATTTGTATTTTGCAAAATCAGATTGGAGAAATCGGTAAGAATCCATTTCACACTTGTGACATCTCCAAAGCAAAAAAATAATAGCACCGCAAGCGGGCGTAACCCCTCAGCCCCTTGACGCAAACCAATTTCAAGATGGTGGCCATATTGAAAATCGCAGCACCCCATTTTCGAAAGGAACCTTCCTCTACTCAACCCCAACACACCCAGCAAAAATGGATTTAATCGGACAAGGCGTTCTCCTCAAAATTGACGGAAACCAATTTCAAGATGGCTGCCGTGGCGCCACAGTGAAAATCGCAGCAGCCCATTTTGGAAAGGAACCTTCCTCTACTCAACCCCATTATACCTCGCCAGAATAAAATCAATGTGTGAAGCCGTTCTCAAGTTATTGTCCGGAAACCAAATTCAAGATGGTGCTCTAGCCGCCATATTGGTTATCGGATTGCGCTGAATATGAAAGGAATCTTCCTCTAAACACCCCCATTATATCACACAAAAATGAAATCAATAAGTCAAGCCGTTCTCAAGTTATTGTCTGGAAACCAAATTCAAGATGGCTGCCCTAGCCGCCATATTGAATATCGCATCGCACTGATTATCGAAAGGAACCTTCCTCTAAACACCCTCATTATACCCCCATGAAAATAAAATCAATCTGTCAAGCCGTTCTCAAGTTATTGTCTGAAACCAAATTCAAGATGGTCTGCCCTAGCCGCATATTGGATATCGCATCGCATGATTATCGAAAGGAACCTTCCTCTACCAGCCCCAACACACATGCAAAAATGGATTTAATCGACAAGGCGTTCTCTCGAAATCGACGGAAACCAATTTCAAGATGGCTGCCATGGAGGCCACATTGAAAATCGCAGCGCTGCCTTTTCGAAAGGAACTTCCTCTACCCAGCCCAACACACACTGCAAAATGGATTTAATGACAAGGCGTTCTCCTCAGAATCGACGGAAACCAATTTCAAGATGGCTGCCATGGAGGCCACATTGAAAATCGCAGCGCGCCATTTTCGAAAGGAACCTTCCTCTACTCAACCCCAACATACCCTGCAAAAATGGATTTAATCGACAAGGCGTTCTCCTCGAAATTGACGGAAACCAAAGTTACAGACGCCGGACGCCCGCCAAATTCAAGATGGCTGCCCTAGCCACCATATTGGATATCGGATGTGCTGTATATCGAAAGGAACCTTCCTACTAACCACCCCATTATACCCCCATGAAAATAAAATCAATCTGTCAAGCCGTTCTCAAGTTATTGTCCGGAAACCAAATTCAAGATGGCTGCCCTAGCCGCCATATTGGATATCACATCGCACTGATTATCGAAAGGAACCTTCCTCTACCCAGCCAACGTTCTCTGCAAAAATGGATTTAATCGGACAGGCGTTCTCCTCAATCGACGGACCAATTTTCAAGATGGCTGCCATGGAGGCCACATTGAAATCGCAGCGCGCCCATTTCGAAAGGAACCTTCCTCTACTCAACCCAACAACCCTGCAAAAATGGATTTAATCGGACAAGGCGTTCTCCTCGAAATTGACGGAAACCAAAAGTTAACAGACGCCCGCAATACCCTTAGCCAATTCGGGCTGAGGGGTAAAAAACACGAGTGTGATGAAGACCCTCAAAATCCTGGCCAATAATTGAGGTGAGTCAACTGTGAGGGTTCTCGAATATACGTTTTATTGAAGCAGCATAGCACTTGCAAGCGGAGGTGGCACAGGGACCAACCACAGCAGTCAGACCCAGTACCACACTAAAGGTTACACTCCAAAACTTTCATATATAAAACCTATTCCTAGGCGGAGAAAGGCAAGGCAAAGCAAGAAACAACGGTGCAAGTGGGCTTTTCCCCCCCTCCCTACGGCCCTCGGGGAGAATTAGCAGTAAACAGCTTCTTTCTCACGCTTCAAAGAGCGAGAGAGTGCCGGCACATATTCATAAACAGAAGCAAATCCTTTGTAGTTCTCTAAGATTGTTGTCACTCCACACTGGAATTCAAAACAGCCTGCAGAAGCAGGACTCTGACAAGGACATCAGCTGGCTTGTTGGTAATACATTTTAACACATCGTAAAGCAAACTGTAAAATGAAGGCAAAAGCTTGGAAACACAATTTGAAGCAGCCAGGACAATGGTTTGAATCCAGACACCTGATTAATGCAATTACTGAATGTTTAAATGAGTCAAATGTATAAATATGGGCCAATGGGGCCATCACCTGATATCCATACCTAACAACGAGGTTCACAGGTAATCCATGAGACTCGACGTCTTTGCGTATGTCGAGAACTATCAGTTTTTACCGAGACTATGGCAAGCGGTTTGCTGGCTAATAACAGGAGGCAGAGTGGTGCGCGGTTGTGGAGCTGCCAAGCCGATCGGATGGATAGTGTTTTGGCGCGTGATGGTTGTTTGACCGAGTCGTTGCATTACGCCCTCACCAACCGCAAGCGCCGCTTCGGCCTGAAGCAATTCCAATGGACTCGGGCTGGAAGCTGGGCAGAGAAGGGAGGAACAGTAGTGTAGGTTTCAAATGTATTTACAAGTACTTTGTAAAAGAAATAAAAACGCTAATGATTGGTTTGGTAGGTTTATGATCCCACTTTGAAGGCAATTATTTGACGAAAGCATCACAGGACAATTGTTTTCAATATAAGTTGGCAAATTTTTCTAACATCCAGCGTGTGACCTATCACCTGGTTGTTAGACAAACCAAAAAGTTAATCACTGTCCCTACCCTGGTGTTTGATATCATGAAAAGGATTCAGTTTGTCCTGTGCCATTTGCTCTCGGAACTGCCTCTGTAGCTGGCGCTGCCTCTGCCGGCGCCGTTCCAAAGCTGCTCGTGCTCCTGGAGATCGATCGTTCCACTTCCCATTCCTGCATCAAGCAATTTGCCATTTCCGCATACATCTACACTCGTATTGAGCACGTTCCTCTCCCACACAATACACTGTGGTAACAAATATCGCAACCCAAACACAGCGGTCCACATTCCTAACACGCTCCACACACCTTTTACTGCAAGAAATGCTGAGTTGTGACTGGTCTGCACATCCAAAGCTGATGCTCTCTGAGGTTCTGTCTTGATTGTCACCATCTCTTGCTTGTGCTCTCCACTTCTCTGTTTTGTGGAAACTTCCACGGGCTTCGAGGGCATGAAGTGTCGAATTGCTGCGTCTCATTTCAGCCTTGCTGTATGTTGAAGGCTGCAGGCCATCAGGGAAGGGTGGCAAATGGTGACCATCTGTGAGGTGAGGAGAGGCATGGACCATTACCAAGAAAGCGCAGTGTGCAACACTTGTATTTTCACAACTTTCTATTGACACCAGTCATCATTTATGGGGAAGCAAGACATTCAAAATGTATGTCAGAAATGACTGATTTGCCATGTGGAAATAATTATGTATTGCTGGGTTAGACTAATGTTCGTAGGGAGTATGGCTAACAATTGACTCCAATCCTGACCAGGTGGTGCAAGGGTATGTCAGAATGCTACTAGATCAGAGTTTTTATTAATGCTGTATATTTTTATCTGTATATAATTTAATCATGTATAAGCTGACCGACCTGCCTGGGCATCTTGATTACATGTTTCAGGTAGTCTTTGTCAAGGATGCAATTGCCAAGACAATTACCAAAGGACCTGAGAGGGACAGAGGGCAAAATGCAGGGTTAGTTGAAGACATTAACAGGTTTACAGCGGTTCGACTGTATCGACTAACGAATTAACAGGTTTACATTTTAAATTCAGAAACTCTTCAAGTCTGGACCATTAATTTTGAAGAGGCTTTTTGAGAATTTGAGCGTGGTCCATCCTGTTAAGTAGCTGTTTCCACAAAATTGAACATACGATATCTTATGAATATTTTCAAATGTTTGTTTTTGCGCTTGTGTGTTTGTGCGCTTGTGTGTTTGTTTGTGCGTCTACATGTTATTGTTTATTTTTCATGGCCAAAACCGTAGCACCTGGAGGCTCAGAATTTTGGGTGTAGATACTTCAGTATCTGGATAAGGTTTTAAGCGACCATATGCTTGCCTTGATGTCCGTTTTGAGGCCACTATAAAGTGTATATTGAGATGTGGGGTTAAGCAGTGCTGCTGCAGGCAAAAGGTGACCACCATGAGGCTAATAACTCCACAGCTTTTCCATGTTCAACTCGTCTTGAAACCACCGCCGGGAAAAGCTAACTCACCTGGACAGCGCCTGGTATCTCCCCACCCACCCCCTTCACCCCTCCAAGAAGCGCCGGGTAGCCCCTGCTCGTGTTTCATAAATCAAATTGATGACTGCAATAACCATAGCAACAATACAGGAATACCTTGATCTTGATTCCATACACGAAGCAAAGGGGTCTGGAACTTAATGTACGTCAAAGTGAGAAAAATGTGGTTTATAGTTTTGTTCCTTGTGCTATTATACCAAATTAAATGTTAATTGCTTCATTGCTTCAATATAAACATGACCAATCAATTTCTATACATGGTGGGGGGGGGGTGCAGAATAATAATCTTCTTCTTCTTCTTCTTGGTGTTTGGGTGTGTTGTGTGTTGTGTGTTGTGTGTTGTTTGTTGTTGTTTGTGTTTGTTGTTGTGTTTGTGTGTGTGTGTGTTGTGTGTTGTTGTGTGTTGTGTGTTGTGTGTTGTGTTGTTGTGTTGTGTTTTTGTGTTTGTGTGTTTGTTGTGTTGTTGTTTGTTGTTTGTGTTGTTTTGTTGTTGTGTTTGTTTTGTTGTGGTGTTTTGTTTGTTGTTTTTTGTTGTGTTTGTTTGTTGTTTGTTTTGTTTGTTTTTTTTGTGTTGTTGTTTTTTTGTTTTTTATCCCCACGCGTGGCGGAAGGGGGGTATTTTGTCACCCGGGTCGTCCGTCCGGCTGTCCGTCCGTCCGCTGGGCGTCAACATTTATAGCTGTGAGTGCGATAACTCATAAACTGTTCGCCATATCGATTTTAATTTGGGTCACACATGTACCACCTGAAAAGGAAGAACCCTATTGATTTGGGCGTGCCGGATCCAAGATGGGCCGACTGGGCGGCATCTTTAAAAAAAGTTTTTTTGTAAGAAATGGAAAAACGTTATCTGATTTCAATTATTTTTCAATGGCGGGGATTCCCCATATGTGATGGTATATTTTTGTTGTGTTGTTTTTGTTGTTGTTTGGTGTTGTTTTTGTGTTGTTGTTTTGTGTTGTTTGTTGTGTGTTTTGTGTTGTGTTTTTGTTGTGTTGTGTTGTGTTTTTGGTGTTTGTGTTGTTTTGTATTTGTGTGTTTGTTGGTTGTTTGGTTGTTGTTGTGTTGTTGTGTGTTTGTGTTTTTGTTGTATGTTGTTTTGTTGTGTTGTTTGTTTTGGTGTTGTTTTGGTGGTTGTTTGTTATTGTTGTTTTGTTGTGTTGTGTTTTTGTTTGTTTGTGTGTGTTTTTGCCTTTGTTGTTTGTTGTTATTTGTTTTGTTGTGTTGTTTTTGTTGTGTTGTTTGTTTGTTGTGTTGTGTTTTGTTGTTTTGGTGGTGTTTTGTTGTTTTTGTTGTGTTTTGTTGTTTTGTGTGGTGTTTGTTAGTTTTTTTTTGTTGTGTTTGTTTTGGTGTTTTTTTGTTGTTGTCGTTGTGTTGTTTTCGTTGTTGTTTTGTTGTGTTGTTTGTTGTTTGCTGTTGTGTGTTGTTTGTTTTTGTTGTGTTGTTTTTGTTGTTTTTGTGTTGTTTTGGTGTTGTTTTGTGTGTGTGTTTTGTTTGTGTTTTTGTTTTGTGTTGTGTTTGTTGTGTTTTGTTGTTTTGTTGTGTTGTATTTTGTTGTTTTGTTGTGTTTTTTGTTTGTTTTGTATTGTTTTTTGTGTTGTTTTTTTTGTTGTATTGTTGTTGGTTTGTTGTGTTGTATTTTGTTTGTTGTTTTTTTTTTTGTATTGTTTGTTTGTGTGTTGTTTTTTGTGTTGTTTTGTTGTTGTGTGTTTTTGTTGGTTTGTTTTGTTTGTGTTGTTTTGTTTGTGTTTTGTATGTTTGTTTTTTGTTTTGTTGTTTTGTGTTTTTTGTTGTGTTTTGTTGTGTGTTTCTTTGTTGTGTTTTGTTGATTTGTGTTGTTTGTGTGTGTTGTTGTTGGTTTTCTGTTTGTGTTTTTGTGTGTTTTTGTTGTTTTTTTTGTTGTGTTGTGTTTTTTTGTTGTGTTGTTTTGTTTTGGATTGTTTGTTGTTGTTTGGTTGTTTTGTTTTGGGTTTGTTGTGTGGTTTTGTGTTTTTTGTTGTGTGTGTTGTTGTTTTGTTGTTTGTGTTTGTGTTGTGTTGTTGTTGTTGTGTTTTTGTTGTTTTTATTCCCCGCACGTGGCGGAAGGGGGGATATTGTTGTCACCCGGTCGATCTTCCGGCTGTCCGTCCATCCGGCTGGCTGGGTCGTCAACATTTATAGGCTGTGAGTGCGAAACTCATAAACTGTTCGCCATATCCGATTTGAAATTTGGGTCACACACTGTACCACCTGAAAGAAGAACCCTATTGATTTTGGGCATGGCCGGATCCAAGATGGCCGACATGGGGCGGCCATCTTGAAAAAATTTTTTTCGCCAATATCGATTGAAATTGGGTCCACATGTACCACCTGAAAAGGAGAACCCTATTGATTTTGGGCGTGGCCGGATCCAAGATGGCCGACTGGGACGGCCATCTTGAAAAAATTTTTGTAATCGATCTATAATTCCAGCAATTCTCGTGTGTCTGTGTGTCTGTTGCTGCTGTGTGTGTGTGCGACCGCCGTTTCTCGATGACCGCCGGTCCATCTGATGAAAACTTGCCAGGAATATTGCTGGGGACCCGCGGATGTGCCTTTTCGAGGTTTGATATCTGACGGACCGAGCGGTTCCCAGTTAGGCATGTTACTGCCTTTTCAGTCTGTTGAAAAGTGTATACTATGGCAGCTGAAAGGTGATCGCTTCTACCTTCTCACCTTATCATGCCAATTTTTTCCCAAATTATTAATAACCGGACATCACCGGTCCATCGGATTGAAACTTGCCAGGAATATTGCGGGGACCCGTCCTGATGTGCCTTTTCAAGGTTTGATATCAATCGGACAACGGTTCCCAAGTACGGCCATTTAGTCTGTCGAACCCAATTGACAAGGCACCGGTGCTTATGACATTACACCAATGGACGTTCACAATTTAATGTTTATTCTATTTATTTATTATTTTATTATTTATTCGCACGATGACGTCCGATCTTGATTGAAATTGCCAGGTTATTTGCTGGGGACCCGCTAGATGTCGCCTTTTCCAAGGTTTGATATTAATCGGACAAGCGGTTACCAAGTTACGGCCATTTATCTATCGACTAATGACAAGACACAGGTGCTAATGACGTCACGAATTGACGTCACAATAATGTTTTTTATTCTATTTGCACAGATTACGGCTCCGATCGGATTTGAAACTTGCCAAGGGCCCACATATTGCCGGGACCCCGCTGATGTGCCTTCAAGCGTTTTGATATTATCGACAGGCACGTTCCCAAGTTAACGGCCATTTTCTTGTCGACCAATATCTGCGAGAGAAGGGGACGGGAGGAGGGGGATGAGAGTGGGGGTGTGAGAGAGGGGTGAGATGAGAGATGAGGGCGAGAGAGGAGGGGGGAGAGAGGACAGGGCGAGACGAGGGGGGCAAGAGAGGGGGGAGAGGAGAGGGGCAGAGAGGGCTGCACATACCTGCACTCAACCTATGGGCCCGCCCCTACGGGGCCCGTACTAGTAAATGGGAAAAAACATTATCTGATTCTAAATTATTTTTCAATGGCCGGGGTCCCCATCTCTGATGCGTATATTTTTGGTTGTTGTTTTGGTTGTTGTGTTTTTGTTCTTGTGTTGTGTTGTTTGTTTTTATTTTTAGTTGTTTTGTTTGGTGTTTTTATTTGTGTTGTTTTGTTGTTGTTTCTATGTTTTGTTGTGTTGTTTTGGTGTTGTTCGTTGTGTTTTTTGTCTGTGTGCTGTTTTGTGCGTGTGTGGTTTTGTTGTCTGTGTTGTGTTGTGTTTTGTGTTGTTGTGTGTGTTTTTGTTGTTTGCTCTGTTGTTTTGGTTTTGTTGTGTGTTTTGTTTTTTTTTTAGGTGTTGTGTTGTGTTGTGTTGCGTTTTGTTGTTGGTTTGTGGTTGTTGTGTTGTGTTGTTTTTTTGTGTTATCTTTGTTGTGTTTTTGTGTTGTTTTTGTTGTGTGTGTAGTTGTTGTTTTTGTTGTTGTGTTGTTTTTCTGTGTGTGTTGTTGTTGTTTTGTTAGTGGGTTAGATATACTGATTTGGCTCACTTTTCCCCATGAAGTGAATGGGGAGTTTTCAGCGATTTCATATTTTTTTCCCTAAAAGTAAACCCCCTTTTTATCCCAAGTATATTTATTTGTCTCCCCTTTAACCTTGAGGGCACCTCTTCAAATACCAATGCAATCAAGATAAAGATTGTTTTCAAGTAGTAATGTGATTATGTTAAGGTGATTCTAAAGAAATGATCTGAAAACATGTAAGCTAGGACACTCTTTTTCAAATAACCAACTGCATATTGTTAGCTCACTCATTGAAACCTATAAGATTTGTTCATTCCAAATTCCCTTACATATAGTTTAATCTTTTCTTTGCAACAATAATCCCCATCTAAACATATCTTTAAAAATAAAACATACTTTGAATCTTTATATTTTTAGATTACCCCCTTTTCTGATGCCAATTACCTAATTGATTAAACTTTCTCATTTAATGCTCTTAGTTTGGACCACCTCCTGAGCCACATATCATTTGAATTAATAGTAAATTGTTTTTTCATTTTCCAATGAAACCATCAAAGTTTTCAGTCCATTTCAGGATATTTTTTTTTCTTTACATCTCTAATTACTAGTTCTTTAAAATTGATTCGCTTATTTGTTATATTTAGCTTTGTTTTTAGTTATGTTTTTCCAATAAGACTTTTATTTAGATATTTTTCACATTCATTATGTGTTTTCCCATTTATTACCGAGACTGAGATTTTCTTCACAACTCTTTAGTTTGATTACATACTTGGTTTGACCACTTTATATATTTGGTAGAAAAACAACACAGCGGTTAAGCCCTTAAAAACCCTAAACCCATCTTCCCATCGTAACAACACAATCTATTCATCAACACTCTATCATACACATATTCCATTATGGAACACAAATCTATTCCTTATTCTAAAATAAATCTCATCATCAAAGCTCCTAATGCCTCTTTTATTTACTCTCTTCACTATATATCTGTATTGTTATATACACTTCTTATTTGTATTTCACTTTTTCACTATATTCTTCTATCTTCATTCATCAAACAATTATAATAATTTCTAAAAGTTATTTGTTTCTTT
>CM068961.1:98722672-98745532 GCA_035128595.1 Eptatretus atami
GGCGTCAGTTGTATAGGTGAGTTAGGGGCGTTAGTTAATTGGAAAAGGAGGGTTTCGTTGTGGGGAGTGGCTCGTAAACCCGTTTGGAAGGGGTGCAGGAGCCCTGTTGAGGGTGTGGCGGGCTGCGAAAGGATGTGGGTATCGCTGGTGAGTCCCGGGCACGGGCTGTCGGCTGGTGGCCAGGCCCAGGGGCCGGATAGAGCCGATAGTGGCACGGCGGTGCCCGACATGATGCGGGTGTGGAGCCTGCGGTTGCGTGGGCAGTTGGGCCGGTGACCCTCGGAAAGTGGCCCGGGAGCGCTGCCAGTGAGCCGTTTAGGGTGAGTCGATGGAGGGCATCCCGTGTGTTTTGGGACTGGTGGCTCGGAGGCAGTTGTAGTGCCCGGAGGTCCATAGCTGAGAATCGGCAGAGGGTAGTGCCTGCAAGGGGCCACGCGTCCACCGCATGAAAGCGTGTGGAGGGACGAGAGAATGGGGGCGAGAGGGTCCCAGAATTTGGTAGGAACAACAAGGCGACGGAACTCTTGGTTGCTTAGATCACCAAGTTATAGCGAAGGCGCTTGTTTGAAGCCGGGGAAGTTTAACTTACAATAATGGTAGGGTAGATTTCGGAATGTACCCCTCCGCACCTCCTCCCTTCGCTCATCGTTGTGGGCGCTGGACCCACTTTGGTTAGATCGCTGAAGTCGTGCCGAGGCGTCTGAGGGCTTGAGTTTGGGCCTCGCAGCGACGCTACTCTCCTCATTCCCCTCGGAAGGGAAGTAGGGGGTTGGGAATGCTAGGCAGAATATGGTTTGCGGAACAGAGACAGTGAAGGGGGTGTTAGGGACGAGATTATAGTGGAGGAAAACAAAATACACAACAAAATAGTTGGTGGCTAAATTGATGGTTTTACAAAATTGTAAGGGAGTGGATGGACGTACAGCAAAGGCGTGGTTGGGAGCGGAGACGTGTAGTAGGTTCGTAGGCCGCCTTTTGAGTGGCGCACCACTGCACTTCCCTCCACAACTCCACTGCAGGCAAAGGCAGGCCAACTTCACGGCTGGCTGTTTTGCTGCGAGGCCGTGTACAAGCGGACGTCTGCAGCTGTTTTGCAAGCTGTACTGGCCGGATGTCAGGTGTGGTTGCTGCAAGCCGTGCCGGCCACTTCTCTGCCGGCTTTGTTTGGCTACAGCGGCCTTTCATGCATGCTTGCCGCCTGCCTTTGCATGATCCATGCTGATGCCCACCGTTAGTTTGCCCGTTATGTTTTGATTTTTGCCCCCCCCCCCCCCCCCCTTGTTATTTCCATGTGCGCCGGGAATCGTTTCAAGTTTGCAGGCTGTCCTGTTGGCAGCTACACAGGGCTGCAGTGGCGGCCCGGTGACGGTTTTCTTTTTGACTTTTTGTGCCTGCAGGTCCATTGAGTCCTGGGCCATGGTTTAGTGTAATAGGTAAGATGTACTGTAACTATGAGTTGCCGGATGTTATGTTGTTAGCGCGGCAATTTATTTAGTCGTTGTTATGATGGGTTGTTTAGTTGGTTACTCAGCCTCAGGTTTATTTTGGGGACCGAAATACCATGATGTTCGCACTAGTGAATCGAGGTTTTTTAACGTACGAGGAGGGGAGAACTACCTGATCGGTACCGAGATTTGCGATCGCGACGAGTCCTGTAAAAAGGGGAGGGGTTGTGTTAGTTGTGAATTCGCGACACCAGGAGGTCTTCAGGTGAGATATTATCGATAAGTCCATGTGGGTTAGCAACTTGTATAGAGGGAATTTATGTGATCCATTCGGGCTGCGTCTTCAGTTAGCCATTTTTTTTCTCTATTGGTTCTTTTCGACCATTAAGCCGCCACACGCAACACACCACTTTGCCTTTACCTTCACAACTCCATCCGCAAACATCGCTTCACGTCCACTTCCCAAGAACCCATAACCATCAAAACCACCACAGAAACCTCATCACCTTCGCAACCAACAACCTCACCAGCTGTGACATGAAGTTCGCGCTAGGGCCCGTTCGAGCGATTTGTGCCAGAACGCACCGAGCCGCGAGCGCGCGAAATGGCGGCCTTTCCGAGGGGAGAGAATTCGGATCCAAATGCTCGGCCACTTCCCCTCCGTATTTCCAATGGGCGGCGGAGGGCGGTTGGCCCGCCTCCAAGCGCGTGTAGATGTGAAGTCGTTTATCCTTGCTTATGCGGATCACCCCCCCAAGGGAGGTTCGCCCTTTGCCCGACCACATGTGACAGAGTGTGGCGTGGGCCCCCTCCCACTCGGTTTGTCCATATTGCATATTGCTCCTCTGATTCCTATAAACGATGCGAGCGCAAGGCGATCGATGGAGGTGAGTTGAGCTGGGAGGGTTCGAGAGAAGTTGGAGGAGTTGCGTGGTTGCCGGGAAGATGCGGACGCGACGAGGTTGCGGTGTGGGCGGTCGCTCGACTCGTCGGATCAGGCCAGCAGGCCATACCTCTCCTCCTGAGCATCAGCGATTTTTCCCCCCCACCCATTTCGCGCTGAGATGTGCGAGGGGCCCGTTCCTCCCCCACCTAAACGTGTGCCAACAAGACGCTCGCGCTGAGCACGCGGAGAGGACTCGCCGGACACGCGGGCGGGGTGGGGCGCAGCGGCGCGAACCATTGCGGTTGCCCGTGGTCCGAGGACGCGGGGTAGACCTCACCGTCTCGTGGACTGGCGTCCTCCAGATCCACGTACTTTGTCTAGGCCTGTTGCTCCTGCTTTATGAGGGGGCTTCTTTTCTTGTTTTTGCTGTATGCTTGTGGTGGCTGCCGTCTGATAAACATGTGTAAGTGTTGCGTAGTGTCGGGTCTTAGTTCGGTAGTATCTCTTTTTACTGTTCTTCTGTGCTTGAATACTGCCTTTTATTATTATTTACTGTGACCTGTACGTGCTTCTGTGCTGTCTGCTGTGGTGAATAATGTGCTTGCTTCATTGTACCGCTGTTGCTTTCGTTCCTTCCTTTTTGTTGACTCTCCATCCTGCATCGGTAAGAGATGTGTTGGGGGTAAGTTCGGTTAACTCAAAATATTTGGTTTTGCCGTTTTATGGGTCCTGGTGCCCAAATTTTTTACAAAATCTGAAGAGTGGCGGCAGATTTCTTTGATGATTTGACATGGAATGACCTGGGCGTTCCTGCTATAGACCTTTCATTGAGTTTGATGGGTGGTGATGTTGAACTCGTACCTTTGTTCTTGAAGATCAGCTTGAATCTGTTTGGCGTTGTTCGATGGTGCTTTCCCAGATTCACACTCCTTCGCTGCGATCTTCGATCAGTTTTCTTGCAGCCCAGTCCGGGGTTGGTTGAGGGCATGGGCCTAAACTTCAGATAAATTGTGTAGCGGTGGACCGTACTCAAGTCTCTGGAGATGACTTGTAGCGCTTTGAGCTTGTCCCTATGCTTGGCTATTATATCTGTCTGACTCCTCAGGTAATTCTCTTGGTTTTCCTTTCTTTCTCATGCTATTGAGGTCGAGTGACACAAACAGCAGAATGACTCCTTTTCTGCATTCATGCGTTATGTGGATTTTTTAAATGATTGAGGCACTGCAACACTCCAAAAGGTGAGATTCCATTGTCAAGTAAAGGAATACCTGCTTGAAATATTATTTCTACACTTCAAAAGTGCCAATGTATAGTTGGGCATTTTGTTTCTGGTGGATAAGCTAATTGTAATTTTCAGCTTATTTTTGTTTTGTTCCATTGCCAAACCAAGAAGAATCATGTGTGGGACCAATATCTTTTATTTCAACATTTGGAAGAGATGGTGCATCATTTTGAAAACGTGCAAGGTGCATTTTGGCCATGACAGTTATGTTGACGCAGAATTTCACCTTTCATTTTTTTAATTCAGAAAATTCTCAACATGTTTCACTTTGTTCATTGTGGGATATTTTGTTTCGCTCGTGACAATTAATTTAGCTATCTTTAATCAGGCTGTACCACAAATTGTGCAAAAGTGAGGGTGTGAAATCTTTCTGAGACTGATGTAATCAGTGTCATGGTACAGACCTTTACTCTATGCCCTGTGAGCACCTGATACGGTATACTATTGTATCTTGTATGAATTTACATGTTTCAATCACGATTGTGGCACACGTCCGGTGTCTTCCCTGGGATTCATAAAACAAAAAAACGAGCTCGGAGTTGCAGACCCTCACTTGGAATTGTTTTATGTGGTTGTGTAGTTTGTGGTTGTATTTGTTTCCTGTGTGTTAGCGAATGAATTTGAACTGCATTTTACTGCTGCCAGTGATGGACGGGGACCAAGTCGCTTTTGATCTAGCCGCTTTATTGAACATGCATTTGTATTTTTATTCAATTGATTTAGAATGGGATTTTTATTATTCATTAATCATAGATGAAGACAAGGTATCCTGTTGGAGTATGAGGACCAAAGCCGCAAGCAATCGGTTGAAGTATGGGGACTGACAGGATTGCATTTTTCGTGTATCTTTTCTCAACTGGTTAGCAGTGGCTTATTCAACGAAAAAACCCAAAACTCCAGTCGAAACATTAATTTGGTGCAGCTGCATCCATTCAAATTGAAATTTTTAAACACTAGTCGGTGCGTAGGGGCTACCGTGGTGCTGGGCCGTGTTTGGTGGTTGCCTTATGTGGCTTGTGCTGCGTTTCAGTCGCGATCCAATTTGACGTTTTTCTCCTACAGAGAAATTGTGCGCCCTTCTCTCGCCCCCCTCTTCCCTCACTCTCCCCTCTTCTCCCCTCTCTCCCTCTCTCTTCCTCTTTCCTCTCTGTCTTCCCCCCTCTTCTTGCCCCTCTCTCTCGCCCTCTCCTCTCTCGCTCTCCTTTCTCTCACCTTCTTTCTCCTCCTCTCGCCTTCTTCCCCCTTTCGCTTCCTCTTCCCCTCTCTCTCTTCCCTCTCTCTGTATGTATTCACAATTCTTACCCAAGCATATTAAATGATAGGACTACTACGTCCCCAGTGTCGATTGTGTCGTCTACCAAACGAGAGAGAAAGTTGCGTCCCATTATGCCCCAACTTGTTAATATATAATAAAATTAATTGTGACGTCCATTCGTGATGTCATAGACGTTTTGCTGTATTGGTTGACAGATAAATGGCCTCGTTATTGGGAACGCTCGTATTCTCGATGATATCAACTCGAAAGGCCAACCGCGTGCATCCGGCATATTCCTGGCACGTTTCATCCGATCGGACCGCTGTGTCGTCGTTTGGTTATTATAATTTGGGAAAAAAACTGCGATGGAAATGGGGAACGAATCCTGCGTGCTTAGTTCACTTTTCAACACTGAAAGCAATTAAGGTTGGTCCGTAATGGGAACGCTTCTGATCGTTCAAACTCAAAGCTCGCGTGGTCCCTGGCAATTATTCTGGACGTTTTCATGAGATTTGGGCTCGTGCGGTCGTCGGAAACAGCTGTTTGTTCGGTCAGCAGACAACGACACACCACTACACAACGTTGCTTGGATTTAGATAGTCTTTCCCTTTTGATATTACTTGTGATGTTTCATGTGATTATTAGCGGTTCCAGAGACGTTTTTTTATATTTTTTCAATCCATTATGGTCACCTTGTGATTATTCCTCAAAACTTGTACCACACATGGTTGTGGAAATTTGTTGTGATGTTTCCTCAATCTGTTCAGCCTTCTAGAGATGTTTATGTTTTTTAATTACAATTTGGTGCACGATATGATGTGACTTTATGTGTGACCTTTTGTTTTTGTGGTTAGGCGGTCATATGTGGAAGTTGGTTGCCTTTGATTGTTTCAGCACTCAGAGAGATTTTTGAAGGTAAAAATAAAAAACCAAACAATATGGCTATACGTGTTACATTACGCATCTTTTTTTTTTCTTTTTCCTGTGGACTATTTTATCGCAATATGCCCTCACTTTTTTTCATCGTTAGCTTCTACATGCAATTGTGACGTCATAAACTAAAAATTCACCTATTCTCATGGGAGTCTCATTTGCCATGTTTTAAATTTTTTTTTTGGTGTGGTTCAGGATAGGGTCAAGTTTTTCACATGGCTTCCAACATGTGATTGTTTGATGTCGTTCATAAAAGGTTTCTACATGAGTTGTTGCTCCCATGTGTGAATTTTCTTTCCTCGCAGCGTCGCTTGTGGATGAAACTCTAAGTTCTTCTGATGGCAGACACAAACGTACCCATGCATCCTTCCTTCGCGAGGTACTGCACTGCTGTTTTCTCGGTGGTTTACACCATCTGCTGGCTTGACATTTAGGTTTCTCAAAGATGATCTCTATACTTTCATTTCGTTTACTTCGAAAGCTGAAACTCACTTGTGTTCTTGCTTCTGTTGTTTCTATGTTCTTCAGAGGCTGGCATTTTATCTCCTCAGGCTTCGCGCAGTGCACCACCCATTTATGTTGTGTCTTTCTTCACATTTTTGACCCCTTCTTTAGCCCAACCTGTGTTTGCAGGTACAGTGTTTCTCCTACCTTTTTCCCTTGTCTTCTCTCCTTTTCCCTTTTTCTATTTGTTCATTCCTTTACGTTTTTGTGTCCATTGTTTGCTGTTCCTTACGCTTCAGCTCATACTGGTGAAATGGAAATATACTATATACAGTCGATAAGTGTTTGATGATCTCATTGAATCAAATTGCATTCATTGTTGATTGGAGAGGTTGCTGTACATTTGGCTCTATAGGTATAGTGGGCGTTCAAGCATGGTTGTGCTGACTTTTTTGGTTAAGATGCGATGTATTGCCTGTTTGTGCTGTATTGACAGTTGACTCTTCAGAGATGAAACTGAGGCCCTGTGCAAATAACGATAATGTTCCGTTTGTGTCAGGAACTGCAAACAACCCATCACAGATTTTGGTGCCGTCTAGAGTTGTCATCCGACGGTGCCAAGTAGGGTGTCCCGTCAGGGCGGTGCCAAGTTCCGTTGCGTCGGTCCGTGGCGTGCAGTCGTTGTGTCCTGTCGTGGACTCGTGGTGCAAGTCCATGGTTTCCGGTATGGCGGTTGCCAAGTCAGTGTTGTCTGCGGCCATGGACGTGCCAGTTCCAGGTGGTGTCCGTCCCATGGCGGCTAAGGTCCCCAGTGGGTGTCCCGTCCGTGGACCCTGGCTTGCCAGTCCAGTGGTGTACCCGTCATGGACCGGTTGCATATGCAGAGGTGTCCCGGTAAGTTACACCACGGTTGCCAGTAAGAGGTTGTCGTCTCTAGTGATGATGTTTGGTCCCAAGATGGTACGTAAGCTTAAGACAACGATGTTCCTGTTCTGTTAGTTGTCTGTTGTATATTGTGACCAATGCCGCACTCCCTCCACCAACCTCCACTGCAAGGCAAAGGCCGGCCAACTTCATCGGCTGGCTGTTTGCTGCGAGGCCTGTACCGGCCGGATTGTCTGCAGCTGTTTTACTTCAAGGCCTGTGCCGGTCAGCTTCACTGCCGGCTGTTTTTGCTGCAAGGCCTGTGCCGGCCGGATCGTCTGCAGCTGTTTTCTGCAAGGCCTGTTGGCCCGGCCAAGTTCGTCTCTGCGCGGCTTGTTGTTGCCTGCAACCGGCCTTTTTCTGCAGCTATGTTGCCTTTACCTTTTTGCCAATGTCATGCCCACTTGCCCTGTTCACCAGCCCCGTTCATTTTTGTTTGCCCCCCTGTGTCATTTCCATGTGCCGCGCAGGATCCGCAAGCCACAGTTTGCAAGCTGCAAGGAACTGTCCTGTTGGCAGCTGCAACAACGGGCCTGCAAGTGGGCAGGCCGCTGCAACCGTTTCCCTTTTTGACCTCTCCTTTTTCCACTGCAGAGTCCATTGATCCTGGGCCATGGTTTAGTGTAAATTATAAGGTTAAGGTGTGATGTACTGTAAATATGAGTGCGCCCCCGGCATGTATGTGTCTTTCGCGCCGGCAATTTTATTTAAGTCGTCTGAATAGGTGGGTTTGTTTAGTTAGTTACTCAGCCCGTAGGTTATTTATTTTGGGGACACAAATACCATGAATGTCAGCATCATCCAGTATCCGTAGTGCTAAAAATGCACCTGCTCGAAAAACGACTAGGGGATGAATTCTACCACATGATAGTCTACGGACGATGAATTTGACGACTCGGGACAGAGTCAAATAATTAAAAAGCGGGAGGCGGGAAGTGTTACGGCTGTGAAATTCGCAAGAAAAGATAGGGCCATTCAGGGCGTTACGCGCGTAAGGGGAGATATTGGTAATGAAAATTACATAATATAGGTTGAGCTCCCAACCCATTGTTAGAGGAAATTATTGTGATTCGAAGTGCGGAGCTGCGACACAATGTGAGGTTAGAGGTAGCAGATTAATTATCGTCTATTGGATTATTATTCGCAAGCAAGACCAACCGCTTCAACCTCAACCGCGCGCGAGCCACTCCAGCAACAACGCCAGCACCGCACATCTCACAACAACACCACCATCTTCGCCACTGCCCACACCAACGAAGGCCATCCCCCCGGTCCACAGTCGACGTTTTCGCCGTTGTACCGTGAGCCGGTCGAACGCGAGAGGAAGAGAGAGAGAATTCACCACAGCCTGAGGGCGCACGGTTTTGCGCGCGGTGTGTCGGTGCGCGTGCGACCGGCGCCAGGCGATTCTCCTCGCGCGAGCCCCGTTGCCATGGGACGCGGGAAGGGGAATCGGAGAAGGGGAGCGCCCCCCTTCGTCGAAGCCGCCTCGAGCGCTGCGAAGGAGGTGGGGAGCCAAAGAAAGCGGGCGGGGCAGACCAGGGGGTTATAAGAGCTCGGGGGAGGCGCAAATGGAGGACGGTTTCGTGTGTCTCGCGTGGTTGGGTCTCTCTCTGTTTCGGTGAGCTTTCGGCTTCGTTGCCGTTCTTGTTTTGGGTTCTCTCTGTCGGTTCGGCTCTTACGCAAAAGTCGGTGCTCGGTCCGTGGGGCGTCGAGGGGCCAGCACGGGCAGGCACGAGGCACGCCGAGAACCTCGCCGACCACGCTCGAGCACGAGTCACGGCCAACGGGACCCGCAGAGGACGGTCGCCAAGGACTCTACGGAGTAGCAGAAGTACGACGACTTCTCATTTTTCTTTTGGGTTCTGTGTGAACGTGTGTGTGTTGGCGCCCTGTTTGGAAAGTAGTATTGTATAAGTGTTCGCGAGTATTCCGTTCTAGATCGGTCTGTAGCTCTGCTTGTGGTATTGTTTCTTTTTATAATTTTAATATAGTGTTGCATTCTGAATGTTTTGGTATACACTTGTGGTGCTTTGATCGTCAGTCTTGTGAAGAATAAAATGCGTTTTGTTGAATTCTTCCCGCGTTTCGCTGCGTCCTTCCTTTTGGGTCTTGCATCTTGGTGTTTACGTAAAGGAGTACGTAGTGAGCGCGAGTACGACCGATAATTAAATCTGGGAGACCGTCTGAAGGGAGCGCGAACGGAGTAGCGAACACGGCCCTCGAATATATGCTCGGTGTAGCATGGAACGGGACTGCTTGCGAGGGGGAAAGTGCCGAGCCCTCCGTACCATTGCCTACTCCCAAGTCGTGGTCGCGGAGTCGGGCCTGTGTGGCGAGTGACAACCCGCGTCGGTAGTTACCGTGCGGGTATTTATTATATCGACTTTCGCGATTCACCCTATTCCGCTGCGGGTGTAGAATGCGGACTGGTTGTGGTGAGCCGGGAAAGGGTGTGCACCGTGACTAATCGCGCGCGTAGTCGTCCGGAAGGGAGTCACGACGGAATTCCGGTCGGAATGAGGAGGCGACGTACCGCCCGATTCGGTCAGGCGACCGACCGTGGTCGGTTGGCGACAACCCGGGGTGGGCGCGAGATGTGCGCAAGACAATAAAGGTTAGGGTATATCCAGGTGAGCTCATAGTGAGGAGGGTGATGATATGGGGGAGTATTATAGTCCGTAGTAATAAAATATTGTATATATTGTTACGATTCCTGGCATCCTTTTCCCGCCGCAGAGTGTGAATTTAAATAAATTGCGAACAGTGTTGCCAAATAATTTCAAATTCTCTACCGCTTTCAGAACTAAACTAGCAGCCGCCTCGCCCACTCAGACAGACAATTCAGTCGTGACCCTTCCGTGAGCTAACGCCGGAACCCTGTCACGGTGTGGTCTTCAACCCCACCAGGCCGTGCCCCAATTGGTCCAAAAACCCCCCATGAACTCTGTTGAGCGCAACGATTAGGTCATAGCCTCGCAATCTCGATAACCTAAGTAACCTGCGCGGGATGTCCAGACCTGGGAGCAGCCGTACCCGACGCAGGTTACGGTAACAATTGCGCGCCATCACCGGACTGCTTAAGCGTCATTCCGCTTCGTTGCAGTGAATAAATGAGGCCGATAATCCTTCTGTTTAAATCTGCGGGATACTCGCCGACATCGTCGGATATTCTGATTCTATTAACGGGTGATTTTTGTAAAACCCCACTGTTATTTCTGCTCTATGCAACGATGGCATTTTCAATAGGGGAAAGGGACGCACGAACGGGATTACATTCAAACCAGGACATTTATTTAGGACAACACGTACTTGGTATGCAGCCGCAAATAGGGAAACAAAAGCAAAACACGCATGCAGTTCATTTATGAAGCATTCGGACGACCATGCAAACATACAAGCAAACATCACGTGCAAAGGAAGAGCAATACCGTCTATTCTATAGATGACAGTCACTTTCCATACAGTTTATACTTGACAGACGGCGCCACCCGACAACATTGCATAAAAAGTCCAAAAAAAAAGACGGACCCTCACAGACAGGGAGCCGTCAGGCTGACCACGTCGCGCCGTTGTGATTACGGGACCTGGAAGGACTTAACCCGGGGTCCCTCGATGGGACCGTGCAGGTTACCTGCACCCCGAGGTGCCAACCCTCGGTGGGTCGGCTAGCTACTCTTCCGGCATCTCTCTCTGACTGCTTTGCAGAGTTGTAGGTCCTCCCAACACATGAACAACCCGCGACTTTGCACCCAGAGGAAATGTCAAGCATCGCGTCTACGTCGTTCCCATCCAGACAGGCGAAACTCACCCTCTACGACACGAGCTTTGACCGCACAGCGACGTGACACACAAGCATGCGTAACCGTGATAAACTTTTGCGAATTCCCGAACACCGACTAAAAAGACTCATAAGTGCATTCTCTAGTCTCTCAGATCGAAAACCACTCACTCAAAGAAAGAAGATAATGGCCACCGAGACCAGACCGGCATACGCGATAGTTTATATTCGCCCTCCCGTTTTCGGGCTCCGCCTTCCTTCCGAGCTTTTCGAGAGAGTTTCTCGAATTGATTAAAGCGTTTCTCAGCTCCACGCGCCTCATTCTTATCCACCAATCGCGAGCGAGCTCTCGCTCTACTCACCCAACGCGAGTGAGAAAAAAGGCGGAAAACCCCTGCATATGGAGTTTCTTGTGTCGTCTTTTATACTCAGCCCGTCGTCGGACGTTGCGAACAACAGGTAGAAAGAATGGTGTTATCTGTAGTTTGTGATTGGATGGTAAGTTTTTCGTATACTGCTGGCTGTGAGCGCGAAGATGTTAGTGAGTTGGCGATATTTGGTTAGAAGGGAGATGATGAATAAGCGTGTTTGTGTGCGTTGTGTGTAATGTGGTGTTGGGATTGTGGCTTGTTGTTGGCGTTGTGGTTGTTTGTGGGGTGGTGAGAAGTATGTTGCTGTATCGTGATGTGGTTGGTATCAGAAAATAACTGATAGGAAAAGAGGAGAACAATACCTCAAGTAGATCACTCGGCACTTGTGATCAACGAATAATATTCCTCTGATTAGAACAGCGGAATGTGGATAATCCATTAGTTCTGAACATGCTCAATTTCCTGAGGATAATGATCTAAGGAACCTTTATAGGTGTTCTGCGATCTCACTAGCTCGTACCATCAATTAGATCTTTTAATGAGAGAATTTTATAGTGTTTATTTTAATATTTATTATGTTATACGTTTATATATATAGGTACATATATCTGTTGTAATGTATAATATATATATTATATATAGTATATATATATATATATATATATATATATAGAAATGATTACCATAGGTCAGTGTCCGACATGGTTAAAGGATCGTGGCATTTTCAGAGACGTATTCTCTGAAAATAGCGGGGTCTTTGGACAGGTTCTATGAACTACTGCACGATACACAGCAAATATGTGTTTGCAATGATGCATCGGTGGCCTGATGCAAGACACCACGACTCCTCGCAGCTTCTGCTGCAGGCGTTGCAGACCAAGAGGTATGATACTAATTTCACGATCATTTGCCGAGGGAATTTGAAATATGCTGCAGATCAAAAATTGTCCATTTAATCAACGATAAGCATCATTGATGGCAAATGAGGGAGGAGGGAAGATTGGTTGACGTAGGAATTTCGTTTTTTGAAACGAATCGGGGAAATAGCTTGCCTTACAACTACATTGACCCAAAATTTGTCAAAATATTAAATCGATTTGCAATCAAAGCCTGGCAAATCAATAAAAGCTCAAATAGAGATCAATTTGCTCTGACATTCTCCTGGGATTCACGCAGAGAGAAAAATCGCATCAGCGTTGAACAATCTTTGCGGAAATCACTCTGCGAGTCACTTAAGATCCTTTCATTGAAGAAACGAGATGACTGTGTAAATTTTGGCCAAAATTTTCACAGGAGCTGATGGTTTTTTTTTTTTTTTTTGTGTTTTTTTTTTCTGCTGATCCTTGACCAATTCCGATAGTATAAAAGTCTGCTTGGATTTCGATTTTCTGCTTTGTTGTTTCCACATCATATCTCTTCCAGAAATATCCCGATTATGTCTTCTCTCTAACAAATTCTTGAAATTGCTGGACCTCAAAGACTCAGAACCCAAGATAGAGCAGCGAAAAACTCAATACGGAAGTCAGTGATAAGGAAGATGGACAATCTTTCCCAAATTCCATTAGAATAGGAATCAGGGCCACTAGCTCTTGTCTTTTTTGCATTTGCTTGATTGCGCTCTAATATAAAACTAAAAACCTCAAATATCGCGCCAGTTTCTATCTCAATGCCCGCAGGAAACTCCAATGATTGTTCCAATTTCGTTATCGTGTATATACTAATTTCGCGCATATCCTGCAGGTTTCTTGAGCTCCGAGATTGTAGTTCATGCACTTTGCTTCTCGACCATAGTTAGCGGACAATTACTTCTCAGTTCAATTCCTGACGTGCTCTGTGTTGTGCTTTCTCGCGGCATCGTTAGTTGTATTTTCAGACCAGCACATGGGAACGAGCTAAATTGTAATATTTGATCTATGCGATTCAACTGAACGAAAAATTGACATTTGCTGAGAATCTCGTGTAAAATGCGTTGACACAACGTCATAAGACACAGCAGTTACTATAGCACAACAAACGTAACAACGATAGGACACGACTTAATCGATGCCACAAAAGGACAGGAAAAAGCATCATGAATCTTGTGCGAAGAAATCAGTATGTTCCATTAGATCTGGGCAGAAGTGAAAGTGTGATCTTGCCCACGATCTATGGGATCTACAAATCAACTGCTGGAGTTCTACCGAGTGGCGCAAAGGCTCTTCAGTCCGTGACTCTATGAAAGGATGGAAAACCCCTAATGTATGGTATCTGAGGACCCACAGAAAAAAAAAAGCACTTGTGAGTTAGCTCGAATGCACGAGATTAATCGATTGCTAGTATATTACCGTTTCCACGAGGCATACCCGGTTAGGCTCAGATGCTTTCCAAAAAGTTCAACCATGTGCGTTCATTAACGACCAAGGCCAAAGCATTATGCTGGAGCATGTTTTTAACGCCAAATGAGAACGGGATCCTAATTGGAAGAGATGCAACATCTCTATACTTTCCTGTCCAAGCAGTATAATATGCTCTGGATCTCAAAGTGGCGTCTGAGGATTATTTATATCCTTCTTTGTGGCAATGCAGCAGGCGCCTTCGTCGTTCTCCGATGAATAATGACAAACCAAACTTGCAATTTACACAATCTCACATCTTTCATTACCTCCCCCCCCCCCAATAGCTAGGCATCTCATCATCCCAAGCTATCTTCTGTTGTTTTCTATTTCTGCTGAGGGATACAGTACGAACAAGCAGAATATGTTTACCCTCTCACTCATCTCTCGCTGTTCTGTAATACATTAAAATGGTAAAACTATTGTTATTTTATGATAATTATCTTTATATGGATAATGTGTATTGTAGTTACCTGTTGTATTCATGTTAACAATATATACATAATAAATATGGTAATTTATATTTGTATTTATCCTGTTTTTTTTAATTGATTGTTTATTTCTGTGTCTGCTGTCAATTCTTTCCTCGATATTCTCGAAGTCCATAGAACTGAACACCGCCTTTTTTCACCATCTGGCTCCTTGGTTCCCTGGATGATCGTTATAAATGATTGCGATTTTGTTTTTTCAAATTATTCCTATTATTATTATATTGATTATTTTATTATATTAAGCGTCGTAGTAGTAGTGTTATTTTTTGTGTATTTTCACGAGACTTTTTCAGCCTGGCTTAGTTCTTACCACTCAATTTGATTGATTAGTGGCTGAAACTGTAGTGTCTCAAGACAATAACGTGGAATCTGTGTTTTATTTTTTTTTTCTTTACTCATTTCAGGTATCCCTGTGGTAATACATTCCGCACTGCCGAAACTTTCCTGGATGGGACTTTGGTCTAGTAAAACCGCTGATCTCTAACCTCTCGAGGATGACTGGAAAGTTCTAGTGCCGGCTGTGGGTACAGTTCACGCCTTGTGGTGTCGCCTGAGCTGTCCGATCATGTGCGCTCTTTTGATGGGAGTGAATCTGACTAAAGTGCTAATGTCGTGCGTGACCAGACTGAGTGATACATTTCTTAAATGGATGGGATCGAAAGCTGCTTTTCTCTCTGTTGTTTGTTTATTCTGTGGAATTCTTATGCGTTTCATACTAGCCTTCGTTGCGTTAGTGGTATGAACTATAAATACAATGGCATATGAAAGAGTTTTGATATATCTATTCACTTCAGAAGAATGATGTAAACAACAGTCTGGTGCTCATAATGTCTGCTTGCATTTCCCATGTGTCCCTTCTTTTGCCAGAAATCTAAAAGCTCTATTGCGGCTACGGACTTCTTAGTTTGAACAATACCATGAGAGTGATAGTGTGTAGAATGTGTATACGGGCAAACGTGGACGCTCCTATTGCCACGTCTCGGCCTTGTTTTAGTGCTCGAAAAGTTAAGAATTCTAAGAGTTTGAAAATGGTATTTTATTTTGTTTTTTTCCTTTACCCTCCATTTGTGTATTTTTTTTTTTCCTGCCAAAACGCAGTTAAGGTACCTTTCATCACTCGTCCTATGTGTACCCCATTTCCGCGAACTTTGAATGACTGCCTCACTTTTGTTGTCTCAATCTTGCCCAATGAGGGATCAAATGGCTATACTCAATATACCTTGATTTAAAAAATAAATAAGTGTACAGAATTATCTGGGATAGAAGTCCGACAAGTAGAGCATGAACGGTGATCGCGTATAGAGTATATAGAATATACTACAAGGGTTCCATATGATATCTGAGATCAAAAGAGTAGATCGTTGCATTTCCACAAAATATACCCAACCGTTCATCAATGTTGCCATTAAAACCAGTTGTTTCGGGCAGATGGCGCTCATTAGCCTTGTTCGCAGCTCACGCGTAATTGTGAGTAGAAGGATAACTTATGAGTTTCGCTATAAGTTTCTTGTTCGTGCGCTTTTCATGCGCTCAGATATTTTAAATCCAATCTTTTCTTAATGGTGGTTCCTAATGGGGTAAAGGCAGGAATCGTTTTTTTTTAAGAGGTGGACGCTTGCAATCGATAGAACCCACGGGTCACCTAGGTAAGCCTGCTTACAAACCTCATATTGACCTCCCATCAGGGTTACGTGAACATAGGAGTTTTGGTAGATGGCCATGTAGGCAGGCTGCGCCACACATTGTTTGTCATGCTGCATGGCTTTGATGCTGCAGAGATATCTTATGGAGAACAATGGCTTGATACCCGTCTCGTGTAGAAACAGCCTGGAGAAGGCAATGGAGCAAACCACTTCCGTACTGACCGAAGAATAATCATATCAGAAATCTAAGAGTATAAAGCTATAGTGCCAGATGATTAGCCCTCCCCCTCCCCCCCAACGTTTGAAAGCATCCAAATGGCTGTGATGGCGAAGAGCGAGTGTTTGATGTAGGAGGGCTCGTAATGATGTAACTGGATTCCGAATACCTCTGAAGTCTGGGATCTGTGCGTACAGGACCTGAAATTGATAACTCTCCACTTGTCCGTATCGTAGTGGTCCCTTAACGATTTCACTTTAAACGCCATTTTCTAGGAACTCGTACTCTCGAGTATTAAGCTGTGACGAATCCTGGTTGTTGTGTATTTTATTACACATAATGCTTTGATAGACAGGTTGCACTTTTCATTTTCAGAAGAATCTTGTTTTCCTGACTGCGGTGTGCCGAGGACGCAATAAACAATAGTACGCATGTTGTCCGCCACTCTCAAAGCAAGACCTTCAACATGCAGTACTGTGAATTTGCTGATATGAGTGTTCCTACCACTCCTGGTTATTATATGCTTCGAGAAAAGGTCGATAGATTCGTTCGATTGTTGTTTGGCAGTGTGCATTGTCGGTCTGGCACCTCGCATTACTAATGCAATCCACTGATTTCTCTAGGTGTTTATAAATTGTGTTTGTTCCTTCAAGGACTTGTGACCACTTTTGTTTTACCCCATGCAGATCGGTTTGTGGAAGTTTACAATCTCGCGGCCTGATCCTCACCACTGAATAACACACCTTGTTCGGATTCCCGTCGCGCGATATCCACTGCTGTCGAAATGAACCAGGTTATTGCTGCTTCAAGTCGTGCAAGTTTCTATCGGCAACACCACTCCCAGTGACGCACTACCGAACCTCTGAACTTGATATGTATTTTACTTTTATCTAGTTCAGTAATACTAGCTTGTAAATTTGGCAGAACCTCACTGCTCCTGCTTGGCGATGCCTATGGGGGAGGAGGCAAGCACTTTGTGGTGGCATTTTTGTGACTTAATCCACCTATTTGGGTCAGAGTTGATTCTTCACGACGCCGGCGCCGTACATAAGTTTGAACAAGGTCATGCTTGAAGTCGGCTCAACTTTTCATAGTCAAAGAAAAAGGGTGCTCTGTCTTCTGACAATTTTACCTCTGAAACCACATTACCTGCAATTCAGAGGAGTAATTTAGGTACACCTAAACCCCACATTGAGTTCGGACAGCTTGAGGATTAACCCGCATTCGCTACAAAAAAGGTGTCAGGAGTCTGTGGAAGGAGAGGGATGGGGCGGGTCATGGGGTAAACAAGATAGACACACAGGGACTTTCAGGAAGCAGCACTTGAAAGTTTTGATTGGAGTGAACTATGATGTTGGCCAAATCCTTTGCACGCGTGCTTAAACTGAGCCATTCTGTAAATTTTGTTCTTGTGCCCAAAGTCCCCCCCCCCCCCACACACACTAGTATTTTATCCTTGATTTTGCCAAAATATTTCAATGTCCTGTGATGTAAGAACTGAAATACTGTCCCGCGTACTTTTTTTTTTTTTGATTCTCCCCTTCCTTAAATGAATGCCACGATTGTTGGAGCAATGAAAACATGTCTCTTGTGCGTGCCTTTGCGAAAAATTTTTCCTGCCTGGAAATGAAAGGGCAGATTTTGCTAAATCTCCCATTTACACAAAGTGATTTTTCTCCCTTGCAACTGCTGCCCAAACACGGGACTATCGAAATGATGTATTGAATGAAAACGAGGCCTTTCACAACATGCCGGTGTGGCGTTTCCAGTGACTTCGCTTCCGCTAGCTAGGGCGCTTTTGACCTGCCACTACTATCGGGCGAAGTCTTCATCAAACGGTCTTTTTAACATAATTTTCGCATTAATAAAAGTAGAGAGATTTTCGGGATGTTTAACCATAATTGTTGTTCCTGGATGCAAAACGGACTCAGGAAAAATATCGGAAACACAGAAATATCCGTGGCCAGCAACGTGTTGACCTGTGCTCAACGATGTCCCATTTTTCCTGGGTTTGTTTAAATACAAGAGCGAGTGACGCGTCATTCGTATGCTGACAGATCACCAATTTGATAGAATGTCTATATAGTTATATATGTTGCGTTGATCGAGATGTTGCGAAGTGATTGGTAAAACGTCCTGAGAGGTTGTATTGAGGGTTACATGATTGATGATTAAGTGGGTATGGCGGAAGTTATGATAGTTGCTCCGGTCTTTCGCCAGTGGCGGTGAGGCATTTTACAAAATCCCATTCGTGCATACGGAAGAGGTGTCCGGCAAAATTGGTGCTCCCGTGATTTCTGAGCGAGTAAGCCGAGTTCAAGTAAACCCCTAAACCAACAATACTCCCGCAAAGAGATAAGTCCCAGCCCGGTAGCCGAACGTGGGTTCATCGATTAAAGTCACTGGCGCATATCGATTGTGGCCAATTGTTGCGTCCAAAGACTGTGCTTGCGGCGATCAGCAGTCAAGAAAATCTAATCGATCAGAAAGGTTGCATTGCACTGGGCCCAGTGGACTTGAGATTGCGTTGGCATTCGCCTCTTAAATCGCGTGTGAATAGCTAGGTCATGTAAAAGATGATTAATAGTGTCGCTAAAAGATTTTTGCACATGTGCAGCACGTCGCCTCGCGACGGATGTCAGGTGTTCCCCTATACCGGATAAAGCACTGCCGTAGGTAAGTTGGTTGTTTGGTAGCTTTATGCAGCAAACTGATAAAAATTCGCATTGCCTCGATCGAGCCGCCTATGCAATCTCTTATATTCGAATGATTTAGTGTACTTATCTAGTCGCCAAACGACTGAGCAGTATTTAGCAGAAGCATAAGCCAAGGCTAGCCATCATGTAATATCTGTTTATGAAAAGGACCACTCATATGGCGCACTATTCGCCATAGCCTACTTTCGAGTGAGCGATTCATAGAGTAATGATTTTCTTCGTATTTTCGTCAGTGCGCTTGAAGTTCAAGCTCCTGTCAAGGCGGTACTCCAGGTAGGTGGACTGCGCTTACTTGCGAGACTTTATCAAAAGTTCTCTCTCTCTACGATATGGCCAGATTTGCTCTTGGCGTCGTGATTTCGTAAGTGACAAACAGAGCTCGCTTGGCCTTGCCAATGTCCGAGTTTAGGCGTGAGGTTTCAAGGGAGTTTCCTAGTTTGCATGTCCGTTCGTCATACAATTCCTCAACTCACTCATAAAAGTAAGTGAGCTCCGGAACCTGCAACAGGCGATATCTATCCGCAACCAATTACCATAAAGTAGCGGCATTATCACATTCATTCTGGAGATCCATTGCCGTTGAGCTATATATTGTAGAGAGTCGGTGTGACCCAACCTTGGGCAACACGCATTCTTACACCGTATCACAGTTTTCAAACCAAATGAGCAACTTATAGAAGTTACCATGATGAAATTGAACCATTCACATGCGTCCGGTAAGTACACACAAGAGTTTATGGCAGAGGCCTTCATGCAAACGTATTGTCGCTGTCCTTTTAGCGTCAAGGAAGACAGCTCTGACTATTCTTTGTCATTGAAGGCATATTCAGTATCACTGCATTAGCATTGCCTCGATCAGCAGTCAAATGTAACTAGCGAAACCCAGCCCTCCATGTGGAATTGCTCATCAACTATGTAGTAATTCGTTCTCAGATTATAGCCTGTCAGAGACAGCTTACAAAAATGTTGCACTCAGCAGCAAAATCCGGTTCTGGATGATTTTGGGTCCATCCAGTGGCCGACTGGGGTTTCAGGGCGGGCATAACAGTGGCCTTCGCCAGTTTTTCGATGTTAATTTTGATGTCTACAGAACGAGAAAAAATTTACACCGCCAGGTGAGCATCAAAATACCACTGTCCGAAAAAACTTCTACACGTCAGCGTGGGTGCTTTATTGATAGTTGACCAATAGCAAACACTCATTTCTTCTTGCGTGAAAGGATAATTTTCATACTGATTGGAGTAGCATTTACGTATGCATTATGATTCGTAACGATCACCTGTAAAGTCATTAAAAAAACAGAAATCACGTTTATACCACGAGGAGTACGTGCCACCGTGCCAACGTTTCCAATTTTTCCTTGGTGCGCCGTTCAGAGATACAGAGGTCCAAGTTTTTCCGTTTTTTCAACATGGCTGCTACACCACGTGACCTATTTGATTCATAATTATGAACAAAAACATTCTACATGAGTCGTGTTCCTGCTGTGAAAATCGTCTCAATCCGACAAAGTGCTTGCAGAGAAAAACACGAAAGTTCTACTTGGACAAATAAATGAAAAATCACTCGTCGAGTTGACACTTCACAAAACAGCACAAAGCGAGAACGTGCACTCGGTAGAGCACAACACCTCTGCAGGTGGAACAGTTCATGTTTTGTATCCACTCGACGGGCTGGGATCCGAACCCAGAATGCCCAATCTTTCTTGCTTAGTCACCTCTCCAACGCATCCACCTGTTTTGTCACAACTCGTCCACAACTTTTTGAGATATAGTGTATATTTAATAGATCGTTTTAGCCCTAATCAATTTATAAATTAGGCCTGTGTTGCGCCTTTTGGACTATGTTGATCTCAAAATAGTTGGCAATTGAATTCAGCGACCTGACATGAAAATGCTCGGTCAAATTTCAAGTCAATCTGATGAAAGTTGAAATTTTTAGAAACAATTTTTGAAATTTGCGCCTATTTTGGGTGACCTTATGCCTATGTTGACTTTTGGCCGAAGATAAACCTCATAAGTAATTGGTGGTTGAATTAATTGACCTGAAAATATAACTTCTCTTTCAAATTTCAAGTCAATCTGATGAAAGGTTGACAATTTTAGAATTGGCCTATGTTGCCTTTTGGCCAAGGGAGGGCGATTGGGGGGGGGGACTGCTGACCACTTCCGACCCGTCCGACCATGGGACGGGGAGGGAGTGGAGAGGGGCGTAAATTCTCCATATAAATTTGTTTGATGTAGCGCACTCCTCCAGTTTTCCCTGGTATTACAAGTCTCCCTATTACTAGTCCAGTGTTCCTGTACCCACTGTTACCTGGCCACCACAAATAATGCTTTTCCAACTGCTGTGTTCCGCCCACGTGTTCCATTCCACCCGTGTTCCTATCCCACGATTGAATTATCCTGTCCCACGTTGTTCCCTCTGTCCACACCGCCTTGTTCGGTCCCCACGTGCTTTCGGGTCCCAGCAGTAGTATCCTGTCCCACGTGTTCCAAGTCCCCCACGTGTTCAGATTCCACCATGCATGAAAAGTTCCTTACTGTGTAGTTCCTGTTACTCGCCACGTTTTTGCGTTCCCACGTCGTTCCGGCTCCCCACGTGTTCCTTCTATCCAACGCATTTGTCCTGTCCCCACGTGTTCCTGTCCCCACGTGTTCCCGGTGCCCCACGTGTTCCGGTCACACGTGTCCTGTCAAACTAGCGTGTTCCTTCTCCCAAGTCGTTTACTGTCCCCACGTGTTCCTGTCCCCTATCACGCGTTTGGCCGTAACCCCACGTGTTGTCGTGTACCCTCACGTGTTCTCTTTGTCTCCCTGTGTGATCCGGTCTCTCCACAGTGAGTGTCCGCGTCACCACGTGTTCCTGTCAGCGACCGTGTGTTAAACCTGAGCTTTCACCACGTGCGTGTTCACCACGGTTCCCTGCTGCGGACCACGTGATATAAACGCGTCAACCACGAATAGATTCCTGTCACCACGTGTTCTGCCGTCCCCACGTAATTGTTTCCTGTCCCCACGTCCTCCCTGTCCCACCGTGTTCCTGGTCCCCACGTGTTCGGAATCTCCCACGTTTGATCACGCTCCCACGTGTCCCTGTCCCCACGTGTTTGTCACGGTTTTCCGCACGTGTTCCCGTCCCCACGGTGTCGGTCCCTCGCCAGTGTATCCGTCCCCACGTGTCCCGCGTGCCCCACGTGTTGCGCGTTCTAGCTCACCCTCCGTTCGCCTGTCACCACGTGTTTCGTCCCACGTTTCGTAGATCCCACACGTGTTTCCTGCCCAATGCGACTGTTCCTGTCACCGAGCGGGTTCTTCACCACGTCGTTCCGGTCCCCACGCTCTTGGCTTACCTTCCCCACGTTTCCCTGTCCCCACGTGTTCCAGAAGTCTCTCTCTACTTGTTCCTGTCTCCACTGTTTCCTTGTCCCCACGTGTTGGTCCTCACGTCTTCTCTCTCTACTGTCATCTACTCTATGTTGTTTTCATCGTTAGCTATTTTCTGTTTCTTGCTTTCCTTCGCACGTAACCCGAGTTATTTATTTATTTATGACCACAACAAACGAAAATTGTCAAGATCCTACTACACTCGCTCTCATAAGTTGACTAGATTGTTATTGCGTCAGTGAGAGAACGTCTCCATAAGCTTGAAGTCAATCGCGTCACGTGGTGGGTCACAATCATGCTGTCCACATACCATACCTGCATCAAATATCTGCTAGGTGCAGGAAAATATTCTTTCATCGAGTCCCTGAAATGTTAGATTAGAAGATGGAACCGCTCTTGCGAGGACTGTTGGTGCCACTCCGTTGTGATGAGGGGGACCCGCTTAGATGTCATTGACATCTCATCAGGCGCAGTCCACGCGGTCCATAATATGATATCTAGTGCTTCGTAAAATCGTAAGATACGCTACTAACCAGACATGTACCTCCATCGGAGCTTTTTATCCAGAGAATGTAGGTTAGGGTTAGCTGTATTAGGTAGAGTTATCCTGGTGTCTGGTGTTAAAGGTAGGGTTAGAACTGTTCGGCAAGTTAAGCTGTAGAGGTTAAGCTTACTTCTGAGGTAGCTGTATAGGGTTTTGGGGTTAGGCGTTA
>CM068961.1:98760716-98774873 GCA_035128595.1 Eptatretus atami
AGAAACCATGTATTATTCTTATGAGCTGCTCCTTGCGCAAGTCATTTAAAAACACCATGTGATTGTTGTATCTTGCGATCCAACTCTATTTTAAACTTTTGACTCGCATGACATCAACCACAAATGCAATCTCAAGAGGGAAGTTTAATTTTGGTCACAAGGAGTCGTATTTATCGCAGATAACTCTTAGGAAAGTGCTTGGAAAAAAAAAAAAAAACTGAGCAGTGTGTGTATTCCATTAGGCCTACACAAAGGTAACTGCTGGAAATTGATGCATTTTGATGAGCCAGCTTGCTATTGTCAAGGTCACTGCAGCAAGTTCATTTATCCTGAAAGAAGTAAGGATAGTAAATAGAAGGAAAGCAATCCAAAACTGGTGGAAGTGGTGTGGAGAGTGTGGGACGCCGTTTTGGGTCGATCATGGAAGTTGGAACAGCGAAATACCTGAAAGGTTTGGTGCTTCTTCGAGATGAAGATAATGGAAGTATGACATCATTTTCTCACAATAAATGCCAACAATACAGAGAGACTTGAGTTCTGACACGTGACAACTGATGTACAGGGGATCCAACCCAAAGAGGAGAACCATACTCCGTCGATCTTTGATTATATGCTTTTGAACACGAGTAGCTGGACGCACCACAGGATAAACTTGATCCGGTGTAAAGCTTGATGACATCCTGCACAAGAAGACATTGATGAAATATGATGGGCCAAAAGATGAACGGCTGATCAAACAAAGTTCTCTTCAGGACCAAGTTTCAATCACTTTGAACAAGGAATGTTGCAACATTATTTGTTACGCACTTTCTCAAAAGAATACACAACTCTCAAAACAAAAGTAGGGAATTGCAATTTTTATTTAAATAATCCCTCCAATTGGATGAAGATATAAATAAAGGAAAATGGGTCGTTTTTCAGCAGTAACACATAAGATGGGACTCATTTAATCCCACGCGCTACAACATTGCAGTTAGCAACTCTCTTGCGAATAGAGCCCCGGTCATCTGCTCACCGTGCAGCTTGTTGCGGAAATTGAGCACATCAAAGCCATTCGGCTTGATAATGGTTACCCTGAACAACTCACTGTCATTGTTGGATGTATAGCAAGCAAAATTAGCAATTGGTCTCGGGACACTAGCTTCAGACCTGAGGAACGTGAGGTTTACCAAAAGCGCCCTTGGAAAAGTAAAATTTCCCAAAGATTCAAGCAACAGATGAAATAAGCAGTCTCATTCTGCTACGATGCAGTCACGAAGCGCCTGATATTTACTACTCACACAATGCTCTCTCCGATCCGGAAAGATGTGCTGCCGACCATACAATAAAAAAATGTAATTCATGAGTTTCGGTGCCAGTGTGATGCCAGGTACGTAGGCCGTACATCCCAAATAATGAAGGAACAAATTAAGCAGTATGTTCTATCTTGGCAATTCATAGTAGTCAAGCTACAGGCTGGGTACAATCAGCTCGTGTGCGCAAGAAGCCAACTAAAATGCTCACTCGAAGTTATGACTCTGAGGTCTAATAGCGTTTGCTGAATAATCCAGAGCGAGCTGAAAAGCATCGCGTGGATTGGTTTCAGATCATGACCCGAGCACGTAGTGCAGCACATCTATGTATCCTTGATGCCACATCCACACACACAAAGTCCTGTGCTCTGCAAGCAAAAATAAATTTGTACAAATGCTCCACTTGTTTGATACAACTGCAGCACTGTAGCAAATCTGGGGGCATCTAGTTCATTCAGTGCCTCACAGCCATGACATGCAGACAACAACCATTGTCAATCACGTGAACCAATCAATCAGTGACCACGTGTGAGCATAAATGGCTTTGATCTTTATTTCCGGTATCCTTGCGATTGTCCTGACGAGTGCAGGGCAAAAAGCTTCAAAGTGTCTCTTCCATATTCAGCAATTTTGAAATTTTGTGATACCAAATGACAAAAATAAATAAATAAATAAATAAATAACCCACTGTCCCCATCTTACCACATCCTACCACACCCAACATCTACTCGTTTATTGGACATTGTGTTCTTCTCACCTGAGAAGGTAGAAAACATTTTGTCCAGCCTCGACACGACTTCAGTTACTGGTCCAAATGACATCTGTGCCAGTGTCCTCAAATGCTGCTCTGCTGCTCTTGCTTCTTCCCTGACTGCACTCTTCAGCCTATGCTTACTCTTTGGCTGCATACCATCCTCCTGGAAGTCAGCAAACTTCATGCCTGTCCACAAAAAGAGTGCAAACACTCCCTCTCAACTCCAGGCCAGGAAGCTTACTACCCTTGTAAACAAAGTCTGAAAACCATCACTGCTGCCAGCATCAAGTCTTTCCCGTTTTCAAACAGCCTGATCTCTGACCATCAGTTTGGATTCCGTTTCGCTCACTCAACTTGAGATGTTACTTCCCCTCTCTCAGCAATGGAAGGAGGCCCTAAATCATAAATAGGTCAGGACAGTCAACCTGGACATATCTCAGACATTGGACACATTCTGGCGTAATGCTCTGCTTGTCAAAATCGCTGCCTGAAGAACACAAGGTCACCTTCACACCAGGCTTTCAGACTTTTTCCTCTTGTGCATCAATACATGGATATCAGTGTAACCCTTTTGTTTCCTCTCGTCTCCCAGTGGAGGTTGAAGTTCCCCAAGACAGTGTCTTGGGCCGAGTATTATTCAGAGCCTCCACAAATGACCTCTCTGATGCACTGGGAAAAAAAAAACTCTTTTTCTTTGCAGATGCATCACAGTCTGCTGTGTAGTACCCTATCCCAATAACTAGCAAACAGCAGCGGTGACATTCTCAGCTGATTCGGAAATGATTAGATGCTGGTCTGACAAATGAAACACGTCTTTCAATCATGGAGAATCTCAGTTTTACCCTGTCGCTCCAGAAGGCTTATCAAATGAACCCACCTATCTAGTTCCATGTTCAGCAAATGAAAGGGGTTTATTCTCTTTAACTTCAGTCTTGATCAATCAACCACGACGTCTCCTGGGCTGAGAACGTCGCAAAGCTGACCCCCAAAGCCAGCCGCAGATTGCAATTAAATAAATAAATAATAAAAATCACAAAGGGTCTCTCCTAGTTTCTGTGAAATCTAAGGCTCTTCATATTGGCATCTCCTTCTTTGATGAGGCCGAGGCACAAGGCCTGTTATTCTCACGTTTCAGACAGATTGGTGGCTTCATCTTCTCCAGTCGAGATTGCTCTGTTCTCTCAGCCCTCCGGCACTCTCTAGCAACTCCCTGATGCACGCTTTCTTCTAGTCGCCCCCTCTTGGTTAAACTCCTAAAAAAAAAGTAAATAATCTCGGCACATCGTCCATAAACATTTTTTGTTTCTCTTTTCTCCTGTTTGCAGAACCATCCTTTCTGAGGCTGGTCAATCAGACCATCTCATGTCATCAACCATCCCTACCTGCAATCCTCTTTTATTCCCATTAACCCTACATCACCTAACACTATTGGTTACTAGGTCCCTCCCCTTCCCAGGTTACTAAATATTGCATTTGGGTCCGTTTGTTTGTCCACACCTTATGCGCCAACGTAGACCACAATTTTTACACCTTATCTTTCGTCAACCGAGTACCTCAACAAAGTACTGTATGTACAATTAGAATGCGAGTACGTCTATAGAGTATGCACGGCACAATTAGAATGAGAGTATATCGACAAAATACGTACTCTACGATTAAACCACACAAAACAAGTTCCGGTGAGTGTCTGCAATCTTTGATTGCTCTTTCGAGAGTTCATTCCTGCGATCATCATGTCCAACTGTTGCCTCACTGTCAGCTTATTGCCTTTTCACCCTCCAGTACCTCATTCTTTCATATGGGCCTCGATGTTGTACATAAAAATAAAATAAATGCAGCGTACTCACAGGAATTCAGGTAAAAAAAAAAATCACCGATTCTCAAGGCCCTTTTTAATCGGGCCGTTCACAGGTATTTAACATTTATATAAATCATGTCATGTGATCAAATTTATATTGCACTGTCAACTGTTGTAAAGTACTGTCCGTTCTTTTATTTATTTATTTTATTTTACGTTACACACGATTGAATACGAGATTCCTTCCAACAAATTCAAACAAGGTCACTTGTACGCAGCTTTATTATTACAAAGGTGGAATTGTACTTCTTTTCCGACAATCCATACTCGTTCCCTCATCTCATCTACATAACTGTACGACGTATGCAGGAAGTTACAGACCAGTAAACAGTTACCTGTAACTGCGGACAAATTACAAAAGCAACAAGCAAGACAGACAGAAGACGTACTAAGTTTTGACTTCTTTTCTTTTTTTCCATCAAATTAATGTACACACCTTTTAAGATACTTGATCCGCATTCATATTCTGTCTCAAATATATTACTACGATACTTAGATACATCAAAATGACAGTTTGTTAATTTGTCAAAAAGTAGCCACACCACAGGTTTGTTATTTCATCATATCAGATTGCCATGGATGATGCAACATTGAAGGCCAGAAGCAAGAATTCCGTTCAACCAAAATAAAAAGGAAGGAAAAAGATTGCTTCAGAAAAAACACCACTGGAGGTTAGACATGGATGGAGTTGATGGTATATGGGTCTGCAAATGGCTTCACATGTGTTTCGGCCAATTGTGGACAATACCTGGCTGCGTCCACAGAAATTACTGACAAATTCACCAAATTGGTATTTTCTGTTTAATGGTGCATTCATTTTTTAAATATGAAGAAACAAGGTGAAAAATTAATTTCCTATTTCCTTGCCTTTCATTTTAAAGGAGTGAAATTGTTGCTCTTTGGGCGATTGTATACCTTCTCCTGTTGCCAAGCCTGACTGCCCAGAATCGGTTTAACACCGTTGGCTGTTGGACGGCGGTACAACGGCATACGACTCCGCTGTCGGCCTCTGTTTCCCCCTGGCAGCGAACCATTATACCTGCGTCAAACACATCCGACTAGACAGTCACTATCACCTGTACATTCCAAAATTCAATTACTTCCTCTTCTAACATTCCCTCAACCCCACTATATTTTTTAGCCATTTATGAAAAACCATTTCCCATCTACTTTACTCATTCTCAATTAATTCGCTCATCACTTCAAAGTTTCATTAATCAAACATAAACCACAATGTCCATCTCACAACAAATCACTGTAAGCAACTTAATCCACTCCTTTTATCCATCCTACATTGCAACAGTTTTAGATTCACTTGTGAGACCCACCCAACCACGAGGAGCTTTCCGTACTTCAACCGCTCATCACCACCTGCATGACTCATCGATTGTGGTTGGAAGTGTGTCACAGAGGTTGGAGGAAGAGCTGACGGCTCTCAATCCTAAGGACAAATAAAATTCAGGAAGAAAGTTAGGCAGGATCATGCCGGCACTCGAGTCTATCATACCTCGGGCAAGCTGGCCCTCAGGCTCGTGTCAACCGCACAGGTTCACACCAACCACGTGCTTGGCAGACTGATACTCAGGCTAGCATTCATAGTACACCGGATCCTGGTGTTGGCTTAGTGGTTAGGGTGGCGGCTTGGGATCCTAGGGTCCTGAGTTCAAGCCCCGTTGGCCCGCGAATTAAAATAACACCAGGAGGTTGACTCAGCCTGTCATCCTTCTGAGGTCGGCAAAAGACACCAGTGTACTGGTAATGGGGACACTGCATCAGCGGGATAGCCACGTCCCAACCAATGATGCAACCAGCAGCCACAGGCTGCACTCGATAGAGAGAGTACACCAGATAGGCTGACACTCGGGCTTGCTTCAAACTGCACAATGAGCAAGGCAACATCGTCCGGATTCTGGCCGACTTTCGGATTGGCATCGACCTGATACCGCGCAGGCTGAATCTTGGGCTTGCTTCAACCACACACCAAGCAGAGTGACATCGACCGGACGCAGGAGAGGCCGACTCTTGGGCTGACATCGACCGGATACGTGCAGGCAGATTTTAAAGGTTCGCTTTGACAGCACATCGGGAAGGGTGACATCGACCGGACGCTGGGCAGGCGGATATCGACCGGAGCGGTGTAGACTGAGGCTCGGTATCGCTTCAACCGCACACTGGGAAGGTTGTGGTTGGGATCACATTGACACCAGGCCAGACAGACTGGCATTTGGATTAATGTCAACCCTTCACAATTCCATGCTTCCTCTCTCACTCGACTCCACCCTTTATCATCTTCCAATCAGCAGATGCACTGCAATCAGCTTGTCCACTTTGTCACTTTTCTCTTCAGCATATCACTCTGAATTTCAATTTGGATAAAGTTTGCAAAAATTAAAAAAAAATCTGAATGCATCTCTGACCAAATGGTTACGGTACCTCATCACCCCTTCATTGACTGCACATATACCCACACTATCATCTACATCCATCAGCATGAGGGGGATCAAATGTTTGGTGTGAACCTTTTGAAAAATTCAGAGCATAAAACAAGACTTCTCTGGCACCAGCATAAGGAAACTCACCAACCATTGAGAAATAACAACATAGCACACCGAGTGGAAACCAAAAGGGATGAACATCTGTGCTGAATTTCAATGGGAAAGGACCTTCCCTAAAACGCTGGGGAAAACCTTCTGACTGTCTCTTATAGTCCCCATTCCACAAAGTGCAGCACATCAAGTTATAAAAGACAAACTAGAAGGGCACTCGGTAGAGTGTACACCTCCGTCGAAACATATCGGGCCCATTACATTTTTGAAATATCATGCTATACATCGTTTTTGGCCCGATCTCTCAATGGTGAAGAAGCACTTAAAAAAATTAAGCAAATCTCGTATCAAGATCTGGATTTTCACCAAAATTTAAGCAGTTCATCCTTGTCACACACCAAACCTGTCCACCAAGTTTCATCCGAATCCGTCCACAACTTTTTGAGATATCATGCTATATATTAACATTGCCACGCGCACAGCACACACAATATGTATAATATATTACGTATAATTTGTGCAAGATCAAATATCAATGTGTGTATAATTATTTAGTACTAGACGACCCATGAACCCGTTGGGTTCCTGTTGTGACAGCGGTTGATGAAAAAAAATCATTTCAAGAAAGAAAAAAAAAAGATAGCTCCAGCAAACTATACCGCTGAGGTTGTTTGCATTGATTAAATAATCCCAAAAGAGGACTTGACTGAATCGGGAATTGATTTTTTTATAATTTTTTTCGTTGCCCGATTTGAACACAACTTTATACTGCACACTGCAGGAGAATGGTGAGTAAGGTGGCCCTAACATTTTTGCGCTATCGTGTACCGTTTTGGCTGTATTTCGAGAACATACATACATACATACATACAAGATGAGAGTTTTAGTAATATATAGATGTATATGTCACCTATGATGTGTGTAAGATCATGTATAAATTGTGTAAGATCACATATCAATGTGTTTATGTAATACGTATATGTATGCTGGTGTTGGCTTAATGATTAGGAAGGTAGGCTTGGGATCCAAGGGTCCTGAGTTCAAATCCCACTTAGCTGTTGAATTTAAACCAGGTGGGGTTGACTCAGCCTGTCATCCTTCTGAGGTTGAAAAATGAGTGCCAGCATGCTGATATACTAAGTCGGAGTGGCGACCCATCCAGGATTGTGTCCAATAGTCAAGGAGACTGCTTAAGCAGTACCAACGCTCTGCACAGAGTCTGGTCCCAATCTCCTCCTCCTCTTTTATGGTATGCTACAAATTTCCTCTAAAACTAGTTTATTGACGGAATGCTGGGTGTGCTCTGGCTTTCAAAGGAATTAGCCACTGTGGCTAATCCAGGTTTAGAATGATTAGCCACAGGAGAAAGGAAATAGCCACATATTTTATTCAAAAGTTCTTTTTTAGCAATATGAAATAATAAGTTAATTTTAAGGTGGATGTGTGAGTTTGATGGGTGAGGTTGGTTGGATGAGTGGGTTGGATTGTTCAGATTGGTTGGATGAGTGAGTTTGACGTGTGAGATTGGTTGAATGAACGACATCAGGGGAGGTGGTGATTGTGAGGATGGTGGTGATAGTGTGTGTGTGTGTGTGGTGTGTGTGTGTGTGTGGTGTGTGTGTGTGTGTGTGTGTGTGTGTGTGTGTGTGTGTGTGTGTGTGTGTGTGTGTGTGTGTGTGTGTGTGTGTGTGTGTGTGTGTGTGTGGGGGGGGGGTATGGTCGTTGTGCCTTTAGTAGGTGGTAGTGGGGGATGGGGGTGGTTGTGGACTAGGATTGGACCAACCTCATGCCAGTCAAACTCACTCATCCAACCAATCTCACCCAACAACTTCACTCATCCAACCAATCTCACACATCAAACTCACTCATCCAACCAATCTCACACATCAAACTCACTCATCCAACTCACCCATCAACTCACTCTGTCATCCAAACAAACTCGTCCTACTACAGGTACTACTACTGATTGTGTCAAAACTCACCTGGCAACCACTAACCCAACGAAGCATGTAGCGCCGAATCATGCCGAATCATTCCGGCAAAAAAAAACAAAAAAAACATTTCAAAAAAATTAAAATAAAATTTTGAGACGAGAATCATGGGAATCATGCGTAATTTCGGTCGATTCTTTTTTACTAGAAACGAGTTTAAAACTACTAAATTAGTATATGTAAGCTTGTACGAAATCACGCGTGATTCCCTTATCAAACATACAAAATGGCGCCGTCTCGGCGTCTCAACGAAGGTTGAATTCTGTGCTAAAATCACCCAAAATTCGTCTAAAACTGGTAAAAAACCACTAAAACATGGATTAGCCACAGTGGCTAATGGGTGGTTTAAAATATTAGCCACAGGTAAGGGGGATTCGCCCTGTGGCGACGTGGCGAGCGGCAGCGCACACCCAGGAATGCTATAGAATTGGACTGGTGATGCTATAGATTTCCTATAGAACTAGTTATTTATGGTATGTTATAGAATTGCACGAGTCATGCTACAGATTTCCTATAGAACTGGTTTATTTTATGGTATGTTATAGAATTGGATTAGTCATGCTATAGATTTCCTATAGAACTGGTTTATTTATGGTATGTTATAGAATTGCACGAGTCATGCTACAGATTTCCTTTAGAACTGGTTTATTTATGGTACGTTATAGAATTGGACGAGTCATGCTATAGATTTATTATAATACTGGTTATATATGGCATGTTATAGAATTGGACAAGTCGTGCTCTAGATTTACTATAGTACTGGTTTATATATGGTATGTTATAGAATTGGACAAGTCGTGCTATAGATTTACTACAGAACTGGTTTATATATGGTATGTTACAGAATTGGACAAGTCGTGCTATAGATTTATTATAATACTGGTTTAGAATATGGTATGTTATAGAATTGGAAAAGTCGTGCTATAGATTTATTGTAATACTGGTTTATATATGGTATGTTATAGAATTGGAAAGTCGTGCTATAGATTTATTGTAATACTGGTTTATATAGGTATGTATTTATAAAAAAACAATAAATTTATTAATATAGAATAATTTATATTTTTAATTATATTATATTATAATTTTATTTTTATTAATTTTTATTATAAAATAATTTTTAATACATTATTAGATATTAATTAATATTTATTTATTAAATTATAATTTTAATATTTGATATATTATATATTATATTTTATAAATTATATATTTATAATATGTTAATAAATTTTATTTATAATATTTTAATATATTATTATTTATAGAATTGGACAAGTCGTGCTATAGATTTATTAAATACTGGTTTATATATGGTATGTTATAGAATTGGACAAGTCGTGCTATAGATTATTATAATACTGGTTTATATATGGTATGTTATAGAATTGGACAAGTCGTGCTATAGATTTATTATAATACTGGTTTATATATGGTATGTTATGAATTGGACAAGTCTGCTATAGATTTACTATAGAACTGGTTTATATATGGTATGTTATGAATTGGCAAGTCGTGCTATAGATTACTATAATACTGGTTTATATATGGTATGTTAAGAATTGGACAAGTCGTGCTATAGATTTATATAATACTGGTTTATATATGGTATGTTATATGAATTGGACAAGTTGTGCTATCGATTTATATATGGTATGTTATAGAATGGACAAGTCGTGCTATAGATTTATTATAATACTGGTTTATATGGTATGTTATAGAATTGGACAAGTCGTGTATAGATTTCTATAGTACTGGTTAAATAGGTAGTTAGAATTGGACAAGTCTGCTATAGAATTTATATAGAACTGGTTTATATATGGTATGTTATAAATTGGAGAAGTCGTGCTATAGATTTACTATAATACTGGTTTTATATATGGTATGTTACAGAATTGGACAAGTCGTGCTATAGATTTATTATACTGGTTAGATATGGTATGTTATAGATTGGAAAAGTCGTGCTATAGATTTATTATAATACTGGTTTATATATGGTATGTTAATGAAATTGGACAAGTCGTGCATAGATTTATTATAATACTGGTTTATATATGGTATGTTATAGAATTGGACAAGTCGTGCTATAGATTTACTAATAGTACGGTTTATATTATGGTATGTTATAGAATTGGACAAGTCGTGCTATAGATTTACTATAATACTGGTTTATATATGGTATGTTATAAGAATTGGACAAGTCGTGCTATAGATTTACTATATGTACTTGGTTTATATATGGTATGTTATAGAATGGACAAGTCGTGCTATAGATTTACTATAGTACGGTTTAATATGGTATGTTACAGAATTGGACAAGTGTGCTATAGATTTATAAATACTGGTTTATATATGGTATGTTATAGAATTGACAAGTCGTGCTATAGATTCTTAGTACTGGTTAATATATGGTATGTTATAGAATTGGACAAGTCGTGCTATCGATTTACTATAGTACTGGTTTATATATGGTATGTTATAGAATTGGACAAGTCGTGCTATAGATTTACTATAATACTGGTTTATATATGGTATGTTTAGAATTGGACAAGTCGTGCTATAGATTTACTATATTACTGGTTTATATATGGTATGTTATAGAATTGGACAAGTCGTGCTAAGATTTACTATAGTACCGGTTTATATATGGTATGTTACAGAATTGGACAAGTCGTGCTATAGATTACTATAATACTGGTTTATATATGGTATGTTACAGAATTGGACAAGTCGTGCTATAGTTTATTATAATACTGGTTTATATATGGTATGTTATAGAATTGGACAAGTCGTGCTATAGATTTATTATACTGGTTTATATATGGTATGTTATAGAATTGGACAAGTCGTGCTATATTTACTATATACTGGTTTATATATGGTATGTTATAGAATTGGACAAGTCGTGCTATAGATTTACTATAATACTGGTTTATATATGGTATGTTATAGAATTGGACAAGTCGTGCTATAGATTTTACTATAATACTGGTTATATATGGTATGTTATAGAATTGGACAAGTCGTGCTATAGATTTACTATAGTACGGTTTATATATGGTATGTTACAGAATTGCAAGTCGTGCTATAGATTTACTATAATACTGGTTTATTATAGGTATGTTACAGAATTGGACAAGTCGTGCTATAGTTTATTATAATACTGGTTTATATATGGTATGTTATAGAATTGAGACAAGTCGTGCTATAGATTTACTATAGTACTGGTTTATATATGGTATGTTATAGAATTGGACAAGTCGTGCTATAATATTTACTATAGTACTGGCTATATATGGTATGTTATAGAATTGGACAAGTCGTGCTATAGATATATTATAATACTGGTTATATATGGTATGTTACAGAATTGGACAAGTCGTGCTATAGATTTACTATAATACTGGTTTATATATGGTATGTTACAGAATTTGACAAGTCGTGCTATAGTTTATTATAATATGGTTTATATATGGTATGTTATAGAATTGGACAAGTCGTGCTATAGATTTACTATAGTACTGGTTTAATAGTATGTTAGAAATTGGACAAGTCGTGCTAATATATTTACATATACTGGTATATATGGTATGTATAGAATTGGACAAGTCAGCTATAGATTATTATAATACTGGTTTATATATGGTATGTTTACAGAATTGGACAAGTCGTGCTATAGATTTACTATAATACTGGTTTATATATGGTATGTTACAGAATTGGACAAGTCGTGCTTAGATTTATTATAATACTGGTTTATATATGGTAGTTATAGAATTGGACAAGTCGTGCTATAGATTTACTATAGTACTGTTATATATGGTATGTTAGAATTGGACAAGTCGTGCCATAGATTTACTATATACTGGTTTATATATGGTATGTATAGAATTGGAAAGTCGTGCTATAGATTTACTATAATACTGTGTTATATTGTGTTAAGAATTGGCAAGTCGTGCTATAGATTTATTATATACTGGTTTATATATGGTATGTTTAAAATGGAATGATCGTGCTATAGATTTATATATAATGGTTTATATATGGTATGTTATAGAATTGGACAAGTCGTGCTATAGATTAATAAGTACTGTTTATTATGGTATGTTAGAATTGGATAAGTCGTATATTTACTATAGTACTGGTTTTATATAGTATGTTATGAATGAGAAGTCGTGCTATAGATTATATAATACTGGTTATATATGGTGTTCAGAATTGGGCAGTCGTGCTATAGATTTATATAATACTGGTTTATATATGGTATGTTATCAGAATTGGAAGTCGTGCTATAGATTTATATAATACTGGTTATATATGGTATGTTAGAATTGGAAATCGTGCTATAGATTTATTATAATACTGGTTTTATATATGGTATTACAGAATTGATTAGTTGTGCTCAAGATGGTTTTGTCCTCAAGAAGTGTGAATGTACTCGGTACACTCGTTTTGAAAAGACTTTGTGAGAGGGTCCACCCTAGCAGTTTGTGATCAGTACACGCCGAACATAAATACATATTACAAAACTTTCCTCTCAACTCCAAAACCATCACCCGGACCGACCCACCCGGGCGAGCGTGCTTAGACAACGGCTCGTTCCAGAAACACCCAGACAAGTCCGGACAAGCCCAACCGCACCCCGAGCATTCGAATTCGGACTGCGGTGATCTCGCCGGTATCGACCCTTCTGCAATCCACGGTTATTGACCCTCGTGGCGGAGACGTGACGAGTTTGTCTTTGTCGGTTTCAACATCCGGTGTTTCAATGTTTCATTCCGTTCGTGTTTCGAACAAGTTAAAAGTACTCCGTGTGTACGAAGGTGCTTAACACCATGACGAACAATATTCTCGGACAATTAAACCATGACGAACAATACCTCTCGGACAATAATTAAACCATGACGAACAATACCTTCTCGACATAATTAAACCATGACGAACAATACCTCTCGACAATTAAACATGACAGAACAATACCCTCGCAATTAAACCATGACGAACAATACCTCGCAATTAACCTGACGAACAATACCTCTCGGACAATTAAACCATGACGAAATACTCTCGGACAATTAAACCATGACAAACAATACCTCTCAGACAATTAAAATGACGAACAATACCTCTCGGACAATTAACCATGACGAACAATACCTCTCGGACAATTAACATGACGAACAATCCTCTCGACAATAAACCATGACGAACAATACCTCTCGGACAATTAAACCATGACGAACATAACCTCTCGGACATTAAACCATGACGAACAATACTCTCGACAATTAAACAATGCGTCATAATGAACCGAACATCGTGAGCACGAACCGAGACAAAGTGTTCGATGGAAACGGCCAATCATGGCGATCAACTCAAACGTGTGATCAATAACCAGTAATCAGCCCACACAACACTATACTCTAGTCGCTGGTTATCGACTCTAGTCGCTGGTTATCGACTCTAGTCGCTGGTTATTCTACTCTAGTCGCTGGTTATCTACTCTAGTCGCTGGTTATCGACTCTAGTCGCTGGTTATCTACTCTAGTCGCTGGTTATCGACTCTAGTCGCTGTTATCGACTCTAGTCGCTGGTTATCGAACTCTAGTCGCTGGTTTATCGACTCTAGTCCGCTGGTTATCTACTTAGTCGCTGGTTACTCTACTCTAGTCGCGCTGGTTAATCGACTCGAGTCGCTGGTTATCTACTCTAGTCG
>CM068961.1:98782796-98800965 GCA_035128595.1 Eptatretus atami
TATGGTATGTTATCAAATTGGAAAGGAAAAGTTCGTTTGCTTTAATTTAGGATTTTTTTTACTATAGTACTGGTTTATATATGTATGTTACAGAATTGGACAAGTGTGCTATAAATTTATTATACTGTTGTTTAGATATGGTTATGTTATTAGAATTGGAAAAGTCGTTGCTATAGATTTTATATAATATGTTTATATATGTATGTTATGGAATTTTGGACAGTCGCTGCAATAGATTTATTATAATACTGGTTTTATATTATGGTATGTATAGAATTGGACAAGTGTGCTTATTAGATTTCTTACAGTACGCGGTTAATATATTGATGTTAAATTACAATGGAGACAAAGTTCGTGCTATAGTTATTACTTAAATACTGGTTTGATATTGGTATGGTATAGTAATTGAAAGTTGCTATTAGATTTATAATTACTGGTTATATATGATGTTATAGAACTATGGACAAAGTCGTGCTTTAATTTTATGATTTTACTGTAAAGTTGTGATTATAAGGATGCGAAAGCTCCTTAGTGTTAATTATATGAGTATGTACAGAATGGACAAGTCGTGCTAAATTTTACTAATACTGTTTATATATGGTATTGTTATAAGATGGATCAAGTCGTGCTATAGATTATTACTATAGACATGGTTTTATACTATGGTTAGTTATAGAATTGGACAGTCATGCTATCGATTTACTATAGACTGCGTTTATATGGTATGTTATGAAATTGGACAAGTGTGCTATAAGCATTGTACTTAATGACTTGTATTTATATATGGTATGTTACTAGAATTGGACAAGTCGTGCTATTAGATTATTATATCGTTTAGTATATATAATGACATTGCATCGATTTATATGGTATGTTATAAGAATTGGAACAAGTCGTGCTATTAGAATTTATAATATACCTTTATATATTGGCATATGTTTTAAGAATGTGGACAAGTCGTGCTATAGATTAACATAATACTGTTTAAAATATGGGTATTGTTAAATTTGGAACAAGTCTGTGCTATAGCATTTACTATAAAAACTGGTTTACTTATATGGTATTTATAATGGAGAAGTGGCGTCTGCTATAGATTTACTGAGTACGTGGTTATAGTTATGTATGTTACTAGGAAATTGGGACAAAGTCGTGCTTAAGTCCATTTATTAGTACTGATTTAGTATATGGTATGTTATAGAATTGGACAAGTCGTGCTATAGATTTATCTATATACTGGTTTTATATATGGTATGTTATTAGAATTGGACAAGTCGTGCCTATAGATTATATTATTACTGGTTTAATATGGTATGTTATAGAATTGGACAAGTCGTGCTATTAGATTTACTATAGTACCGGTTTATATATGGTATGTATAAAGAATTGCTACAAGTCGTGCTATAAGGAAGTACTATTAAATACTGGTTTATATATGGTAATGTTACAGAATTGGACAAGTCGTTGCTATAGTTTATTATAATACTGGTTTATATATGGTAGTTATAGAATTGGACAAGTCGTGCTATAGATTTACATAGTACTGGTTTATATATGGTATGTTATAGAATTTGGAAAAGTCGTGCTATATAATTTACTATAGATACTGTTATATAGGTATGTTATAGAATTGGACAGTCGTGCTATAGATATTATTATAATACTGGTTTATATATGGTATGTTAAGAATTGGACAAGTCGTGCTATAGATTTACTATAATACTGGTTTATATATGGTATGTTAAAGAATGACAAGTCGTGCTATAAGTTTATTATATTACTGTTATATTATGGTATGTTATAGAATTGGACAAGTCATGCTATAGATATTACTATAGTAACTGTTTATATATGTTGTTATAGAATTGGACAAGTCGTGCTATAATTTACTATATACTGGTTATATATGGTATGTTAAGATTGGACAAGTCTGCTATAGATATTTATAATACTGTTTATATATGGTATGTTATAGAATGACAAGTCGTGCTATAGATTTACATAATACTGTTTATATATGGTATGTTATAGATTGGACAAGTCGTGCTCTAGATTTATTATAATACTGGTTTATATATGTATGTTATAGAATTGGACAAGTTCGTGCTATAGATTTACTATAGTACTGTTATATATGGTATGTTATAGAATTGGACAAGTCGTGCCATAGATTTACTATAATACTGGTTTATATATGGTATGTTATAGAATTGGATGAAGTCGTGCTATAGATTTACTAGTTACTGGTTTATATATGGTATGTTACAGAATTGGACAAGTCGTGCTATAGATTTACTTATAATACTGGTATATGGTATGTTATAGAATTGAAGTCGTGCTATAGATTTATTATATAATGGTTTATATATGGTATGTTATAGAATTGGACAAGTCGTGCTATAATTTACTATAAGTACTGGTTTATATTGGTATGTTATAGAATTGGACAAGTCGTGCTATAGATTTACTATAGTACCGGTTTATATATGTATGTTACAGAATTGGACAAGTCGTGCTATAGATTTACTATAATACTGGTTTATATATGGTATGTTACAGAATTGGGCAAGTCGTCCTATAGATTTATTATAATACTGGTTTTATATATGGTATGTTATAGAATTGGATAGTCTGCTATAGATTTATTATAATACTGGTTTATATATGGTATGTTATAGAATTGGAGAATCGTGCTATAGATTTATTATAATACTGGTTTATATATGTATGTTACAGAAGTGATTAGTTGTGCTCAAGATGGTTTTTGTCCTCAAGGAAGTGTGAAATGGACTCGGTACACTCGTTTTGTAAAGACCTTTGGTGAGAGGGTCCACCCTAGCAGGTTTGTGATCAGTACACGCCGAACAAAATACATATTACAAAACTTCCTCTCAACTCCAAAACCATCACCCGGACGACCCACCGCGGCGAGCGTGCTTAGACAACGGGGCTCGTTCCCAGAAACACCCAAAGTCCGGACAGCCCAACCGCCAACCCCGAGCATTCGAATTCGGACTGCGGTGATGTCGCCGGTATCGACCCTTCTGCCAATCCACGGTTATTGACCCTCGTGGCGGAGACGTGACGAGTTTGTCTTTGTCGTTTCAAAACGTCCGTGTTTCAATGTTTCATTCCGTTCGTGTTTTCAAACAAGTTAAAAGTACTCCGTGTGTACGAAGGGCTTAACACCATGACGAACAATATCTCTCGGACAATTAAACCATACGCATCGACGAACAATACTCTCGGACAATAATAAACCATCGCGACAATAACAATACTCTCGGACAATTTAAACCATGACGAAACAATACCTCTCACAATTAAACCATGACGAACAATACCTCTTGACAATTAACCATACGAACAATACCTCTCGGACAATTAAACCATGACAAACAATACCTCTAGACAATTAAACCATGACGACATACCTCTCGGACAATTAACCATGACGAACAATACCTCTCGACAATTAAACCATGACGAACAATACCTCTCAGGCAATTAAAACCATGACGAACAATACCTCTCGGACAATTAAACCATGACGAACAATACCTCTCGACAATTAAACCATGACGAACAATACCTCATCGGCGACAATTAAACCTGCGTCATAATGAACCCGAACATCGTGAGCACGAACTGAGAACAAAGTGTTCGATGAAACGGCCAATCATGGCGATCAACTCAAACGTGTTGATCTAAGTAATCAGCTAAATCTAGACCACGTACATCAGCCACCACATCTACTACTCTAGTCGCTGGTTTACTCTAGTCGTGGACTCTAGTCGCTGGTTATCGACTCTAGTCGCTGGTTATCGACTCTAGTCGCTGGTTATCGACTCTAGTCGCTGGTTATCGACTCTAGTCGCTGGTTATCTACTCTGTCGCGTTACTCTTACCGTATGCCGAGCTGGTTATCTACTCAGTCGCTGGTTATCTACTCTAGTCGCTGGTTATCACTCTAGTCGCTGTTATTACTTAGTCGCTGGTTATACTGCCTTTGGCTTTGTTTGCACGATTATAACACTTGATACTTCTACCTCTTATACACATTCATTAACAAACAATCGTGAAGGAGAAGGACCATCAATTGTCCACCAAAACTTGTGACCCAAGTAATCTTAACCAGGCTGAGTGAGTCCAGCCGAATCGTCGCGCGACGAGTTACCACAAAGCATCCACCACGAACGCGGTCGTTACGTACGAACGCTCATTAACGTACCGAATACGCCATACAACACGTTGGGGCCGTCACATTACCAACATCACCCTCGAACGTGATGGCGTCGTGGCACGCAACGGCAAAGAGACTGACGTGGGAGAGTCACGGTTGGTGGCGAAAGGGAAGTGGAGGAGTCAACGCGTTGATTGACGAATGGGAGTTGGAGTCAAGAGGTTGGTTGGCTAAAATAGAAGTGGGAGGAGTCAACAAAGCTGATTGCTGAAAGGGGAGTGGGAGGAGTCATCGAGTTTGGTTGTGGGTTGACTGTTAGTTTATGTTAATTTACATCCCTTGAAGTACACTGTGGGTTGTCCGTTGTACCAACGTGTGTAAAACAGCAAACTACAAAGGCCTCCCGTTAATTATATAGACCTTTTATCTGCAATTGCATGTTATGTTACAGAGATCACCACAACGTCTCACGTGCCTGCACGTGATCGATCACTCGTGACCTTTTATCGGCGGATCGCATTCCTTCGTAACGAACCTCCAGTCAGATGGAGGGTGTGTGTGACGTCACGGATGTGCGATCCGCCATTCTTGGAGTACAAGCAAAGAAGGAAACTACACGTGGACTGAAGCATTGTGTTTAAACATGTGTTTAATGGTCCACTATTTTGCGCCGTATTTTGTTGTGTTAGTCGTGCCGATCGGAGGATGGTCATCGTATTATAAACTGCTTACAGGTTGATGCAAGAAACACAGACGTGAGAATAGTCAGAAGAACAAAGAGACAGAGAGACAGAGACAGAGACAGAGACAGATTATCAAACATTGAAGGATCCCTGAACTCATGTCTGTTCACTGCATTTTTGTGAATGATAAATGGTCGGATGTTTAAATTTAACCGTTATTATAACACGACTGGGATGTACATTCAATTTCCCACGTTTTTATGCAATCGCGTTCACACTGTTCATCAATGGGTTGACCTGTATGTCAGCCTGTTTTCACGACTGTTCATTCAATGGATTGTACAATGTGGAGTTACCTGTAGTTTCAGTGCTGCTTTCAATGATGTTCAATGGATTGACCTGGTTGTCAAGGCTTCAAATGGGTTGATTGTATCAATGGGTTGACCTGTTTCAATGGTTCATGAATGGGTTGACTTGTATCTACCTCATCTCTGAAAGCACTGAACTGTGATCAGAGAGTAAATTATGTGAAAGTGAAATCCACTATTTTACTGCACGATATCATCATTGGATAGAAGCAAAAATTATATTTATCAATATCATTTGTAATAAAATTATTTGTTTGTTTTTTGGGTAAAATTGCCATGGCACAGGGTGTAGACATGTTGCACATATCGAATAATTTGATATTTAATGATGACGAGCAGTGGTGGCAACGCCGGGTCCTCCAACTCCCTCCCTCATCCCATCCTTCCCTGATTATTGGACGTGGCTTTGGAGCTTCCCACTCTCTGGGGACGTGCACAGTTCAAAAAAGCAAGTTATCTCCACAGCAGACTAGTAATATCCTCGCCTACCACGGGTGGCACTACACGTTACACATTACATAGAGACCTTCCCTCCGAACCTGTGACCGCAGATGAAACCAAGTAGCTCATGTTCACCATGAGGTCGAACTTGGTTCATGTGCCAAGTTTGGTGCAATTGGCCCAGTTGGTTTGCATGATTGATGTTACACATAGACAGAAGATGACATTCATTGATTACATTATGGTGAGATTTGTAACATTTTTGGTTATTATACAGGTAAACTTGCTGCTCTTTATGACGGACCATTCCAGCCAAAGTGCCGAGTGTGAACCTTGGGCATGAAAGTTGAACCTCTCCTCGGACCAACAAGTTCTGCTAGATATGAACATGTTGTTGACCGTTTCACTAAGCAACAGAAATTGTATGCTGCTGAGCTCTTCTGTTTCTTCAGGACATGCTTGTGAAGACCACCCTACTCAGCAGAGCTGCCAGCTGTTGACAATACAAGGCGACCCAAACTCACGCCCTGGTTGATGACTATGCACTTTTTTTGTATAGGCTAAAAGTCGAGACTCGTGGAAGAGCTAGCACTAATACACTGAATGGATCAGGGACACAACAGGCCAAAATAACAGGTGAGAGAGGGGGGAAAACCTAACAACTGACCTTTCTGCAATGGTGAATTGATAGGCCTAGAGTCAGCTTCATCATGGAGATTCCAGCAATCTTGAAGCCTTGGTTTCCATGGTGTCAAGCTGCGCAAGATGTGAGCGAGGGAGCCACCCAGAAGGGAGAGCAGTACTCCATCAAGCTGCATATGAATATGAAGCATTGTGGGTGATGGAAGTTCAGGTATGCCAAGGAAGGACTTGTACGACGGAGGATGCCCAGTCAGAGGCGGTGCTTGGAGGCCAATGTTGAAATGTGGTTTGCCCAAATGATCATGGCTGATGGTGAGACCCAGGAGTTGAATGACTGAACATCCTCAAGAGGAATGTTCAGAAAGTAATAGAAGGGCTTGCCATACAGGTCCTTTTGGGAGAAGATTGTGTGAGATGAGTCAGGATGAAAGACATATTTAAGTGTTGACAGCTAGTTGATTTTTTTTCAAGATCTGAAGAGAGGAATGGGCTGATGTCATGTTTTCATATCAACTGTGATGATGTCTGCAGTTAAGCGGTACAATTTTTTCACCTTTTAGTAATGCAGTGATGTTGGCAGATTTCCCAAAGCAGATGGAAGATGACTAGCACAAATGCCATGGTGAAAATGCAAAAGGATGTGAAGAGCAGCAGAGCAGAGTTTAGGACACATGAGTGTTTTGCCGTCTGGTCCAGTAGCAGAGTCAGAGCAAGGGTGAAAGAACCTTCTCAGGCGCAAAAGACACAGAGTCCAGGAGCAATTTGATACAATAGGGAAAGAATGGGTACCAAGAGGAGGGTTGGGACACAACATTTGGAAGCAAACACAGAATTGAGCGCTTGGCCTTTCTCACAAGCAGAGTGGCTGTGGTGCCATTTGAAGAGAGTGAAGGATGAAGTGGAGCATACACCAGAGACAGACATGACAAGGCACCACCAGGTTTTAGAGAGGGAGACAATTTTAAAGTTCATTCTTGAGGTGATAGATGTGTTTTCTGGCCACACACTTGCTGCAGACCTTTTGGGAATGCACTAACATTGCCTTCCAGGAAGAGCAGGAAATTTGCTTCAGAGCAAGTGCCTCACCACAGGATTCAGTGTACCATGGCAGAATAAGAGGTATGATAATTGAAGACAAGATGGGATGAATCTGTGTATGCGAGAGAGAAGGTTTCTGTGAAAGAAATCCCAGGCTGGTTAACATGAGGGGCAGCAGATATGAGGACCAGTCGTAAAGAGTGATGGCTGCTTGCAGTCACTACCCATCCACCATCCATCCATCCATCCATCATCCATCCATCAGGCCCATACTCTGTATAGAGCCATTGATGCTGCCTAATGCTAGCGTTCCCACTACACGATGCGTGGCACGAATTGAAATCGTGGTCTTAATCGTGGACTAATCGTTGTGATCCTATCAGATCTTATCAGATCTTGAGGCAGTCGTGGTAATCGTAGAAAATTTTTGAACAGTTCAAAATTTTTCTACGCATCAAACTGATCAATTGTCAATTGGGATCATCGTATCAGATCATTATTGCATCGTAACAAAGCGCGACAGATCGCATCTAATCGTGGTGATCGGGATTGATTATAGACAAGACAAACACCACGCTCTGTGAGACCACGATTCAATTGTGCCGCACAGTACGTGAAGTGGAACAGCTTTCAGAGAAATCCATGATCAGCTATGAATGGCCAATCGTGGCATTCGTAACGGATCGCACAACAGTGGGAACATAGCATAAGCAGTCTCCTGGGCTATTGGCACAATCCTGGACAGGTCACCACTCTGACACAGGAACTCAAATGGCTCAATCATCCCAGCAAGCTGGTACTCATTTTGCCAACCTCAAAAGGATGACAGGCTGAGTCAGCCTCCTGTATTAATTCCAACAGCCAACAGGATTGAACTCAGGACCCTCGGACCCAAGCCACCATGCTAACTGCTAAGCCAACACCAGGCATACTCTCAATGGTGAAGAATCAATTAAAAGATTATCGGATCCGGATTCGGATCTTCACCAACATTGAGTATTCTTCCTTGTCACACGCCCAATACATCCACCAAGTGTCATCCGAATCCATCCACAACTTTTTGAGATATCGTGCGATATATCGTTTTTGGCCCTACTTTCAACGGTGAAGAATCACTTTAAAAATTCTCGTATCTGATCCGGATTCACATCTCACCAAAATTGAATCGATTCGTCCTTGGCCACACACCAATCTCTCACCAATTTTCTTTTGAATCCATCCATAACCTTTTGAGTATTGTGCTTTTTATTGTTTTGGCCCTATCTCTCAATGGTAAAGAATCACTTAAAAAATTCTCAGATCCGGATACGATTCGAATCTTCACCAAAACGACGCCTTGCTGTCCTTGGACGCGTCACCTACACACACACAAAAAAAATTCAGAACGATTGCTTGAAAACTGTGCCAAAATGGTGTGGACAAACAAACAAACAGACAGACAAACAGACAGAAAACACGACAGACCAATAATTTTCACCAAGTCAAAATATTATCTCACTCTCTCTGCGGATGTTTTGATTGGGACAAATCAGAAACAAAGTACTGGTTAAATGACAGGTTTGTTTTCAATTCATGCACAGATTCCTGTTCAAAATATAACACTCAATTAAACTGGTGTTCCTTGATCATAAACTGACGTTGTAGACAGACAGACAGATGGCGACGGAAATTTAATCAATTGCTTAAACCCGCTTTTCGCTTTGTGTGCGTGGGGAACGAGAACAGCACTTGTTAGAAGCCACACCACCTCTCACCAGGTTGAACACTTTACGTTTTGTAAGCCACCGATTGCCGGATCTGTATCCATAAGTTAACCAAATCGAATTGGTTGTCTCATCACCTACCCACTCATCCACCTAGTTTTGTCATAACTCGTCCACAAACATTTTGAAATACTGTACTGTATATGTTTGTGCCCTATCTCTCAATGGAATCACTTAAAAAAAGTTCATATCCAGATCTTCACCAAGATCAAATCAATTTGTCCTTTGTCAGAATACGTCCATACTTATATATATACAGGGTGACCAAAAAATGTACTCACATTTTGGCTTCCTCATAACTCATTGAATTTTTCATTTCTTTTCAGATCAAATTGACCCAATAATGGCAGAAGTACGACTAGGTTTTGAAGAAAGAATTTATCATAAAGTGCTACTGGAAGCACGAAAACATCATGGAAGTGCAAAGACAATTTAGAAGACATTTTCCACAAAGATCCACCAACGCGACGCACCATTGCTCGCATCCTGAGATAAGTTTTGAAAACAGATGGGACTGTGCATGACGTCCATAAGGGCGTTCAGAGACCACGGTCATCAACCACCCCGCAAAGGAAAATCATTATTGGAAACCCTCCACCGATCCCCACGGAAATCTGTACGACAAATGGCTCGTGAGACAGGAATCCCAAATCAAGTGCGCATCGCATTTTGAGCGAATTAATTGGAAAAGTTACATTCCAAAATAATCCACGTTCTAAATGAAGACGATCCTGACCGGAGAGCCTGAATTGTGGAGTGGTACCTGGCAAATGCGAAGAAGATGCAGCATTTCCATCCATAATTGTTTGGAGCGATGAGGCCAGCTTCAAGTTAAATGGCTCAATGAATCGACACAATTGCAGCGTATGGGTCCTAAAAATCCGCATGTTACTATGGAACACCATTTTAAACTTACCAGGGTTACTGTGTTGGTGTGGATATCCAGCATTGGGCATCCTAGGCCATTCTTTTTTGAACCAAACTGGTCACTGGGATGTTTACTTAAACTTGCTGTCAGAATCCGGTCGGTCCACGTGTCGAAGAGATATTTGTGTGAAAGAGATTTACTTTCAGCAAGATGGAGCACCTCCACTACCACCGTGATGTAAGGGCCTATCTCGAAGCAACTTTTCCCGAACAGATGGAATTGGGCGAAAGAGTAGTGCTGAATTCCCGCTGCGTATCCCCAGACCTCACTCCAATGGGACTTCTTTTTATGGATATCTCAAAGATAAGGTACGGCTCCAAAAACCAGCAAACAGTCGATGAGCTGAAAGGGGAAAATGAAGACAATGTCTTGCAGTTCCAATTGAAATGATTCGTAACGCTGTGAATCCATTGGTCCGCGTTATCGGCTGTGTTGGAACGTGCATGGTCGTCAGTTTGAACATTTGTAAACAATCGCATTTGTCCATTTAACATTAATCTTGTTCTAATCAATAAACAAATACTGGTTTATATATGGTATGTTATAGAATTGGACAAGTCGTGCTATAGATTTACTGTAGTACTGGTTTATATATGGTATGTTATAGAATTGGACAAGTCGTGCTATCGATTTACTATAGTACTGGTTTATATATGGTATGTTATAGAATTGGACAAGTCGTGCTATAGATTTACTATAATACTGGTTTATATATGGTATGTTATAGAATGAACAAGTCGTGCTATAGATTTACTATATTACTGGTTTATATATGGTATGTTATAGAATTGGACAAGTCGTGCTAATAGATTTACTATAGTACCGGTTTATATATGGTATGTTACAGAATTGGACAAGTCGTGCTATAGATTTACTATAATACTGGTTTATATATGGTATGTTACAGAATTGGACAAGTCGTGCTATAGGTTTATTATAATACTGGTTTATATAGGTATGTTATAGAATTGGACAAGTCGTGCTATAGATTTACTGTAGTACTGGTTTATATATGGTATGTTATAGAATTGGACAAGTGTGCTATCCATTTATAGTACTGGTTTATATATGGTATGTTATAGAATTGGACAAGTCGTGCTATAGTATTACTATAATACTGGTTTATATATGGTATGTTATAGAATTGGACAAGTCGTGCTATAGATTTACTATAATACTGGTTTATATATGGTATGTTATAGAATTGGACAAGTCGTGCTATAGATTTACTATAGTACCGGTTTATATATGGTATGTTACAGAATTGCACAAGTCGTGCTATAGATTTACTATAATACTGGTTTATATATGGTTGTTACAGAATTGGACAAGTCGTGCTATAGGTTTATTATAATACTGGTTTATATATGGTATGTTATAGAATTGGACAAGTCGTGCTATAGATTTACTATAGTACTGGTTTATATATGGTATGTTATAGAATTGGACAAGTCGTGCTATATATTTACTATAGTACTGGCTTATTATATGGTATGTTATAGAATTGGACAAGTCGTGCTATAGATATATTATAATACTGGTTTATATATGGTATGTTACAGAATGGGACAAGTCGTGCTATAGATTTAATATAATACTGGTTTATATATGGTATGTTACAGAATTTGACAAGTCGTGCTATAGGTTTATTATAATACTGGTTTATATTGGTATGTTATAGAATTGGACAAGTCGTGCTATAGATTTACTATAGTACTGGTTTATATATGGTATGTTATAGAATTGGACAAGTCGTGCTATATATTTACTATAGTACTGGCTTAATATGGTATGTTATAGAATTGGACAAGTCATGCTATAGATATATATAATACTGGTTTATATATGGTATGTTTACAGAATTGGACAAGTCGTGCTATAGATTTACTATAATACTGGTTTATATATGGTATGTTACAGAATTGGACAAGTCGTGCTCTAGATTATTATAATACTGGTTTATATATGGTACGTTATAGAATTGGACAAGTCGTGCTATAGATTTACTATAGTACTGGCTTATATATGGTATGTTATAGAATTGGACAAGTCGTGCCATAGATTTACTATAGTACTGGTTTATATATGGTATGTTATAGAATTGGAGAAGTCGTGCTATAGATTTACTATAATACTGGTTTATATATGGTGTTACAGAATTGGTGCAAGTCGTGCTATAGATTTATTATAATACTGTTTATATATGGTATGTTATAGAATTGATGAGTCGTGCTATAGATTTATATAATAATGGTTTATATATGGTATGTTATAGAATTGGACAAGTCGTGCTATAGATTTACTATAGTACTGGTTTATATATGGTATGTTATAGAATTGGAAGTCGTGCATAGATTTACTATAGTACTGGTTTATATATGGTATGTTATCAGAATTGGAAGAAGTCGTGCTATAGATTTACTATAATACTGGTTTATATATGGTGTTACAGAATTGGGCAAGTCGTGCTATAGATTTATTATAATACTGGTTTATATATGGTATGTTATAGAATTGGAGAGTCGTGCTATAGATTTATTATAATACTGGTTTATATATGGTATGTTATAGAATTGGAGAAAGTCGTGCTATAGATTTATTATAATACTGGTTTATATATGGTATGTTACAGAAGTTGATTAGTTGTGCTCAAGATGGTTTTTGTCCTCAAGGAAGTGTGAAATGGTACTCGGTACACTCGTTTTGAAAAGACCTTTGTGAGAGGGTCCACCCTAGCAGGTTTGTGATCAGTACACGCCGAACATAAATACATATTACAAAACTTTCCTCTCAACTCCAAAACCATCACCCGGACGACCCACCCGGGCGAGCGTGCTTAGACAACGGCTCGTTCCCAGAAACACCCAGACAAGTCCGGACAAGCCAACCGCCAACCCCGAGCATTCGAATTCGGACTGCGGTGATCTCGCCGGTATCGACCCTTCTGCCAATCCACGGTTATTGACCCTCGTGGCGGAGACGTGACGAGTTTGTCTTTGTCGGTTTCAAACATCCGGTGTTTCAATGTTTCATTCCGTTCGTGTTTTCGAACAAGTTAAAAGTACTCCGTGTACGAAGGTGCTTAACACCATGACGAAAATATCTCGGACATTAACCATGACGAACAATACTCTCGACAATAAAACCATGACGAACAATACCTCTCGGACAATAATTAAACCAGACGAAAATACTCTCAGAATTAAACCATGACGAACAATACTCTCGCAATTAACTGACGAACAATACTCACAATTAAACCATGACGAACAATACCTCTGACAATTAACCATGACGAACAACCTCTCGGACAATTAAACCATGACAAACAATACCTCTCGACAATTAAACCATGACGAACATACCTCTCGGACAATTAAACATGACGAACAATACCTCTCGGACAATTAAACCATGACGAACAATACCTCTCGGACATTAACATGACGAACAATACCTCTCGGACAATTAAACCATGACGAACAATACCTCTCGGACAATTAAACCATGACGAACAATACCTCTCGGACAATTAAACCATGCGTCATAATGAACCCGAACATCGTGAGCACGAACGAGAACAAAGTGTTCGATGGAAACGGCCAATCATGGCGATCAACTCAAACGTGTGATCAATAACCAGTAATCAGCCACACAACACTATACTCTAGTCGCTGTTATCGATCAGTCTTATCTCTAGTCGCTGGTTATCTACTCTAGTCGCTGGTTATCTACTCTAGTCGCTGGTATCGACTCTAGTCGCTGGTTATCTACTCTAGTCGCTGGTTATCGACTCTAGTCGTGTTATCGACTCTAGTCGCTGTTATCGACTCTAGTCGCTGTTATCACTCTATCGCTGGTTATCTACTTGTCGCTGTTATCTACTCTAGTCGCTGGTTATCGACTCGATCCTGTTACTACTCTAGTCGCTGGTTATCTACTCTAGTCGCTGGTTATCGACTCTAGTCGCTGGTTATCTACTCTAGTCGCTGTATACTGCCTTTGGCTTTGTTTGCACGATTATAACACTTGATACTTCTACCCTTATACACATCATTAACAAACAATCGTGAAGGAGAAGGACCATCAATTGTCCACAAAACTTGTGACCCAAGTAATCTTAACCAGGCTGAGTGAGTCCAGCCGAATCGTCGGCGACGAGTTACCACAAAGCATCCACCACGAAGCGCGTCGTTACGTACCGAACGCTCATTATACGTACCGAATACGCCATACAAACACGTTGGGGCCGTCACAATGTACCAACATCACCCTCGAACGTGATGGCGTCGTGGCACGCAACGGCAAAGAGACTGACGTGGGAGGAGTCACGGTTGGTTGGCGAAAGGGAAGTGGGAGGAGTCAACGCGGTTGATTGACGAATGGGAGTTGGAGTCAAGAAGGTTGGTTGGCTAAAATAGAAGTGGGAGGAGTCAACAAGGCTGATTGGCTGAAAGGGGAGTGGGAGGAGTCATCGAGTTTGGTTGTGGGTGTACTGTTAGTTTATGTTAATTTACATCCCTGAAGTACACTGTGGTGTGTCCGTTGTACCAACGTGTGTACAAACAGCAAACTACAAAGGCCTCCCGTTAATTATATAGACCTTTTATCTGCAATTTGCATGTTATGTTACAGAGATCACCACCAACGTCTCACGTGCTGCACGTGATCGATCACTCGGTGACCTTTTATCGGCGGATCGCATTCCTTCGTAACGAACCTCCAGTCAGATGGAGGGTGTGAATGTGACGTCACGGATGTGCGATCCGCCATCTTGGAGTACAAGCAAAGAAGGAAACTACACGTGGACTGAAGCATTGTTTTAACATGTGTTATAATGGTCCACATTTTTGCGCCGTATTTTGTTGTGTTAGTCGTGCCGATCGGGAGGATTGGTCATCGTATTATAAACTGCTTACAGGTCTGATGCAAGAAACACAGACGTGAGAATAGTCAGAAGAACAAAGAGACAGAGAGAGACAGAGAGAGACAGAGAGAACAGAGAAGACAGAGAGAACAGGTTATCAAACATTGAAGGATCCCTGAACTCATGTCTGTTCACTGCATTTTGTGAATGATAAAGGTCGGATGTTTAACATTTAACCGTTATTATAACACGACTGGGATGTACATTCAATTTCCCACGTTTTATGCAATCGCGTTCACACTGTTCATCAATGGGTTGACTGTTGACCTGTTTCAATGTTCATGATGGTTGACTTTATCAATGGTTGACCTGTTGACCTGTTCAATGGTTCATTATGGTGACTTGTATCAATGGTTTGACCTGTGACCTGTTTCAGTGGTTCATGAATGGGTTGACCTGTTCAATGGTTCATGAATGGTTGACTTGTATCATGGTTGACCTTGACCTGTTCAATGGTTCATTAATGGTTATTTGTATCAATGGTGACCTGTTACCTGTTTCAATGGTTCATGAATGGGTTGACTTGTATCTACCTCATCTCTGAAAGCACTGAACTGTGATCAGAGAGTAAATTATGTGAAAGTGAAATCCACTATTTACTGACGAATATCATCATTGATAGAAGCAAAAATATATTTATCAATATCATTTGTAATAAAATGTATTTGTTTGTTTTTGGGTAAAATTGCCATGGCACAGGGTGTAGACATGTTGCACATATCGAATAATTTGATATTTAATGATGACGAGCAGTGGTGGCAACGCCGGGTCCCTCCAACTCCCTCCCTCATCCCTCCTTCCCCTGATTACTGGACGTTGGCTTTGAGCTTCCCACTCTCTGGGACGTGCACAGTTCAAAAAAGCAAGTTATCTCCACAGCGACTAGTAATATCCTCTGCCCTACCACGGGTGGCACTACACGTTACTCATTACATAGAGACCTTCCCTCCCGAACCCTGTGACCGCAGATGAAACCAAGTAGCTCATGTTCCACATGAGGTCGAACTTGGTTCATGTGCCAAGTTTGGTGGCAATTGGCCCAGTTGGTTTGGCATGATTGTGTTATACATGAGACAAGATGACATTCATTGATACATTATGTGAGATTTGAACATTTTGATATCAGTTTTGTTGCTTATTACAGAACTGCTGCTCTTTATGACGGGACCATTCCAGCCAAAGTGCCGAGTGTAACTTGGCATGATAAGTTGAACCTCTCTCGGGACCAACAGTTCTGCTAGATATGAACATGTTGTTGACCGTTTCACTAAGCAACAGAAATTGTATGCTGCTGAGCTCTTCTGTTTCTTCAGGACATGCTTGTGGAAGACCACCCTACTCAGGCAGAGCTGCCAGCTGTTGACAATAACAAGGCAACCCAAACTCACGCCCCTGGTGATGAACTGATGCACTTTTTTTTATAGGCTACAAAGTCGAGACTCGTGGAAGAGCTAGCACTAATACACTGAATGGATCAGGACACAACAGGCCAAAATAAACAGGTGAGAGAGGGGGGAAACACTAACAACTGACCTTTCTGCAATGGTGAATTGATAGGCCCATAGAGTCAGCTTCATCGTGGGAGATCCAGCAATCTTGAAGGCCTTGGTTTCCATGGTGTCAAGCTGCGCAAGATGTGAGGAGGGGAGCCACCCAGAAGGGAGAGCAGTACTCCATCAAGCTGCATATGAATATGAAGGCATTGTGGTGGATGGAAGTTCAGGTATGCCAAGGAAGGACTTTGTACGACGGAGGATGCCCAGTCAGAGGCTGGCTTGGAGGCCAATGTTGAATGTGGTTTGCCAAGAATGATCATGGCTGATGGTGAGACCCAGGAGTTTGAATGACTGAACATCCTCAAGAGGAATGTTCAGAAAGTAGATAGAAGGGGTTGCCATACAGTCCTTTTGGGGAGATTGTGTGAGATGAGTCAGGATTGAAAGACATATTCCAAGTGTTTGACCAGCTAGTGATTTTTTTTTCAAGATCTGAAGAGAGGGAATAGGCTGATGTCATGTTTTCATATCAACTGTGATGATGTCTGCAGTTAACGGTATCAATTTTTTCACCTTTTTAGGTAATGCAGTGATGTTGGCAGATTTCCAAGCAGATGGAAGACGACCTAGCACAAATGACATGGTGAAAATTGCAAAGAGGATGTGGAAGAGCAGCAGAGCAGATGTTTAGGACACATGAGTTGATGCCGTCTGGTCCAGTAGCAGAGTCAGAGGCAAGGGTTGAAAGAACCTTCTCAGGCGCAAAAGACACAGAGTCCAGGAGCAATTTGATACAATAGGGAAGAATGGGTACCAAGAGTGAGGGTTGGGGACACAACATTTGGAAGCAAACACAGAATTGAGGCGCTTGGCCTTCTCACAAGCAGAGTCGGCTGTGGTGCATTTGAAGAGAGTGAAGGATGAAGTGGAGCATACACCAGAGACAGACATGACAAGGCACCACCAGGTTTTAGAGAGGGAGACAAGTTTTAAAGTTCATTCTTGAGGTTGATAGATGTTGTTTTCTGGCACACACTTGCTGCAGACCTTTTGGAATGCACTAACATTGCCTTCCAGGAAGAGCAGGAAATTTGCTTCAGAGCAAGTGCCTCACCACAGGATTCAGTGTACCATGGGCAGGAATAAGAGTATGATAATTGAAGACAAGATGGGATGAATCTGTGTATGAGAGAGAGAAGGTTTCTGTGAAAGAAATCCAGGCTGAGTTAACATGAGGGGCAGCAGATATGAGAGACCAGTCGTAAAGAGTGATGGCTGCTTGCAGTCACTACCCATCCATCCATCCATCCATCCATCCATCCATCCATCATCGGCCCATACTCTGTATAGAGCATCGATGCTGCTATGCTAGGTTCCCACTATCACGATGCGTGGCACAATTGAAATCGTGGTCTTAATCGTGGACTAATCGTGGTGATCCTATCAGATCTTATCAGATCTTGAGGCAGTCGTGGTAATAGTAGAAAATTTTGAACAGTTCAAAATTTTTTACGATCAACATGATCAATTGTCAATCGGGATCATCGTATCAGATCATATTGCATCGTAACAAAGCGCGACAGATCGCATCTAATCGTGGTGATCGGATTGATTATAGACAAGACAAACACCACGCTCTGTGAGACCACGATTTCAATTGTGCCGCACAGCGTGATAGTGGGAACAGCTTTCGAGCATGCATG
>CM068961.1:98800990-98818462 GCA_035128595.1 Eptatretus atami
AGAGAGAGATATGTTGTACATAAAAATAAAATAAATACAGCGTACTCACAGGAATTCAGGTAAAAAAAAAATCACCGATTCTCAAGGCCCTTTTTAATCGGCCGTTCACAGGTATTTAACATTTATATAAATCATGTCATGTGATCAAATTTATATTGCACTGTCAACTGTTGTAAAGTACTGTCCGTTCTTTTATTTATTTATTTTATTTTACCGTTAACACGATTGAATACGAGATTCCTTCCAACAAATTCAACAAGGTCACTGTACGCGCTTTATTATTACAAAGGTGGAATTGTACTTCTTTTCCGACAATCCATACTCGTTCCCTCTCTCATCTACATAACTGTACGACGTATGCAGGAAGTTACAGACAGTAAACAGTTACCTGTAACTGCGGACAAATTACAAAAGCAACAAGCAAGACAGACAGAAGACGTACTAAGTTTTGACTTCTTTTCTTTTTTTCCATCAAATTAATGTACACACCTTTTAAGATACTTGATCCGCATTCATATTCTGTCTCAAATATATTACTAACGATACTTAGATACATCAAAATGACAGTTTGTTAATTTGTCCAAAAAGTACACACCACAGGTTTGTTATTTCATCATATCAGATTGCAATGGATGATGCAACATTGAAGGCCAGAAGCAAGAATTCCGTTCAACAAAATAAAAAGGAAGGAAAAAGATTGCTTCAGAAAAAACACCACTGGAGGTTAGACATGGATGGAGTTGATGGTATACTGGGTCTGCAAATGGCTTCACATGTGTTTCGGCCAATTGTGGACAATACCTGGCTGCGTCACAGAAATTACTGACAAATTCACCCAAATTGGTATTTTCTGTTTAAATGGTGCATTCATTTTTTAAATATGAAGAAACAAGGTGAAAAATTAATTTCCTATTTCCTTGCCTTTCATTTAAAGGAGTGAAATTGTTGCTCTTTGGGCGATTGTATACCTTCTCCTGTTGCCAAGGCCTGACTGCCCAGAATCGGTTTAACAACCGTTGGCTGTTGGACGGCGGTACAAACGGCATAACGACTCCGCTGTCGGCCTCTGTTTCCCCCTGGCAGCGAACCATTATACCTTCGTCAAACACATCGACTAGACAGTCACTATCACCTGTACATTCCAAAATTCAATTACTTCCTCTTCTAACATTCCCTCAACCCCACTAATATTTTTAGCCATTTATGAAAAACCATTTCCCATCTACTTTACTCATTCCTCATTAATTCGGTCATCACTTCAAAGTTTCATTAATCAAACATACCACAATGTCCATCTCACAACAAATACTGTAAGCAACTTAATCCACTCCTTTTATCCATCCTACATTGCAACAGTTTTTAGATTCACTTGTGAGACACACCAAACCACGAGGAGCTTTCCGTACTTCAACCCGCTCATCACCACCTGCATAGACTCATCGATTGTGGTTGGAAGTGTGTCACAGAGGTTGGAGGAAGAGCTGACGGCTCTCAATCCTAAGGACAAATAAAATTCAGGAAGAAAGTTAGGCAGGATCATGCCGGGCACTCGAGTCTATCATACCTCGGGCAAGCTGGCCCTCAGGCTCGTGTCAACCGCACAGGTTCACACCAAACCACGTGGCTTGCAGACTGATACTCAGGCTAGCATTCATAGTAAACCGGATCCTGGTGTTGGCTTAGTGGTTAGGGTGGCGGCTTGGGATCCTAGGGTCCTGAGTTCAAGCCCCGTTGGCCGCTGAATTAAAATACACCAGAGGTTGACTCAGCCTGTCATCCTTCTGGGTCGGCAAAATGAGCACCAGTGTCTGGTAATGGGGACACTGCATCAGCGGGATAGCCACGTCCCACCAATGATGCAACCAGCAGCCACAGGCTGCACTCGAAGAGAGAGTAACTCAGATAGGCTGACACTCGGGCTTGCTTCAACTGCACAATGAGCAAGGCAACATCGTCCGGATTCTGGCCGACTTTCGGATTGGCATCGACCTGAATCGCGCAGGCTGAATCTTGGGCTTGCTTCAACCACGACACCAAGCAGTGACATCGCCGGACGCAGGAGAGGCCTGACTCTTGGCTGACATCGACCGGATACGTGCAGGCAGATTTTAAAGGTTCGCTTCGACAGCACATCGGGAAGGGTGACATCGACCGACGCTGGGCAGGCGGATATCGACCGGAGCGGTGTAGACTGAGGCTCGGTATCGCTTCACCGCACACTGGGAAGGTTGTGGTTGGGATCACATTGACACCAGGCCAGACAGACTGGCATTTGGATTAATGTCAACCTTCACAATTCCATGCTTCCCTCTCTCACTCGACTCCACCCTTTATCATCTTCCAACAGCAGATGCACTGCAATCAGCTTGTCCACTTTGTCACTTTTCTCTTCAGCATATCACTCTGATTTCAATTTGGATAAAGTTTGCAAAAATTAAAAAAAAATCTGAATGCATCTCTGACCAAATGGTTACGGTACCTCAATCACCCCTTCATTGACTGCACATATACCCACACTATCATCTACATCCATCAGCATGAGGGGGATCAAATGTTTGGTGTGAACCTTTTGAAAAATTCAAGCATAAAACAAGACTTCTCTGGCACCAGCATAAAGGAAACTCCACCAACCATTGAGAAATAACAAATAGCACACCGAGTGGAAACCAAAAGGGATGAACATCTGTGCTGAATTTCAATGGGAAAGGACTTCCCTAAAACGCTGGGGAAAACCTTCTGACTGTCTCTTATAGTCCCCATTCCACAAAGTGCAGCACATCAAGTTAAAAAGCAAACTAGAAGGGCACTCGGTAGAGTGTACACCTCCGTCGAAACATATCGGGCCATTACATTTTTGAAATATCATGCTATACATCGTTTTTGGCCCGATCTCTCAATGGTGAAGAAGCACTTAAAAAATTAAGCAAATCTCGTATCAAGATCTGGATTTTCACCAAAATTTAAGCAGTTCATCCTTGTCACACACCAAACCTGTCCCCAAGTTTCATCCGAAACCGTCCACAACTTTTTGAGATATCATGCTATATATTACATTGCCACGCGCACAGCACACACAATATGTATAATATATTACGTATAATTTGTGCAAGATCAAATATCAATGTGTGTATAATTATTTAGTACTAGACGACCCATGAACCCGTTGGGTTCCTGTTGTGACAGCGGTTGATGAAAAAAAATCATTTCAAGAAAGAAAAAAAAAAAGATAGCTCCAGCAAACTATACCGCTGAGGTTTGTTTGCATTGATTAAATAATCCCAAAGAGGACTTGACTGAATCGGGAATTGATTTTTTTATAATTTTTTTTCGTTGCCCGATTTGAACACAACTTTATACTGCACACTGCAGGAGAATGGTGAGTAAGGTGGCCCTAACATTTTTGCGCTATCGTGTACCGTTTTGGCTGTATTTCGAGAACATACATACATACATACATACAAGATGAGAGTTTTAGTAATATATAGATGTATATGTCACCATGATGTGTGTAAGATCATGTATAAATTGTGTAAATCACATATCAATGTGTTTATGTAATACGTATATGTATGCTGGTGTTGGCTTAATGATTAGGAAGGTAGGCTTGGGATCCAAGGGTCCTGAGTTCAAATCCCACTTAGCTGTTGAATTTAACCAGGTGGGGTTGACTCAGCCTGTCATCCTTCTGAGGTTGAAAAATGAGTGCCAGCATGCTGATATACTAAGTCGGCAGTGGCGACCCATCCAGGATTGTGTCAATAGTCAAGGAGACTGCTTAAGCAGTACCAACGCTCTGCACAGAGTCTGGTCCCAATCTCCTCCTCCTCTTTTATGGTATGCTACAATTTCTCTCTAAAACTAGTTTATTGACGGAATGCTGGGTGTGCTCTGGCTTTCAAAAGGAATTAGCCACTGTGGCTAATCCAGGTTTAGAATGATTAGCCACAGGAGAAAGGAAATAGCCACATATTTTATTCAAAAGTTCTTTTTAGCAATATGAAATAATAAGTTAATTTAAGGTGGATGTGTGAGTTGATGGGTGAGGTTGGTTGGATGAGTGGTTGGATTGTTCAGATTGGTTGGATGAGTGAGTTTGACGTGTGAGATTGGTTGAATGAACGACCATCAGGGGAGGTGGTGATTTGTGAGGGATGGTGGTGATAGTGTGTGTGTGTGTGTGTGTGTGTGTGTGTGTGTGTGTGTGTGTGTGTGTGTGTGTGTGTGTGTGTGTGTGTGTGTGTGTGTGTGTGTGTGTGTTGTGTGTGTGTGTGGTGTGTGTGTGTGTGTGTGGGGGGGGGGGGTATGGTCGTTGTGCCTTTAGTAGGTGGTAGTGGGGGATGGGGGTGGTTTGTGGACTAGGATTGGACCCAACCTCATGCCAGTCAAACTCACTCATCCAACCAATCTCACCCAACAACTTCACTCATCCAACCAATCTCACACATCAAACTCACTCATCCAACCAATCTCACACATCAAACTCACTCATCCAACTCTACCCATCAACTCACTTGTCATCCAAACAAACTCGTCCTACTACAGGTACTACTACTGATTGTGTCAAAACTCACCTGGCAACCACTAACCCAACGAAGCATGTAGCGCCGAATCATGCCGAATCATTCCGGCAAAAAAAAAACAAAAAAAACATTTAAAAAAATTAAAATAAAATTTGAGACGAGAATCATGGGAATCATGCGTAATTTCGGTCGATTCTTTTTTACTAGAAACGAGTTTAAAACTACTAAAGTTAGTATATGTAAGCTTGTACGAAATCACGCGTGATTCCCTTTATCAAAACATACAAAATGGCGCCCGTCTCGGCCGTCTTCAACGAAGGTTGAATTCTGTGCTAAAATCACCCAAAATTCGTCTAAAACTGGTAAAAAACCACTAAAACATGGATTAGCCACAGTGGCTAATGGGTGGTTTAAAATATTAGCCACAGGTAAGGGGGATTCGCCCTGTGGCGACGTGGCGAGCGGCAGCGCACACCCAGGAATGCTATAGAATTGGACTGGTGATGCTATAGATTTCCTATAGAACTAGTTATTTATGGTATGTTATAAATTGCACGAGTCATGCTACAGATTTCCTATAGAACTGGTTTATTTTATGGTATGTTATAGAATTGGATTAGTCATGCTATAGATTTCCTATAGAACTGGTTTATTTATGGTATGTTATAGAATTGCACGAGTCATGCTACAGATTTCCTTAAGAACTGGTTTATTTATGGTACGTTATAGAATTGGACGAGTCATGCTATAGATTTATTATAATACTGGTTATATATGGCATTTATAGAATTGGACATGTGTGCTCTAATTTACTATAGTACTGGTTTATATATGGTAGTATAGAATTGGACAAGTCGTCTATAGATTACTACAGAACTGTTTATATATGGTATGTTACAGAATTGGACAAGTCGTGCTTAGATTTATTATAATACTGTTTAGATATGGTATGTTATAGAATTTGGAAAGTCGTGCTATAGATTTATTGTAATACTGGTTTATATATGGTATGTTATAGAATTGGAAAGTCGTGCTATAGATTATTGTAATACTGGTTTATATATATGTAATTTATAAAAAAAATAAAATTTAATTAATATAGAAATAATTTATAGTTTTATTATAATTATATTATAATTTTTATTTATTATTTATTATTAATAGATTTTTAACATTATATAGATATTAAAAATTAATATTTTATAAAATTTTAAATATAATTATTAATATTTATAATTTATAAATATATATCTTTAAATTTTTAAAATTGTAATTAATTTTTTATATTTAATATTTAAATATAAATTAATTTTATATTATATTAAATTTTAAATTTTATATTATAATTTATTAATTACTTATTATAATAATTTGTTAGAATTGGACAAGTCGTGCTATAGATTTATTAATACTGGTTATATATGGTATGTTATAGAATTGGACAAGTCGTGCTATAGATTTATTATAATACTGGTTATATATGGTATGTTATAGAATTGACAAGTCGTGCTATAGATTTATTATAATACTGGTTTATATATGGTATGTATAGAATTGGACAAGTCATGCTATAGATTACTATAGAACTGGTTTATATATGGTATGTTATCGAATTGGCAAGTCGTGCTATAGATATTACTATAATACTGGTTTATATATGGTATGTTACAGAATTGGACAAGTCGTGCTATAGATTTATATAATACTGGTTTATATATGGTATGTTATATGAATTGGACAAGTTGTGCTATCGATTTTATATGGTATGTTATAGAATGGACAAGTCGTGCTATAGATTTATTATAATACTGGTGTTATTGGTATGTTATAAGAATTGGACAAGTCGTGCTATAGATTTTATAGTACTGTTGAAATATGGTAGTATAGAATGACAGTCATTGCTTAGATTTATATAGAACTGGTTTATATATGGTATGTTATCAAATTGGAGAAGTCGTGCTATAGATTTACTATAATACTGGTTTATATATGGTATGTTACAGAATTGGACAAGTCGTGCTATAGATTTATTATACTGGTTTAGATATGGTATGTTATAGATGGAAAAGTCGTGCTATAGATTTATTATAATACTGGTTTATATATGTATGTTATGGAATTGGACAAGTCGTGCATAGATTTATTATAATACTGGTTTATATATGGTATGTTATAGAATTGGACAAGTCGTGCTATAGATTTACTAATAGTACCGGTTTATATTATGTATGTTATGAATGGACAAGTCGTGCTATAGATTTACTATAATACTGGTTTATATATGGTATGTTATAGAATTGGACAAGTCGTGCTATAGATTTACTATATACTCGGTTTATATATGGTATGTTATAGAATGGACAAGTCGTGCTATAGATTTACTATATACCGGTTTAATATGGTATGTTACAGAATTGGACAAGTCGTGCTATAGATTTACTAAATACTGGTTTATATATGGTATGTTATAGAATTGGACAAGTCGTGCTATAGATTTACTGTAGTACTGGTTATATATGGTATGTTATAGAATTGGACAAGTCGTGCTATCGATTTACTATAGTACTGGTTTATATATGGTATGTTATAGAATTGGACAAGTCGTGCTATAGATTTACTATAATACTGGTTTATATATGGTATGTTTAGAATTGGACAAGTCGTGCTATAGATTTACTATATTACTGGTTTATATATGGTATGTTATAGAATTGGACAAGTCGTGCTAAGATTTACTATAGTACCGGTTTATATATGGTATGTTACAGAATTGGACAAGTCGTGCTATAGATTACTATAATACTGGTTTATATATGGTATGTTACAGAATTGGACAAGTCGTGCTATAGGTTTATTATAATACTGGTTTATATATGGTATGTATAGAATTGGACAAGTCGTGCTATAGATTTACTTAGTACTGGTTTATATATGGTATGTTATAGAATTGGACAAGTCGTGCTATCATTTACTATAGTACTGGTTTATATATGGTATGTTATAGAATTGGACAAGTCGTGCTATAGATTTACTATAATACTGGTTTATATATGGTATGTTATAGAATTGGACAAGTCGTGCTATAGATTTTACTATAATTACTGGTTTATATATGGTATGTTATAGAATTGGACAAGTCGTGCTATAGATTTACTATAGTACGGTTTATATATGGTATGTTACAGAATTGCAAGTCGTGCTATAGATTTACTATAATACTGGTTATATTAGGTATGTTACAGAATTGGACAAGTCGTGCTATAGGTTTATTATAATACTGGTTTATATATGGTATGTTATAGAATTGAACAAGTCGTGCTATAGATTACTATAGTACTGGTTTATATATGGTATGTTATAGAATTGGACAAGTCGTGCTATAATATTTACTATAGTACTGGCTATATATGGTATGTTATAGAATTGGACAATCGTGCTATAGATATATATAATACTGGTTATATATGGTATGTTACAGAATTGGACAAGTCGTGCTATAGATTTACTATAATACTGGTTTATATATGGTATGTTACAGAATTTGACAAGTCGTGCTATAGTTTATTATAATATGGTTTATTATGGTATGTTATAGAATTGGACAAGTCGTGCTATAGATTACTATAGTACTGGTTTTTAATAGTATGTTAGAATGGACAAGTCGTGCTATATATTTACTATAGTACTGGTATATATGGTTTATAGAATTGGACAAGTCAGCTATAGATTATTATAATACTGGTTTATATAGGTATGTTACAGAATTGGACAAGTCGTGCTATAGATTTACTATAATACTGGTTTATATATGGTATGTTACAGAATTGACAAGTCGTGCTTAGATTTATTATAATACTGGTTTATATATGGTAGTTATAGAATTGGACAAGTCGTGCTATAGATTTACTATAGTACTGTTATATATGGTATGTTATAGAATTGGACAAGTCGTGCCATAGATTTACTATAGTACTGGTTTATATATGGTATGTTATAGAATTGGAGAAGTCGTGCTATAGATTTACTATAATACTGTGTTATATATGTGTTACAGAATTGGCAAGTCGTGCTATAGATTTATTATATACTGGTTTATATATGGTATGTTATAGAATGGATGAGTCGTGCTATAGATTTATATAATAATGGTTTATATATGGTATGTTATAGAATTGGACAAGTCGTGCTATAGATTTAATATAGTACTGGTTTAAATTATGGTATGTATACAGAATTGGAAAGTCGTGATAGATTTACTATAATACTGGTTTATATATGGTATGTTACAGAATTGGAGAAGTCGTGCTATAGATTTATTATAATACTGGTTTATATATGGTTTGTTAGAATTGGGCAGTCGTGCTATAGATTTATTATAATACTGGTTTATATATGGTATGTTATGAATTGGAGAGTCGTGCTATAGATTTATTATAATACTGGTTATATATATGGTATGTTATAGAAATTGGAGAAAATCGTGCCGTGCTATAGATTTATTATAATACTGGTTTATATATGGTATGTTACAGAAGTTGATTAGTTGTGCTCAAGATGGTTTTTGTCCTCAAGGAAGTGTGAAATGGTACTCGGTACACTCGTTTTGAAAAGACCTTTGTGAGAGGGTCCACCCTAGCAGGTTTGTGATCAGTACACGCCGAACATAAATACATATTACAAAACTTTCCTCTCAACTCCAAAACCATCACCCGGACGACCCACCCGGGCGAGCGTGCTTAGACAACGGCTCGTTCCCAGAAACACCCAGACAAGTCCGGACAAGCCCAACCGCCAACCCCGAGCATTCGAATTCGGACTGCGGTGATCTCGCCGGTATCGACCCTTCTGCCAATCCACGGTTATTGACCCTCGTGGCGGAGACGTGACGAGTTTGTCTTTGTCGGTTTCAAAACATCCGGTGTTTCAATGTTTCATTCCGTTCGTGTTTTCGAACAAGTTAAAAGTACTCCGTGTGTACGAAGGTGCTTAACACCATGACGAACAATATCTCTCGGACAATTAAACCATGACGAACAATACCTCTCGGACAATAATTAAACCATGACGAACAATACCTCTCGGACAATAATTAAACCATGACGAACAATACCTCTCAGACAATTAAACCATGACGAACAATACCTCTCGGACAATTAAACCATGACGAACAAATACCTCTCGGACAATTAAACCATGACAAACAATACCTCTCAGACAATTAACCAATGACGACAATACCTCTCGGACATTAAACCATGACGAACAATACCTCTCGGACAATTAAACCATGACGAAACAATACCTCTCGGACAATTAAACCATGACGAACAATACCTCTCGGACAATTAACCATGACGAACAATACCTCTCGGACAATTAAACCATGACGAAACATACCTCTCGGACAATTAAACCATGCGTCATAATGAACCCGAACATCGTGAGCACGAACCGAGAAACAAAGTGTTCGATGGAAACGGCCAATCATGGCGATCAACTCAAACGTGTGATCAATAACCAGTAATCAGCCACACAACACTATACTCTAGTCGCTGTTATCGACTCTAGTCGCTGGTTATCGACTCTAGTCGCTGGTTATCGTACCTAGTCGCTGGTTATCTACTCTAGTCGCTGGTTATCGACTCTAGTCGCTGGTTATCTACTCTAGTCGCTGGTTATCGACTCTAGTCGCTGTTTATCAGCTCTAGTCGCTGGTTATCGACTCTAGTCGCTGGTTATCGACTCTAGTCGCTGGTTATCTACTCTAGTCGCCTGGTTATCTAGCTCTAGTCGCTGGTTATCGACTCGAGTCGCTGGTTATCTACTCTAGTCGCTGGTTATACTGCCTTTGGCTTTGTTTGCACGATTATAACACTTGATACTTCTACCTCTTATACACATCATTAACAAACAATCGTGAAGGAGAAGGACCATCAATTGTCCACAAAACTTGTGACCCAAGTAATCTTAACCAGGCTGAGTGAGTCCAGCCGAATCGTCGTGCGACGAGTTACCACAAAGCATCCACCACGAACGCGGTCGTTACGTACCGAACGCTCATTATACGTACCGAATACGCCATACAAACACGTTGGGGCCGTCACAATGTACCAACATCACCCTCGAACGTGATGGCGTCGTGGCACGCAACGGCAAAGAGACTGACGTGGGAGGAGTCACGGTTGGTTGGCGAAAGGGAAGTGGGAGGAGTCAACGCGGTTGATTGGACGAATGGGAGTTGGAGTCAAGAAGGTTGGTTGGCTAAAATAGAAGTGGGAGGAGTCAACAAGGCTGATTGGCTGAAAGGGGAGTGGGAGGAGTCATCGAGTTTGGTTGTGGGTGTACTGTTAGTTTATGTTAATTTACATCCCTGAAGTACACTGTGGTGTTGTCCGTTGTACCAACGTGTGTACAAACAGCAAACTACAAAGGCCTCCCGTTAATTATATAGACCTTTTATCTGCAATTTGCATGTTATGTTACAGAGATCACCACCAACGTCTCACGTGCTGCACGTGATCGATCACTCGGTGACCTTTTATCGGCGGATCGCATTCCTTCGTAACGAACCTCCAGTCAGATGGAGGGTGTGAATGTGACGTCACCGGATGTGCGATCCGCCATCTTGGAGTACAAGCAAAGAAGGAAACTACACGTGGACTGAAGCATTGTTTTAACATGTGTTATAATGGTCCACATTTTTGCGCCGTATTTTGTTGTGTTAGTCGTGCCGATCGGGAGGATTGGTCATCGTATTATAAACTGCTTACAGGTCTGATGCAAGAAACACAGACGTGAGAATAGTCAGAAGAACAAAGAGACAGAGAGAGACAGAGAGAGACAGAGAGAGACAGAGAGAGACAGAGAGAGACAGAGATTATCAAACATTGGAAGGATCCCTGAACTCATGTCTGTTCACTGCATTTTGTGAATGATAAATGGTCGGATGTTTAACATTTAACCGTTATTATAACACGACTGGGATGTACATTCAATTTCCCACGTTTTTATGCAATCGCGTTCACACTGTTCATCAATGGGTTGACCTGTTGACCTGTTTCAGTGCTTCATGAATGGGTTGACCTGTTTCAATGGTTCATGAATGGGTTGACTTGTATCAATGGGTTGACCTGTTTCAATGGTTCATGAATGGGTTGACTTGTATCTACCTCATCTCTGAAAGCACTGAACTGTGATCAGAGAGTAAATTATGTGAAAGTGAAATCCACTATTTACTGACGAATATCATCATTGGATAGAAGCAAAAATATATTTATCAATATCATTTGTAATAAAATGTATTTGTTTGTTTTTGGGTAAAATTGCCATGGCACAGGGTGTAGACATGTTGCACATATCGAATAATTTGATATTTAATGATGACGAGCAGTGGTGGGCAACGCCGGGTCCCTCCAACTCCCTCCCTCATCCCATCCTTCCCCTGATTACTGGACGTTGGCTTTGGAGCTTCCCACTCTCTGTGGACGTGCACAGTTCAAAAAAGCAAGTTATCTCCACAGCTGACTAGTAATATCCTCTGCCCTACCACCGGGTGGCACTACACGTTACTCATTTACATAGAGACCTTCCCTCCCGAACCCTGTGACCGCAGATGAAACCAAGTAGCTCATGTTCACCATGAGGTCGAACTTGGTTCATGTGCCAAGTTTGGTGGCAATTGGCCCAGTTGGTTTGGCATGATTGATGTTACACATAGACAGAAGATGACATTCATTGATTACATTATGGTGAGATTTTGTAACATTTTTGGTTATTATACAGGTAAACTTGCTGCTCTTTATGACGGGACCATTCCAGCCAAAGTGCCGAGTGTGAACCTTGGGCATGATAAGTTGAACCTCTCCTCGGGACCAACAAGTTCTGCTAGATATGAACATGTTGTTGACCGTTTCACTAAGCAACAGAAATTGTATGCTGCTGAGCTCTTCTGTTTCTTCAGGACATGCTTGTGGAAGACCACCCTACTCAGGCAGAGCTGCCAGCTGTTGACAATAACAAGGCAACCCAAACTCACGCCCCTGGTGATGAACTGCATGCACTTTTTTTGTATAGGCTACAAAGTCGAGACTCGTGGAAGAGCTAGCACTAATACACTGAATGGATCAGGACACAACAGGCCAAAATAAACAGGTGAGAGAGGGGGGAAACACTAACAACTGACCTTTCTGCAATGGTGAATTGATAGGCCCATAGAGTCAGCTTCATCGTGGGAGAGTCCAGCAATCTTGAAGGCCTTGGTTTCCATGGTGTCAAGCTGCGCAAGATGTGAGGTAGGGGAGCCACCCCAGAAGGGAGAGCAGTACTCCATCAAGCTGCATATGAATATGAAGGCATTGTGGGTGGATGGAAGTTCAGGTATGCCAAGGAAGGACTTTGTACGACGGAGGATGCCCAGTCAGAGGCTGGCTTTGGAGGCCAATGTTGAAATGTGGTTTGCCCAAGAATGATCATGGCTGATGGTGAGACCCAGGAGTTTGAATGACTGAACATCCTCAAGAGGAATGTTCAGAAAGTAGATAGAAGGGGTTGCCATACAGTCCTTTTGGGGAGAGATTGTGTGAGATGAGTCAGGATTGAAAGACATATTCCAAGTGTTTGACCAGCTAGTGATTTTTTTTTCAAGATCTGAAGAGAGGGAATAGGCTGATGTCATGTTTTCATATCAACTGTGATGATGTCTGCAGTTAACGGTATCAATTTTTTCACCTTTTTAAGGTAATGCAGTGATGTTGGCAGATTTCCAAGCAGATGGAAGACGACCTAGCACAAATGACATGGTGAAAATTGCAAAGAGGATGTGGAAGAGCAGCAGAGCAGATGTTTAGGACACATGAGTTGATGCCGTCTGGTCCAGTAGCAGAGTCAGAGGCAAGGGTTGAAAGAACCTTCTCAGGCGCAAAAGACACAGAGTCCAGGAGCAATTTGATACAATAGGGAAGAATGGGTACCAAGAGTGAGGGGTTGGGGACACAACATTTGGAAGCAAACACAGAATTGAGGCGCTTGGCCTTCTCACAAGCAGAGTCGGCTGTGGTGCCATTTGAAGAGAGTGAAGGGATGGAAGTGGAGCATACACCAGAGACAGACATGACAAGGCACCACCAGGTTTTAGAGGAGGGAGACAAGTTTTAAAGTTCATTCTTGAGGTTGGATAGATGTTGTTTTCTGGCACACACTTGCTGCAGACCTTTTGGAATGCACTAACATTGCCTTCCAGGAAGAGCAGGAAATTTGCTTCAGAGCAAGTGCCTCACCACAGGATTCAGTGTACCATGGGCAGGAATAAGAGTATGATAATTGAAGACAAGATGGGATGAATCTGTGTATGAGAGAGAGAAGGTTTCTGTGAAAGAAATCCCAGGCTGAGTTAACATGAGGGGCAGCAGATATGAGAGACCAGTCGTAAAGAGTGATGGCTGCTTGCAGTCACTACCCATCCATCCATCCATCCATCCATCCATCCATCCATCCATCAGGCCCATACTCTGTATAGAGCATCGATGCTGCCTAATGCTAGGTTCCCACTATCACGATGCGTGGCACAATTGAAATCGTGGTCTTAATCGTGGACTAATCGTGGTGATCCTATCAGATCTTATCAGATCTTGAGGTCAGTCGTGGTAATCGTAGAAAATTTTTGAACAGTTCAAAATTTTTCTACGATCAACATGATCAATTGTCAATCGGGATCATCGTATCAGATCATATTGCATCGTAACAAAGCGCGACAGATCGCATCTAATCGTGGTGATCGGGATTGATTATAGACAAGACAAACACCACGCTCTGTGAGACCACGATTTCAATTGTGCCGCACAGCGTGATAGTGGGAACAGCTTTCAGAGAAATTCCATGATCAGCCATGAATGGCCAATCGTGGCATTCGTAACGGATCGCACAACAGTGGGAACATAGCATAAGCAGTCTCCTGGGCTATTGGGCACAATCCTGGACAGGTCACCACTCTGACACAGGATACTCAAATGGCTCAATCATCCCAGCAAGCTGGTACTCATTTTGCCAACCTCAAAAGGATGACAGGCTGAGTCAGCCTCCTGGTATTAATTCAACAGCCAAGCAGGATTTGAACTCAGGACCCTCGGATCCCAAGCCACCATGCTAACTGCAAAGCCAACACCAGGCATACTCTCAATGGTGAAGAATCAATTAAAAGATTATCGGATCCGGATTCGGATCTTCACCAACATTGAATATTCTTCCTTGTCACACGCCCAACACATCCACCAAGTGTCATCCGAATCCATCCACAACTTTTTGAGATATCGTGCGATATATCGTTTTTGGCCCTATCTTTCAACGGTGAAGAATCACTTTAAAAATTCTCGTATCTGGATCCGGATTCACATCTACACCAAAATTGAATCGATTCGTCCTTGCCACACACCCAATCTCTCCACCAATTTTCTTTTGAATCCATCCATAACCTTTTGAGATATTGTGCTTTTTATTGTTTTGGCCCTATCTCTCAATGGTAAAGAATCACTTAAAAAATTCTCAGATCCGGATACGGATTCGAATCTTCACCAAAACGAAGCCTTGCTGTCCTTGGACGGTCACCTACACACACACAAAAAAAATTCAGAACGATTGCTTGAAAACTGTGGCCAAAATGGTGTGACAAACAAACAAACAGACAGACAAACAGACAGACAAACACGACAGACCAATAATTTTCACCAAGTCAAAATATTATCTCACTCCTCTCTGCGGATGTTTGATTGGGACAAATTCAGAAACAAAGTACTGTTAAATGACAGGTTTGTTTTCCAATTCATGCACAGATTCCTGTTCAAAATATAACACTCAAATTAAACTGGTTGTTCCTTGATCATAAATTGACGTTTGTAGACAGACAGACAGATGGGCGGACGGAAATTAATCAATTGCTTAAACCCGCTTTTCGCTTTGTGTGCGTGGGGGAACGAGAACAGCACTTGTTAGAGCACACACCTCCACCAGGTTGAACACTTTACGTTTTGTAAGCCACCGATTGGCCGGATCTGTATCCATAAGTTAACCAAAATCGAATTGGTTTGTTCTCATCACCTACCCACTCATCCACCTAGTTTTGTCATAACTCGTCCACAACATTTTGAAATACTGTACTGTATATTGTTTGTGGCCCTATCTCTCAATGGAATCACTTAAAAAAAAGTCATATTCCAGATTCTTCACCAAGATCAAATCAATTTGTCCTTTGTCAGAATACGTCCATACTTTATATATACAGGGTGACCCAAAAAATGTACTCACATTTTGGCTCCTCATAACTCATTGAATTTTTCATTTCTTTTCAGATCAAATTGACCCTAATAATGGCAGAAGTACGACTAGGTTTTGAAGAAAGAAAATTTATCATAAAGGCTACTGGAAGCACGAAAACATCATGGAAGTGCAAAGACAATTTAGAAGACATTTTCACAAAGATCCACCAACGGACGCACCATTGCTCGCATCCTAGATAAGTTTGAAACAGATGGGACTGTGCATGACGTCCATAAGGGGCGTTCAGGAAGACCACGGTCATCAACCACCCCCGCAAAGGAAAATCAATTATTGGAAGACCCGTCCACCGATCCCCACGGAAATCTGTACGACAAATGGCTCGTGAGACAGGAATCCCAAAATCAAGTGCGCATCGCATTTTGAAGCGAATTAATTGGAAAAGTTACATTCCAAAATTAATCCACGTTCTAAATGAAGACGATCCTGACCGGAGAGCTGAATTTTGTGAGTGGTACCCGGCAATCGAAGAAGATGCAGCATTCCATCCAAAATTGTTTGAGCGATGAGGCAGCTTCAAGTTAAATGGCTCAATAACCGACCAATTGCACGTACTGGGCTCCTGAAAATCCGCATTTTACTATGGAACACCATTTAACTTACCAGGGGTTACTGTGTGGTGTGGGATATCAGCGCTTGGGCATCCTAGGCCATTCTTTTTTGACCAAACTGTCACTGGGGATGTTTTACTTAAACTGCTGGCAGATCCGTCGGTCCACGTGTCGAAGAGATATTTGGTGAGAAGAGAGATTTACTTTCAGCAAGATGGAGCACCTCCCCACTACACCGTGATGTAAGGCCTATCTCGAAGCAACTTTTCCGACAGATGGATTGGGCGAAGAGGTAGTGTGAATTCCCTGCGCGATCCCCAGACCTCACTCCAATGGACTGTCTTTTTATGGGGATATCTCAAAGAGATAGGTTTACGGCTCAAAACCAGCAACAGTCGATGAGCTGAAAGAGAAATTGAAAGACAATGTCTTGCAGTTCCAAATGAAATGATTCGTAACGCTGTTGAATCCATTGGTCCGCGTTATCGGCTGTGTTTGGAACGTGATGGTCGTCAGTTTGAACATTTGTAAACATGCATTTGTCCATTTAACCATTAATCTGTTTCTAAGGCAATAAACAACGCATATTATCATTTAAAGATGAGTACATTTTTTTGGGACACCCTGTATATGTATATATATATATTGCATATATAAATTTTTGTTATAAGATTCTTGAATTCGGATCTTCACCAAAATCCAATCAATTCGTCCTTGTGAAACAACCAACCTGATCACCAAGTTTTGTCCGAATCCGTCCATAACTGTTTGAGGAATCCTGCTCACAGTCAGATAAACAGACAGACAGACATTGGTGAAAACATAACCTCCATCCAATTTCGATAGCGGAGGTAACAGACCAGACCAACCAATATATACAGTACTTTGGAATCTTTGAATTCGCAACGAACAAATGGACACAAATGCAATACCCTCCTCTGGTGTGGGTAATAAGATGTAAAGTTCTTTTTTTCATGTCAGTCATCACAACCACGACTGAAAGAATGTTGGGGGACAGTAATGACATCACAAACATCTTAGGGCATATATATATATATATATACATATACATGCCA
>CM068961.1:98819189-98832646 GCA_035128595.1 Eptatretus atami
TTGAGCATTTCACGTTTGTCATCGTTTAAAGATTTATTTGCAGGGCCTTTTGGTTGTTCGTATAATTATGTTCGTTTTATTGTGTTAAAGATTTTGAGAACCTTGTCTTTCAGGATGAAATAAACTTGTTTTTTTTAATATTTATTGTCAATCCAGGCATTGTGATCTTCATTAGTGTTGTATGTTATAAAATGGTTGCTTACTTCATTGTTGTATTGTGCATTGCTTCAATTTGATTCCATTGACAAATATCAAATGTATCTACAATTGTCATATAATCATCACCCTGTTCTGTTATTGCATATGACAGCTTGGCTGCCAGGGAGCTATCACTTTGTTAGGGCACAGCTGTGCCACTGATGCAGTGCCCCAATACCAGTACACTGGTACTCATTTCATCAATTTCAGAAGGATGACAGGCTGAGTCAACCCCACCTGGTGTTAATTCAGCAGCCAACGGGGCTTGAACTCGGACCCAAAATCCCAAGCCAGCCGCCCAAACCATGAACTAACCACGAAGCCACCACCAAGCCAACTACACCCTAAAAAAAAATGTACCCTGGCCTTTTCAAAAATATATCTCAATGCACGATGTGATTGAAGAAAAATCGTCTCAAGACTCCTCGTGCTCAGGTTGAGTGATTGAGAATCAATTACAGGTGATTATGGTAATACTAACAATGCACAGACACAGTAGAAGGAGTAAAATAACGTGCAGACACAAATACACAAACACAGACAGAACACATACTGCAGTCAAATAGAGAAATTAAATGACTATGATATATGTTATAATATATATATGTGTGTGTTTAAAAAAAATTTGGTTGAGGAGGCATGCTTTTAAGTGCAACCAGTGGGCCGTCCCTCGTACGCACACCCCGCGGCCACACCACTCCTCGCCATTGCAGCCTTATCGAGCGTGTGGGTCACACAGAGCAGGGTCCACGGAACCACTCGCGAATTGCAGGGTAAGCGTTGTTTCCCACGCATGTTTGTAGTATTTTTCACACATTGGTACCCACATGCTTATTTGGAGATTCTGAACTCGAACATAATAATCTCATGTAAAAGTATATTATGATTCGGGTCTTGGGGACACAAGTCCGTGGATGTCTGCAGATGATTGTTGTCTTTGATTATACCATGAGTTTCCTCACAAATAATATTTTTCTTGTGATACTTGATTTGTGAAAGTGATCTTCATAAATGGGGTAGTCGTGGTATACTGTATATAATGCTTGCTCTGTTTATCCCATCTTTCCCTCCTCACCCCCCCCCCCCCCCCCCCCCCCCCCCCCCCACTGCAGTGGAGATGTAGTTTTGCAATTGTGTGTGTGTGTGTGTGTGCGTCCAGGCCATAACTTTTTTTCACCATTTGAGCTTTTGTCATTAAATTTTCAACAAACCTTTATTTTGAAAATATGGAGAAAATAATTAATAATTGGGTCGAAATGTGACAGGGCAAATCATAGTAACTATAAATAGCCCTTATTATCCCGACCACAATGCGTTAAGCACGAGACCACGAGTTGTTTTTTTCACCTTGGAGACGAATTCTGGGAATGTGGTTACTTGGGGGAAAAGCCAATTACATGGAGGCCTCTCTGAGTAAACTGGTTATTTCTCGGCAGACAAAATGATCAAAAGTGTGCAGGGCTTCTTTGGCATAATACCTGAGGTTTTGTCATCAAATCTTCAACAAACTTTATTATGAGAATAAGGAGAACACAAATGAATAAAATATATCAATATAAACTTTTTTTTAGCTGTTGGTTTCGTCAAGTTTAGTTCGAGTACAAAGCAGACGTGGACGGCTTTACATTTTGGAATGCTTTCTCGTTTTATTTTTAAAATGCATCCGTAATGTGATCTAAAAGCTTTTCTTAACACAAAAACTCATTACAAACTCACCGACTCCCAAAGTGAGTTTCTAACAAAGTAACCTTATCACGAAGTATTAAATTGTTTATTTCCACTAACATGGTACAAACCATCATGAATCTTAAGGTGTTTGTGGGTTTTGCAGCAATGTGTAGAGTTAAGGGTTTATTAACACAATAGGTCATTAACCAGGATGAAAAACACTCGATTGTCATTGTCGAATGCAACTAGTAAATGCGAGGAAATCACTTATCGTATGCCTCGGCCTAAGGTTAATGAGATAGCCTGTCACCTGAACTGATGATACAGCCGCCAAGTGAAAAAGTAAAACAGGTTTATATTGACAAAGCCGGTGGAGGTAGAGTGCCAACATGGAGTTACCAAATATGAGAATTTTTTTAATTTTCAAAGTGATTCTTCACCATTGAAAAATAGGGCCAAAAACGATTTAAGGCACAATATTTCAAAAGGTTGTGGAGAGATTATGATAAAACTTGGTGGATGAGTTGTGTGGGTGACAAGAACAAGTTGATTCGATTTTGGTTCAGGTCTAGATGCAGATCTGCCTATCGGTGGAATACGAAACGTAAACTGTTTAGCCTGGTGGAAGTGTGCACTCTACTGAGTGCCGTTGTAGTTTTACTTTATATTCATTCCAAGAAAATTACACAACCTTTTTGATTTGAACTCGCATGCATGTGAGTTTATGGGTCATTATCCCACCTTCAATTCCTCTATGGGTCTTCATCCCATCTTAAATTAATTTATGGGTCAATATCCCACCTTCATTTTCCTTGACATAAGGAACATGTTGTATGGTGCTTGTATATTGTCTGTTTATGTTTTCTGCACATTTAATTAATAGCTCTCAACCTATTTGCAATTTGTGTGCTAATTTTAGTTTAACAAATTTATTGTTGATGTGATAATTTCAGTTCCCTTTTTGTAAATCTTCATGATTTTTGAATCAATTATTAATTTAGTTATGTGAAACTTTTTGAATAGCAGAGTTTTCAAAGTTTTTATTTTTGATGTTGATTTATATATATATACATTTTTTTATTTTTTTATTACTCATTTCTTGTAAAACAAATTTCTTTAGTCCTCAGACTTTATATTTTGTGTTTGCTCATAAAACTGTAATTATATCATGTTATACTGATAATAATAGGTGTTCGCAACCATCCTTGACCATATTGTAGAACTATCCTTGACTTCACTTGTTCACCTTTAATCGCTTTTAAATTCGTTTTTTCTGCATCTGCTTGAGCGATTGACACAAAACTTTCAACATTGGAGTGCCTACCCACCGACAATTTCAATGTTGCACGGTGATTGGATGGAAAATGTGGCTGGCGTTCCAAAAAGTCTGTTTTCTGTAGGTATAAGTTGCAGGGCATTTCACGTATTAGGAATAAACGGCCTCGAACCCGCTTCGCTCCGCTTCAGCTGAATATTATATTGTTTCACTTTTGCCTTTTTAAAGGTATTTTATAACATGGGCAATGTGAAAGAAGTACAATGACCCAAGTTTCTTTAATCGGAGTACTAATGAAGCAGCACATATGACCCCTAGATCCATAGTGACCATGACCTTGCACAAAGTGAGATTGAGGGACATCAAGTTTGTGGAACTGTGAGCGAAATTGAACGATTGTCTTAACAGGTGATGTGGAGTCGATGGGAAATCCATTATAAAATGTCACATTCCATTTGGGAATATGTTCTGTCGAGGACAAGTACGTTGTACGAGACTTAATAGGAGTCGTAAACTCAATCGCTTATTCAAAACATCTTCTGTAATTTCAAAGGTCAAAAGTCTATCGTGGTGTTCCCATTATGATGACAGTTACATCGTTTTGACAAAGGGTGGCCAAGAAAGGCTTAATGCACCTTACAAGCCATGGTGGTTCCATTGAGTCACCAGGTAGCATGGGGGTGGGCGGTGGAGGATACAGGATGATAGTTCAAAGTGGTGGGGTGCTGTCGTTGAGAGAAAGGTCAACGGATTGTTGTGCTCTCATGCGGAGTGGATCTTTTGAACTCAGTATGCAATGCACACCGATGAAACGCTTTCATTACAAACGAAGCTGCCCATGTTTTCAAAGCTTTTAGTCTTGGCCAAAAGCTATCCAGAGGGGTTTAGGATTGGTGTGATGATCAATCACACGTCTTCATGTCAAGGGAATGAAAAACAAGATGGAAACGGTATATTTTAGGAAACGCTTTATACCTGCAATGGAGAGCCACGGTGAGGGATCTTGGGTGTCAAGCCGAATACAAAATGGTTATTTTAAAAGCACATTACATACAAGGAAATATCATGTATTACTCAGATATTCGTTACACATGAAAATTTCATTTCGGATTCATGGACTATCCACCACATAATATAAAAGTGTAATTCGCATCTGATACCTTTTACAAACTTTCAATTACAGAAATCTCAAAATGATATTTGTGTTCAGATTACAACAATAACACTCCAGACTCTGTATATGTGAGCAAAACCTTGTCCCATACGGAACTAGAAGGGCACTCTTCGACGTCGCGACGTCGCCAGAAGGGAATACTGAAGGGGGGGGAGAAAAAGTGGGGGAAGAGAGAGAGAGATAGGGGTGACGGAGAGAGGGGGGAGAGTGAAGAGGTGGAGGGGAAAAGATGATGGTGTGGGAGGAGGAGGGGTGTGGGAGCGAGGAGGGGTGTGGGAGCGAGGAGGGGTGTGGGAGCGAGGAGGGGTGTGGGAGCGAGGAGGGATGGGGGACGGGAAGACAGTGTGAGGTGAGGAGAAGGGAAGGCAGACATGTGGTGGAGCGTTAATTATGATTCAAACTGTCTCATCAAACTGATTCTGCATAGAATAACAGTGAAGATGTAAACAAAATAATGTCTGAAATCCATTTTCTACCAGTCATACAAGAAACGCGGCCCAGAGACAAACACCGCCTGGACACGTCTGGAGAGAAAACCCACCGGATACATCTGGAGCCAGGCCGTCCGGAGACAAAGACTGCTCGGACATGTCCGGAGACAAACTCCCATCCGGACACGTCCGGAAACAAACTCCCATCCAGACATAAATACCACCCGGACATGTTCAGAGACAAACACCGCCCCGACGTGTCCAGAGACAAACAGCACCCCGACATGTCTGGAGACAAACACCACCCTAACACGTCCGGAGCCAAGCTTTCCAGACACATACACCGCCCGGACACGTCCAGAGAAAAACACTGCTCGGAGACATCTGGTGACAAACTCCAGTCCGGACACATCTGGAGATAAACACTGCCCCGACGCGTCTGGGACCAAGCTTTCCAGACACAAACACCACCCGGACACGTCCAGAGAAAAACACTACTCAGACACATCCGCTGACAAACTCCTATCCGCACAGATCTGGAGATAAACACCACCCTGATTCATCCAGAGACAAGCACCGCCCTGATGCGTCTGGAAACAAACACCACCCTGACGCATCCGAAGACAAACACCACCCTGATGCGTCTGGAGACAAACACCGCCTGGACACGTCCATACATAAACTCCTGTCTGGACATAAACACTGCCCCGATGCGTCCAGAGATAAACACCACCCCGACGCGTCCGAAGACAAACACAACCCTGATGCGTCCGGAGACAAACACCACCCCGACATGTCCGGAGACAAACACCGCCCGGACACGTCCGAAGATAAACTCCCGTCTGGACATAAACACCGCCCAGATGCGTCCGGAGACAAACACCGCACGGACGCTTTCAGAGCCAAGCTGTCCAGAGACAAACACCGCTTGGACATGTCCAGAGACAAACTCCCATCCTGACACATCTGGAGACAAATACCATCCAGACACTTCCAGAGACAAATACGATCCGGACACTTCGAGTGACAAACACCGTCCGGATATGTCCAGAGATAGAGACAGAGACAGACAGAGAGAGAAGGGAGGGGAGATGAGAGAGGTGTGGGAGGAGGGTGGCTGCAGCTGTGTATTTGGGGGGGGGGGTGGAGGGTAGAGCAAGGATGGGACAGGGAAGAGAGAGAGGGGTGGGGGTAGGGAGTTAACAGAGAGAATATGTTATGATTTATGAACAACACACAAACACACACACACACGCTTGGCTGATATCGGAAAATTTTCGGGAATTGGCAGGTTGGAGTCAGTGTGATTACCGACTCCAGTACGTACTGTAAACATCCCAAAAACCTTGAGTAGCTTTCACCGAAAAACAATGTTGCATTTAAATAGACACTTCAGGAATATGTTCACAAACAGGAGTCTTTATAAACAGCAGCGTATGATGGATGGAAAAAAAGATTTGCCTTGGTAATTTAGAAAACACGTTAATATGTCAAACGGCTCGGAAATGGGGTGTTTATTTCACAACTCGCTCATAATGATGGAGCATGAACAACTCGATCAGGATGACAGAGCACGAACAAGTCACACAGGATTACGAGATGAAACATTCACTCAGGATGACACACTCCTTCAGGATGACGGAGCAGGAACCGCTCGCTCACAGACGACGGAGCACGAACCGCTCGCTCACGACGACGGAGCACGAACCGCTCGCTCACGACGACGGAGCGAACCGCTCGCTCACGACGACGGAGCACGAACCGCTCGCTCACGACGACGGAGCACGAACCGCTCGCTACACGACGACGGAGCACGAACCGCTCGCTAACGACGACGGAGCACGAACCGCTCGCTCACGACGACGGAGCACGAACCGCTCGCTCACGACGATGGAGCACGAACCGCTCGCTCACGACGTCGGAGCACGAACCGCTCGCTCGGACGACGGAGCACGAACCGCTCACTCACGACGACGGAGCACGAAACCGCTCGCTCACGACGACGAGCACGAACTGCTCGCTCACGACGACGGAGCACGAACCGCTCGCTCACGACGACGGAGCACGAACCGCTCGCTCACGACGACGGAGCACGAACCGCTCGCTTACGACGACGAGCACGAACCGCTCGCTCACGACGACGGAGCACGAACGCTCGCTCACGACGACGGAGCACGAACCGCTCGCTCACGACGTCGGAGCACGAACCGCTCGCTCGGACGACGGAGCACGACCGCTCGCTCGGACGACGGAGCACGAACCGCTCGCTCACGACGACGGAGCACGAACCGCTCGCTCACGACGACGGAGCACGAACGGCTCGCTCGGACGACGGAGCACGAACCGCTCGCTCACGACGACGGAGCACGAACCGCTCGCTCACGACGACGGAGCACGAACCGCTCGCTCACGACGACGGAGCACGAACCGCTCGCTCACGACGACGGAGCACGAACCGCTCGCTCACGACGACGGAGCACGAACCGCTCGCTCACGACGACGGAGCACGAACCGCTCGCTAACGACGACGGAGCACGAACGCCTCGCTAACGACGACGGAGCACGAACCGCTCGCTCACGACGACGGAGCACGAACCGCTCGCTCACGACGACGGAGCACGAACACGCTCGCTCACGACGTCGGAGCACGAACCGCTCGTCGGACGACGGAGCACGAACCGCTCGCTCGGACGACGGAGCACGAACCGCTCGCTCACGACGACGGAGCACGAACCGCTCGCTCACGACGACGGAGCACGAACCGCTCGCTCACGGACGACGGAGCACGAACCGCTGCTCGGACGACGGAGCACGAACCGCTCGCTCGGGACGACGGAGCACGAACCGCTCGCTCGGACGACGGAGCACGAACGCTCGCTCGGACGACGGAGCACGAACCGCTCGCTCGGACGACGGAGCACGAAGCTCGCTCGGACGACGAGCACGAACCGCCGCTCGGACGACGGAGCACGAACCGCTCGCTCGGACGACGGAGCACGAAAACCGCTCGCTCGGACGACGGAGCACGAACCGCTCGCTCGGACGACGGAGCACAACCGCTCGCTACGGACGACGGAGCACGAACCGTCGCTGGACGACGGCCGCAAACCGCTCGCTCGGACGACGGAGCACGAACCGCTCGCTCGGACGACGGAGCACGAACCGCTCGCTCGTGACGACGGAGCACGAACCGCTCGCTCACGACGACGGAGCACGAACCGCTCGCTCACGAGACGGGAGCACGAACCGCTCGCTCACGACGACGGAGCACGAACCGCTCGCTTACGACGACGAGCACGAACGCTCGCTCACGACGACGGAGCACGAACCGCTCGCTCACGAGCGACGAGCACGAACCGCTCGCTCACGACGACGGAGCACGAACCGCTCGCTCACGACGACGGAGCACGAACGCTCGCTCACGACGACGGAGCACGAACCGCTCGCTCACGACGACGGAGCAGAACGCTAGCTCACGAAGACGGAGCACGAACGCTAGCTCACGACGACGGAGCACGAACCGCTGCTCGGACGACGGAGCACGAACAGCTCGCTCGGACGACGGAGCACGAAACGGCTCGCTCGGACGACGGAGCACGAACCGCTCGCTCACGACGACGGAGCACGAACGGCTCGCTCGGGACGACGGAGCACGAACCGCTCGCTCACGACGACGGAGCACGAACCGCTCGCTCACGACGACGGAGCACGAACCGCTCGCTCACGACGACGGAGCACGAACCGCTCGCTCACGCGACGGAGCACGAACCGCTCGCTCACGACGACGGAGCACGAACCGCTCGCTCACGACGACGGAGCACGAACCGCTCGCTCACGACGACGGAGCCACGAACCGCTCGTCACGACGACGGAGCACGAACCGCTCGCTCACGACGACGGAGCACGAACCGCTCGCTCAGACGACGGAGCCAGAACGCCTCGCTCACGACGACGGAGCACGAACCGCTCGCTCACGACGACGGAGCACGAACCGCTCGCTAACGACGACGGAGCACGACACGCTCGCTAACGGACGACGGAGCACGAACCGCTCGCTCACGACGACGGAGCACGAACCGCTCGCTCACGACGACGGGAGCACGAACGCTCGCTCACGACGACGGAGCACGAACGCTCGCTCACGACGACGGAGCACGAACCGCTCGCTCACGACGTCGGAGCACGAACCGCTCGCTCGGACGACGCAGCACGAACCGCTCGCTCGGGACGACGGAGCACGAACGCTCGCTCACGACGACGGAGCACGAACCGCTCGCTCACGACGACGGAGCACGAACCGCTCGCTCACGACGACGGAGCACGAACGCTCGCTCACGACGACGGAGCACGAAACCGCTCGCTCACGACGACGGAGCACGAACGCTCGCTCACGACGACGGAGCACGAACCGCTCGCTCACGACGACAGGAGCACGAACCGCTCGCTCACGACGACGGAGCACGAAACCGCTCGCTCACGACGACGGAGCACGAACGGCTCGCTCACGACGACGGAGCACGAACCGCTCGCTCACGACGACGGAGCACGAACGCTCGCTACGACACGAGCACAACGCTCGCTCACGACGACGGAGCACGAACGCTCGCTCACGACGACGGAGCACGAACCGCTCGCTCACGACGACGGAGCACGAACCGCTCGCTCACACGACGGAGCACAACCGCAGCTGCACGACGACGAGCAGAACCGCTCGCTCACGACGACGGAGCACGAACGCTCGCTCACGACGACGGAGCACGAAACCGCTCGCTCACGACGACGGAGCACGAACCGCTCGCTCACGACGACGGAGCACGAACGGCTCGCTCACGACGCGGAGCACGAACCGCTCGCTCACGACGACGGAGCACGAACCGCTCGCTCACGACGACGGAGCACGAACCGCTCGCTCACGACGACGGAGCACTGAACCGCTCGCTCACGACGACGGAGCACGAACCGCTCGCTCACGACGACGGAGCACGAACGCTGCTCACGACGACGGAAGCACGAACGCTCGCTCACGACGACGGAGCACGAACCGCTTGCTCACGACGACGGAGCACGAACCGCTGCTCACGACGACGGAGCACGAACCGCCGCTCACGACGACGGAGCACGAACCGCTCGCTCACGACGACGGAGCACGAACCGCTCGCTCACGACGACGGAGCACGAACCGCTCGCTCACGACGACAGAAGACGAACCGCTCGCTCACGACGACGGAGCACGAACCGCTCGCTCACGACGACGGAGCACGAACGCTCGCTCACGACGACGGAGCACGAACCGCTCGCTCACGACGACGGAGCACGAACGCTCGCTCACGACGACGGAGCACGAACGGCTCGACTCACGACGACGGAGCACGAACCGCTCGCTCACGACGACGGAGCACGAAACCGCTCGCTCACGACGACGGAGGCACGAACCGCTCGCTCACGACGACGGAGCACGAACCGCTAGCTCACGGACCAGACGGAGCACGAACCGCTCGCTCACGAAGATGAGGCACGAACGGCTCGCTCACGACGACGGAGCACGAACCGCTCGCTCACGACGACGGAGCACGAACCGCTCGCTCACGACGACGAGCACGAAACGGCCGCTCACGACGACGGAGCACGAACCGCTCGCTCACGACGACGGAGCACGAACCGCTCGCTCACGACGACGGAGCACGAACCGCTCGCTCACCGACGGAGCACGAACCGCTCGCTCCACGACGACGGAGCACGAACCGCTCGCTCACGACGACGGAGCACCAACCGCTAGCTCACGACGACGGAGCACGAGACCGCTCGCTCCGACGACGGAGCACGAACCGCTAGCTCACGACGACGGAGCACGAACGCGTAGCTCACGACGACGGAGCACGAACTCGCTAGCTCGGGACGAACGGAGCACGAACCGCTCGCTACGCGGAACGACGGAGCACGAGACACGCGTCGCTCGGGACGACGGAGCACGGAACCGCTCGCTCGGACGACGGAGCACGAACCGCTGCGTCGGACGACGGAGCACGAACCGCTGCGCTCGGACGACGGAGCACGAACCGCTACGCTCACGATGACGGAGCACGACCGCTCGCTATTGAATGACATGGCACGGCAAACGCATCTGCAGTGAGTGAATAATTCGCTCAGAATAACGTAGCGTGGTACTGCGAAAGACTGAAAGGTGCTAGGCAAGTGGCTTAAGCACTCAAGCAAGCACTTCAATTAAATGGTTGAGAAGGAACAGCTGGCCAGACTGTGGCTGCATACCATATAGGATCCCTTTAACTTTAAAGCTGTTCTTCACCACGCCCGCATCAGTTAAATACATTAAATGAATTCGTTCAAATAATGACTTTCTAAGTTTATCCACAAAAGAGTTGCTCTTTAAGGTAGAACAACCATGGAAACATCGCAAAGTTTAATCGCTCATGAAATAAACATTGCAGATAATACGCCACGTTGCCTGCTCATCTGTGCACGCATTACGTGGTACATTGTTCTCGGTCCATGCAAACGTTGTAACTATTTTAAAACGTCTGTTTTCCACCAGATTTGCTTTAATTCCCTGTAGAGCACCTCCAAAACCTCCGAAAATATAGACACACATCTGGCAGACACTATGGATAGGCAGTCCCTCTGGGGGACAGGGCGTGAGGTCAAGCAGTGAATACATTAAGTCATGTTTCTTCATGAAGCTGGTTAATTTTGGCACATTCTTAAATCTTTTGTTCACTCAATATAATTCTCCAAACAGTTGAAAAAGATAAGTTTAATGCTTTGGAAATTACAGATTTTCTTTTGTATATATGGAGGAGGGAATATAGCCTTGCTTGCTTAAAGTAAATAGGTATAATTGGTTTAGTTATAAGACTCGTTATTTCTTTAAATTATCAGATTTCACTCCAGGTTTTGACACTTATTTAGTCCGGACGATATTCAATCCTCAAACCCGAAATATTATTTCGACGATACATACTTTAATTAGTCTGTGAGAGTAGATAGTGGAAAATCACATCACATAATGCATGAAATTGCTCCGAGCTCCTAATTTGAAAACTACAGCACTTAAAAAAGTGATGTATACAGGGATTTGTAGCTATGATGAACAGGCATTCGATAATTTGAGTGATGAAAGTGAAAAAAAACTATCGTAAAGAAATCATTGCGGCCTGTTCCAAGTCAAGGCATGATTGAGCAGGCCAAAAAAACATGGCAGCTTCGGACCACAGCAAGGTCATACAAGAGATGCCTTCAGACCCCAAAGAGCAAGGTGGCCGAGGATGTGCCTGACAAAGGATATAATTAAATCCATCCATCCATTGGGACCATGTTCTGTGCAGAGCATTGGTGCTGCCTAAGCAGTCTCCTTGGCTATTGGGGACAATCCTGGACAGGTCACCACTCCAATACAGGATACCAGCAAGCTGGCACTCATTTTGCCTACCTCAGAAGGATGACAGGCAGAGTCAACCCCACCTGGTATTAATTCACAGGGAGTGGGTTTGAACTCAGGATCCTTGATCCCAAACCCATCCCAACCATTAAGCCAACACCAGGCATATATAATTAAATAGGGGTGTTAATTATCTTCAAAAGGGGTGTTTTAATTCACTGAAACATCATTTTTCACTCTTGCACTTCATGGGAGTTTTCTTCCTATGCTTGCAAAGTTTCAGGCTTCTAGTTTTATGTTTTGGAGTTATGGAGGAGACACACATTCACACACACACACACACACACACACACACACACACACACACATTTATTAGTATAGATTAATACTATTGTACAAGTTTGATTTAAATCCCTGAATCCAGATTTCAAAATATTAACTAGAACTACGTTGTCGATGGCACACCATCGCATATTCCCGCGCGCACTGCTTTGTCCATTAACGCTAGGTGAAATTTTATCTTGCAAAATGGATTGACTATTCTTTTCTATTTGATGTGCTTTATGACCAAAGACTTACTATGTTTACTAAATCAGAAGTCATTGCAAGCATGTCAACATTTCATGAAACATTAATTTAACACTGTCCAGCAATATAGAACTGTGCATCAATTTAATCATAGGAATGAACTGTGTTAATATTATTATAATTATTCATAATCAATTAATAAATACAGTAAAACCTGTGACTGTTTGTCACTCATGGGGGCACATAAGTAAGTTCTTATAAAATAATTTACCATGTACAATGGTAAATACACTTTAAAAAATCTATAAGACAATTTTTTTTTTATCGACCCCCATGACCCAACCCCTCTAGCCCGGCCCCTAGGGTCATATCAAAAATCCGAAGTGTTGTGCACTTCCATACATATATCTACTATGTCCCAAAGTTTCAAGTTCCTATTTCAAACGGTGTAGGAGGAGTTACAGGGTAAGACAGACGGACGACGGACGGACGGACAGCGGAGACAATCACAATATTCCCGCTTTTCTTCGAAAGCGCGGGAATAATAATTCGGGGTGTCAGAGCATGAGTTCGACCAGATTGAAATTTAAAACATATATTCCACATGACTACTGGATCATAATTGTGACATTTCACATTGATAGATGAAGCGCTTCAAGAGAAAGAATTCTTTTAAGATTTTGGTTCAAACCAATATGTATGCCAGACCATGTGATATTAATTATTCATAAATACCATGGTATCCCCAAAGCTTGTGGAACACGTGGGTGAAGATTCTCCTCGATCTGT
>CM068961.1:98835269-98850196 GCA_035128595.1 Eptatretus atami
TTCATGAATGTGTGTGCCGTCCCTCAGATGGATGTTAAACTGCATGTCCAATCTGCCAGCATTGATGGTTCGACGTTAAAGATCCCACAGTGTACTCAATCACCGGCACTCTGAACAAATGACTAATTCCTGCCCTGACTCATTGGTGGGATGGTAATGGCGATACAGCCAGCACAACCTTTGCCCAAGGAACGTTTTGGCAGCACCAACGGTCTATCAAGAGAATACACATTTGAATGATTGAATGTAAAATGGCGTAGCCTTAATATACAGGGTGTCCCTAAAAAAAATGACATCATTTCGTAGTCAAATAACATAGCTAATTCTCGCTCAAATTTTAACAAAATGTGTAAAAACTAACTAAGTTGAATGTTTAATTCTTATCTCAATGAGAATCACACAGGAAGATGGATTGGGCGTGCCAGTGAAATGACAATGTGCTGTTGAAATGGCCACCACGTTCACCTGACTTGACACCTTGTGATTTTTTCTATGGGTAGGAAAAAAGGACTGGTCTACTCAAACTCTTCTACAAGCCTAAGAGACTTAAGCAGAGAATCACTGAGGCGCTGGAGAATGTTACGCAAGACATGCTACAGCGTGTTTGGCAGGAGCTGGACCACCGACTTGACGTGTGCGTGTCACAGGCGGTGCACATATTGAACATTTGTGAAGTTTTGAGAAAACGGTTATAAAATCTACATCCCTCTGAATCTCTTTTCGAATTTTGATAAATAAATCTTTATTGTTCAACATGAAGCCTATTTACTTTCGTTTGCCTGGGACATGTAGTTACTTAGATATTCAAGTTTCAAATGATGTCATTTTTTTAGGGACACCCTGTATATCTCTAACTCCTCACTGTAATCCTAACCCATGAAGTGTCAGGACATAAGAACCTTCAAATGGTAGAAACTGTAATACTTTGGTGTATATCAATCCTCTAGACGATGCAACAAAACCTGGCAAATATGATACGTGTGGTCCTTGAACATTGGTCAATTTGTGGTGAAACATCAAACACTAACGGTAACACGTACTGTAAAATTTAATAATGACTGACAAAGTCCTATAACTAATAGTCCATCAACCAGAGTAGCAAAATTGGCTTCCAGTACTCCTTCGGAGGGGCTGGCATCCACCATATAACCCTCCAGCAGGTGCAACATTCTGCATCCTGGCACTAAAAGTCTTTGAAATTGTGAAGAGCAATTCCTATAAAAGAGATGATATGGTGATGTCTTAGGGAAATTAGCAGACGGGACACCCAGCTTAACTTCCATCCGAGGGACGCCAAAGGCCACACACGATGTCTCGCCCTGCCTGCGAAACCGGAGGGTGGTAGTTTATCACTTAGTCGGGTTTAGAATCCAGACTAGAAAGCTCAGCTCGAAGTGAGTGTACCTACCTCTCGGGCCTAGAGCCTTAGACTCTCCCTACCAACCCATTTACTAGTTATGTTGTATTAAGATGAAAGGCTGCACCGCTTAGGAATCCTGGTGCAAAAAAAAGAGATGGCAACATTGAAACAGATGGAATACCTTTTAGATGATTGTTTATTTATAATGTATGATATAATGCACGCTGTTTTAATTTGTGCACATCTTATGGTGACAGAATCAATATTTCCTGTTAACAAGAAGAAGGTGCAAAAGGAAATGGCAGCTCCACCATCCGTTAATCACAGCAACACTTCCTCTTCTGCACAAACCTCCACCACATCTTTCACCTCAGCCGACATGACTTCTGATCTACCATCCCTTACGGAAGTCATCATTGTTGTCATATTGACGACAGCCATGAGTCTCGTGACCATTACTGGAAACACACTCGTTGTTGTCGCTTTCAAGGTCAGTTCCCAAGGTGCTGGTTTGAGTTAAAGGTAAACATATTATTTGTTATGCCACCAAGAAATCGCACTCATTGACCTCATTTGTTTATCTTTTCTGTACATCTTGCCCAATCCACTAGGTGAACAGCCAGCTGAGAACTGTAAACAATTATTTCTTGTTGAGCCTCGCATGTGCTGACCTGATCATAGGACTTCTCTCCATGAACCTTTACACCACCTACTTGGCAGTCGGGCGTTGGCCGTTGGGCCGCATTGCCTGCCACCTTTGGCTAGCTCTGGACTATGTGGCCAGCAATGCCTCCGTCCTCAATCTGCTGGCCATCAGCGTCGATCGCTACTTGTCCGTGACCAGGCCGCTCACGTACCGTGCCAAACGGACGCCTCGCCGAGCCACGGCGATTATCGGACTGGCGTGGGGTGTTTCCATTGTGCTTTGGGCACCACCGATATTATCTTGGGAGTGGATTGGTGGGGAGGACATTGCCAGGTCTACTGCAAACTCAGACTCAGATTGTACAGTGGGATTCTTCAATGAACCTCTCATTACCTTTGGTACAGCTTTTGCTGCATTCTATCTGCCTTGCATCGTTATGTGTGCCCTTTACTGGAGGATATACAAGGAGACCGAGAAACGTACCAAAGAATTGGCTGGTGAGACTGCTTTTCTTCCCTTGAGGTTGACTCAGTCATATAATGCCTTGTCTCCAATAGAGGTTCCATGCTTTATCCATACCAGGATGAGATTGAGCTGCACCGAAGGTCCGCCCTTGTCCCCCATACTTGCGACATGGACATTATTACATTCTCTACATGCGAGTGGTTAAAAGTAGTGTTAAAAATGATAAACTCCTTGCGAGATGTACGTAGTGATGCATTTTGAAGTGCTGTCACCTAATAAGACCAGCATGCATCATTTGTCAGTGCAGAGTGGGCATGCTACCAACATGCTAATGGAGACAAGGTATTAGGCACAGCAGAACAATACTGTATGAGAGGAATTGCAGGGTTCGTAGAGGGAAAATGAAAATATTTTATGGCAGATGGAAGTCTTACATTAGTGTCGACATCACAAACTAAACATTGATATAGAATAAATAAAAATACATAAAACAAAGATTAATGTTGGATGGATGATACGAAAGATTGCATTGACAGGATAAAAATGGAATACCTTGTTTCCATGCACCACTCAACCCGGGTTGAGCAGTGCATGGAAACAAGGTATGTGTCAGGATTGGGGTTTGTAGAAGGATTTCAGAGAAGACCCATCAGATAATTTCTTGACAAGTGCAATGAATTAAAGGGGGGGGGAGATTAAATCTATGGTATCAGAGGAAGTGGGCAGAAAGTGGAGATCGGGAGGGAATGTGCAATGTTCATCTTTTGTATGACCGATTCATTCATTCGTGTGCAGTACTTAGCCGCTGGTTTGCATCATTGTTGGGAGAAGCTTGGTGTTGGCTTAGTGGTTAGGGTGGCTGGCTTGGGACCTTAGGATCCTGAGTTTGAGCCCCTGTTGTCGTTGAATTAACACCAGGTGGGGTTGACTCAGCCTATCATTCTTCTGAGGTTGGTGAAATGAATACCAGTGTACTGGTAATAGAGGACACTGCATCAGTGGCACAGTTGTGCTTTCAGCCAATGATGCTACCAATTAATAATATTTTGTGCAAGATATTTACAGTGAAATCATGGATAAAATATTACAAATATAGTCTGATTCTGATGCCTAAGGCCTTGGTCACATTTGCCACGGCGGCCGTGGGGTCTCCAAAATCTACGGCCACTAGCAATTATAGGCGGCCGCAGTATTTCCACGGTCACACAATGTAGCAGTCACATATGTTTTTATTTTTCGGGGAGCGCACGGAGTATTTAGAAATTGTGGAGACCGAAAACGTGGGGTTGCCGTACGGTCTTTGATTTGATGTCGCACGGTGACCTTAAGGGGCCCTCGGCGGCCATAGAATTTTCAAGGCAGACGCAAGTAGCCTCAAGGTGCCCGCAAGGTGCCCGCAAGCGACCGCAGGGGCCCTAAGGCGAACGTGCGGCCAGACTGACTGTAACGAATGGGTTAATATATATATATATTTTTTTTTTACCAGTTTTTTTTTTTCGGCTTGTCGAATTGCTACGGCGAACGTAGAAATGAAAAAAGTTATAACTCCGCGTTATAATTCCACGGCGACCTTACGACCTGTAAAATATAGCCAAACGGCGTAGGGCACACCTGAGGCCACCCAGAAACTCTTGGCGGCCGCCGCACGTTTCTGTCAATTCAGAGGGCGTACGGCCGCTGTATCCTCGCCGTAGAGCAAATGTGACTTAGGCCGAAGCAACCTGATCTGAGAAGCAAAGTGTAATAAGTCAGAGCATCTTTTTTCTTGAAAAATGTCAACAACAACAAAAAAGAATTGATTAAGGCAGATGAAAGTGCTTGGATGCAGGATAAAGACATAGTACAGATAGAACATTGACCATTTATATTAATTACACAGACATAATGAGACTAATGATAACAATCTGCAGGACTTGAACAGATCCCAACATCACAAAGTGTGCTCAGATGGGATGCCAAGCACGCCAACCAGGATGTAATTGTGAATATATTTTCCATAAATCAAGGGACCAAGGTGTAGGGTGAGACCACACCTACTCGTGCTTTATCAGCAAATGGTTGTGGAAGGGCCCATAATATCAGAGGAAGGGTGTGTGTGTGTGTGTGTGTGTGTGTGTGTGTGTTGTGTGTGTGTGTGTGTGTGTGGTGTGGTGTGTGTGTGTGTGTGTGTGTGGGTTATGATGGAAGTTTGAGAGGGGGGGGGGAGGTGGAGAGTTAGGTCGATGGAAGTTTCACTAAAACATCTCACATTTGTTTTTTTATAGTTGGGAGGATGTACACTTGGTTAGTTGTAATCGTTTTTCATGCACTGTATGTTTTCTCAATCTGTCAACTTGAGCCAATAGCTACCAATTGTTTGATTCCTTCATCATTTGGCCCCTTCCCTTGATGATGGTCAGGCCTCCAGGGTTCGGACACAGACTCGGAATCAGCGAACATCCCCAAGTTAGAGAACGCCTCAAGGATTGATCAGGGACGTCATCTTCATTGTTGGTGTTGTCCACCTGCTCAACAGGTACCACAACAAACAGGACTTCCATACCATAAACATAGGTGAACGAGTCACCAAAGTGAACATACGACACCATAAACACACACACACAGCGCATGCTCAAAAGCCCTCAATTAGCATTCAACGTCATTTTGAAAGTTGCTTCACTAAATAGGGTACAGAACAAATTGGAATCAGGGAATCTTTTTGAGGATATGTTGAGGTCTGCCTCCTAAAGGCTCCGAACACCCTGCGAGGACTAAATTATTGGCAGCCAAAGGATATAATGTTAGAAACCTCTTATACTCTGTTATTTCATCAATGTCATCAAGACTTTTTTGGGCATTCATGTGACAAGGCAATTTCTGCACCCCCACCCCATCCCTTCTGGCAAAGGGCTCCCCCCTCACTCCACTCTCATCAAGCTTCCCTTTCAACCACCCTCTCAAGCTTCACCCTCACCCCCCATGCTCCAGAACCCAGATTGTACCTCTTACGCACGCACGCAGCCCTGCAGTTTGTCGTCGTCGACTTGTAGTAAATGAAGTGCGACAAACATTAAATAACGTTGGTGAGTAAAAATGTAAATACATGTTTAAAAAGTACAGAAACAAGGAATAACAAGGAGCTGATTTTGGGCGGTACGAGGAATAGATATCTGCAATATTAAAGCTAAATGTTCAACGGTTTTCGAAATATCACGTGCACAAGCCTAGTTACCAAGATGGTTGCCAAGGCAACAGAATTCAGCCAATTTGTGCCGTGATCTAATCAGGTTGAGTGAATGTCATGAGGAATAGATATCTGCAATGTGAAAGCTAAATGTTCAACACTTTTTGAAACATCTCGTACACAAAAGTGGTCGGTTGGTTGGACGGAGCTCATTTTAATGTCCCCCATCTCTTTCATTGGCGGAGGGGCGGTGACAAAAACATTTTAATTTCATGTAAAATGATGTGGGGATGTTATGCCAAAAAGTATGTAAACAAGCTAGGGATGGTCACAAGAAATTATCATGTGACCATTCGTACATCTCTCTTTGAACAATGGTTGTTCCTGCAAATTACACTATACACCTCAATCAATGTGTGTGTGTGTGTGTGTGTGTGTGTGTGTGGTGTGTGTGTGTGTGTGTGTGTGTGTGTGTGTGTGTGTGTGTGTGTGTGACCCATCACTACATCATTTTACATTTGAAAGACTCGAGGGGAGGTGAGTCTCGGGCGAAGAAGGGGGTAGAAGGATGGTGAATCGGAGACTCGGAGATTCAGAGCTTGACAGGGTTTACGGAATCTGTTGGACTGCTCGTTCTTTTCATTTGCACGTACGTGAGGAGGGTCCTTTGCATCCTTCTCTCTGTTATTCCTTTCGCTTTGCCTCCTCGCTCGCGTTTCTTAGGCCTAAGTCACATTTGCCACGGCGGCCGTGGGGTCTCCAAAATCTACGGCCACTAGCAATTATACGGCGGCCGCAGTATTTCCACGGTCACACAATGTAGCAGTCACATATGTTTTTATTTTTCGGGGAGCCGCACGGCGTATTTATAAATTGTGGAGACCGAAAACGTGGGGGTGCCGTATGGTCTTTGATTTGATGTCGCACGGTGACCTTAAGGGGGCCCTGCGGCGGCCATAGAATTTTGAAGGCAGACGCAAGGTAGCCTCAAGGTGCCCGCAAGGCGACCGCAGGGGGGCCCTAAGGCGAACGTGCGGCCAGACGGACGGTAACGAGTGGGTTCATTTTTTTTATTTTTTTTTTGTTACTAGTTTTTTTTTCGGCTTGTCGAATTGCTACGGCGAACGTAGAAATGAAAAAAGTTATAACTCCGCGTTATAATTCCACGGCGACCCCTACGGCTGTAAAAGATAGCCAAACGGCGTAGGGCCACCATGAGGCCACCGCAGAAACTCTGCGGCCGCGGCACGTTTCTGTCAATTCAGAGGGCGTACGCTGCCGTATCCTCGCCGTAGAGCAAATGTGACTTAGGCCTTACTTTCAGGCTCTGAAGCGCTTTTCGTGACTAACTTTGGAGCGACTCGATAGCCACGTTCTCTGGCGTCACAAATCCAACCCGAAGCGTCTCATTTTAGTGCTTTGATGATTCATTTCTCGCCGTTCACCATCTTTGATTCACACTTCATTCTTTCCTGCATCTTCTGTCTCTGTTCTTTCGTCTCTCCTTCTAATTCTTCACTTTCTGCCTTGTACACCTTCACCTTCACGTGCCCGCATCTGCTAGCTGCGGAGCTGGACCCTCTGCCTCATCGATTTCACCCAGGCGTCCAACCAAGAGATGCGTTGAAGACGTGCTGTGAATGACGTCACCAGCCCGTGGGGAAACGGCGAAGCTGTGGCTGCACGAGCAGAGTGGAGCGTGGAGGGTTCCGGTTTCAGTCAGGATGTGGAGCCAGGATCAACAAGTGTGAGGTGTGCAGGGTCCGACCTGTCACCATCTATTCTTTGCGTCCTCGTCTCATCTTCCTTGCCAATCACTCATCCTCTCCCTTCCACATCATATGCATGATGTCGGCACACTGTAGAGTGAGTGCTAAGTCACTGATAAGGTTCCGATGGCGGGTATGTCACGTAGTGGATAATTTGGGAAAGTACACGGGCTGTGATTAATTGTTGTACAGATATATCATTTCATCGTTTTCTCTCTTTGTAAATACTTGCATTTTATTGCTCTCACTAAATGCCATTTCCTCAAGAAACTGTGTTCTGACTTATTCTGTCCGTTCTGATGGCAGGAGAAGACTGCTGAGGTGTTTGGCCGGCACGGATTAGTTATCTAAGTTTGAATAACAGAAGCGGGTATGCAACGTTGGTTCCGCTCAGCTGACTGACGAGGATCTTGTTGCGAACGCCGGCATGGTACCACTCGCACTTGGGCTTTTGGACAACACCACTCTGGGCGTAGGATCCTATGGGAAGTTTCGGGAGGACTGGTGGTCGTAGCCTTCAAAAAACATGCCATCCCCTTAGAGTGATCAGAGCGATGTCCATCAACAAATATATATATATATATATATATATATATATATATATATATATATAATAATGTGCTAAAGTAAGTGTAGTCAGACATTTATTAACTGAGATGTGATAACAAAATAAATAAATAATTATAATGTGAAACCAAAAGCACTTTCAAGGGATTTCCATGAACTCTAAAGGATATAACACACCATCTATCTATAATTAATAAGAGGAAAAATCAAATCTGCCTTTAATGTATAATCAATAATCAGTTTGACCCTCTTTTGCCTTGAGAACTGACTCGACTCCATTTGGATTGATTTAATTAGTTTTTGGATTATGTTTGAGCCAATCTTTTCCCAACAGTGTTGTAATGCATGACAGAGCATAGTCAGACTGCTCGCATTATTTTATACCAGCAAATACCACCCATCGCTTCACTGACAGGAACACTGAGACGGGGGAAAAAAGGAGGGGGAAGATAGAGAGGGGTGTGGGGAGAGTGAGAAGATAGAAGGAGGGGGAAAGAGAGAGGAGAGAGGGGGAAAGAGAGAGAAGGGAGGGGAAAGAGAGAGAGGAGGGGAGGGGGAAAGAGAGAGGATGGAGGGGGGAAAGGAGGGTTGGTGGAGGAGGAGGGAGGGAGAGGGAGGGTGGAGGGAGAGTGAGGAAGGGGGGAGGAGGGAAGGCAGCAAGAGGTGAAAGGAAGGGAAGGCAGATGTGTGGTGGAGCATCAATTACGATTCATACTGTCTCATCAAAATGATTCTGCATCGAATAACATTGAAGATGGAAACAAATAATGTCAAAATCCATTTTCTACCGGTCATACTATAAATACCACCCAGAGACAAACACCGCCCAGATGCATCCGGAGCCAAGCCATCTGGAGACAAACACCGCCCAGATGCATCCGGAGCCAAGCCATCTGGAGACAAAACACCGCCCAGAGACAAACCCCATCCGGCCATAAACACCACGCAGATGCGTCAGGAACCAAGGTGTCCGGAGACAAACTCCCATCTGGACGCGTCCAGAGACAAACACCACCCGGATGGCTTCTGGAGACGAACACCGCCCGGAGACGAACTCCTGTTCGGACATCAACACCGCCAGCCACAAACTCCCGTCCTGACACATATCCGGAGACAAACTCCCATCCGGACACGTCTGGAGACAAACCCCGTCTGGACATAACCACCATTCAGACACATATGGAGATAACCACCGTCCAGACATAACGACCGTCCGGATACATCCAGAGACAGAGAGACAGGAGACAGAGAGGTTGGGGTAGGGGAGTTTTCAGAGAGAATATGTTATGCTTTGTGAACAACACACACCACACACACACCACACACCCCCGATATCGGCAATTTTTCGGGAATGGGCAGGTTGGAATCAGTGTGATTACCGACTAACGCACATGCTGTATACAACGCAGAAACCTTGAGTATCTTTCACCGAAAAACAACGTTATATTTATATAGACGTTTCAGGGAGATGTTCACAAACACTAATCTTTATAAAACAGTTGCGTGTAATGGGTGGAAAAACAATTGGCTCGGTAATTTAGAAAATACTTCAATACGGCAAACGGCTTGGAAATCGGGCGTTATCAAATATATTCCACTTTGGAAACTCACAAAGAGAAACATTTAACCTTTGTAAAGCAAAATCCGATAACCAATGCTTTAGAAACAGGCGCGAGGACAAAGGAAAACCTGAAAGAACCTCCATAATACGGGATGAAACTTTGCCACCATGGCACCCGTAACATGTATGTCCACACACCTGCGGAGAGTCCGTACAGATCCAGATCTACCATATGTACCATGTCCGTGTGTTGCTGCATACGTACCTCGACCTGGAGTAACCGTCGACTGCCACTTCCGATCGGGACGCGAACTGTACTGCACAGCTCGGTAAGTGGCTTAAGCACTCAAGCACTCCAATGGAAGCCTGGCTTGGCAAGCGATTACCAATTGCCATCGATACAACTATGTACCCGGAAACGCCTATTAATGTCTGAATTGGACTAATAAACACTTTTTGGGGAGTCGGAAACTGCTGATACTTTCAAATCTGGAGCCAGGACAAAAAACATGGCGGCTTCAGACCCCCGGCGAGGTTACCAAGGAAACCTAATCAGACCAGGAGTGGCGAGGATCGCCTGATGAAGGATATAATTAAATAATGCCATTAATTATCCTCAAAAGGGGGGTTTTAATTAACCCAAACACCCCAATTTTCACTCTTGCACTTCCTTGGAGTTTTCTCAGTACATATGCAAAGTTTCAGGCTGCGAGGTTTTATAGTTTTTGGAGGACTGGAGGACTGGAGGACTGGAGGACGGACTGACTGACTGACTGACGGACCCTTTTATTAGCATAGATTTATATTAATATTTTTGTAATGTTAGCAAATTGCCCAAATCGGAAAGAGCAAACTGCGAATGTAATTAACCGAAAAAAGGACCCCTGTGGATTGTTGCCGTCATGGATTGCAAAGCAGGTTATGAAGCACGGCGTTTCACTCGATGAATTTACACTTTCTGCACATCCCATAATTTTTTCTTCACTCAATATAATCGTCCGAACAGTCGAAAAAGTTAAGTTTAATGCTTTGCTTAAATAAATACACCAAGTTAATAAAAATCACTATTTGTGAAAATGGTGATGTTCGAGTGTGATGTCACGGGGCAACTCAGAGGGTGAGGTCATGGGGCAGCTCAGAGGGTGATGTCATGGGGCAACTCAGAGGGTGATGTCACGGGGCAACTCAGAGGGTGATGTCATGGGGCAAGCTAGAGAGTGTGATGTCATGGGAGCAGCTCAGAGGGTGATGTCATGGGGCAGCTCAGAGTGTGATGTCATGGGGCAGCTCAGAGTGTGATGTCATGGGGCAGCTCAGAGTGTGATGTCATGGGGCAGCTCAGAGTGTGATGTCATGGGGCAACTCAGAGTGTGATGTCATGGGGCAGCTCAGAGTGTGATGTCATGGGGCAGCTCAGAGGGTGATGTCACGGGGCAGCTCAGAGTGTGATGTCATGGGGCAACTCAGAGGGTGATGTCATGGGGCAACTCAGAGGGTGATGTCATGGGGCAGCTCAGAGTGTGATGTCATGGGAGCAGCTCAGAGGGTGATGTCATGGGGCAACTCAAGGGTGATGTCATGGGGCAGCTCAGAGGGTGATGTCATGGGCAGCTCAGAGGGTGATGTCATGGGGCAACTCAGAGAGTGATGTCATGGGGCAACTCAGAGAGTGATATCATGGGGCAGCTCAGAGTGTGATGTCATGGGGCAATTCAGAGAGTGATGTCCATAGGGCAGCTCCGAGTGTGATGTCATGTGGGGCAGCTCAGAGGGTGATGTCATGGGCAGCTCAGAGTGTGATGTCATTTGGCAACTCAGAAAATGATGTCATGGGGCAGCTCAGAGAAGTGATGTCATGGGGCAGCTCAGAAAATGATGTCACAAGACAACCATTCTTTCCACAAAATGTGTAATCTAACAAGTGTGTTATCCGATATGATTGGAGGTTTCACTGACTGTGTAGAAGCTCATAATTGGACCAGCAGTCAATCAAGTCCCCCGCTCACCACAGCTATCATACTTTTGGGGATTTTAGTCCAAGTAAGGTAGGCAGGTTCGTTCACCCTGCCAAAATTCTGTGCAGTGTGAATTCGTGGATTAAACCTAACTTTTTTATTACTATGATGTTTTGAATTAACTTATTGTGTCGAGACACAGAAACATCAAGATCTCAGCCTGGCTTCCAATTGGTGGACAAGTGCTTCATTTGTGCAAGCCAGTATTTAATGGATGGAAATGGATTAAATATTCCAGGCATGGACCATTCGGCTCCAGAGTGATTATATATCAGATGATAAATGCAAGGTGGGATCAGAAATAGTTGTACCAGCTTCTGTACTACTCGATATGATACAAGTACTTTCATGAGAGGGTATCATAAAACTATAAAGGTATTTGAGTATTCAAGGAGATTGACAGAGTAGATACACAGAGTTTTTTTTCCGGTGGAAGTAGGGGGTGCAATGAAAAGACAACTTGAGAATTAATAATTCAGAGCAAGAACCGAGATGAGTCCGATTCTATTTTACCTAAAAAGTGGGCAATGTGGAATCGGTGGCCAAAGAAGTGTAGAGGAAACATTGACAAAGTTTTTGACTAATTTTAAAAGAAAAAAGTATCGTGAGACAAATAGCGTTGGTAGCAAGAAACAAACTGATATAGATGGGCGAGGAATAGTTGATGAGGAAAATAAATGGTTGTGGATAGGAATGAGGGGTCGAGGAGGAATACAAGAGGTGGACCAAGATGGATACACAAGCAAACTCTCAGGAAGGAAAAACTGGAAATTTGGAAGGAGGTGGACTTGGAGGGGTAGGGGGAAGGGGTGGGGGTTATGCCTGGTGTTGGCTTAATGGCTAGAGTGGTGACTTGGGATCTTATTAGGGTCCCGAGTTCAAATCCTGCTCAGCTGTTGAATTAATACTAGGTGTGGTTGACTCAGCCTGTTATGCTTCTGAGGTCGGCAGAATGAGTACCAGATTGCTGGTATCCTGTGTCGGAATGGCGACCTGTCCAGGATTGTGCCCAATAGCTCAGGAGACTGCTTAGGCAGCAACTAACGCTCTGCACAAGAATATGGTCCCAATAGTTTGTATGGTGGGAGTTGACAGGGGTAGAAGATAATGGTTTTTGGATGGGAGTTGATCTGAGATGGTGGTGAACAGCTGTTTTGAAGACTTTAAGGGAGGAATGAGATTGAAAATAATGTGAAAGTTGGTTCTACAGGTGAGAAAAAAAGAAGACGAATGATTGAAGGTGAGTAGTGATTCTGGATTTTGGGAGTTTTACACCGAAGGGGGTTGATAGTGGAACACGTGCACCCTGCAGAAACCTTGGGGGAAGGGTGGGGGGGGTGCACGGAAAGAGGCAGGGTACAAGACCAAAAGGAAGCGGTGGAAAACACACCACCAAATTGTCTGTGATGGGAAAGTGATAGGGCCCATAAGACTCAACTTCATCGTGGGAGATTCCAGTGATCTTGAAGGCCTTGGTTTCCATGGTTTCAAGCTGAGCAAGGTGTGAGGCATGGGTGCCAGCTCAGAGGGGATAGCAGTACTCCATCAAGCTGTGGATGAAGGCTTTGTAGGTGAATAGGAGTTCAGGTGTGCCAGGAAAGGACTTTGTACGACGCAGGATGTCCAGTCGATGCCTGGCTTTGGAGGCCACTTTATAAACGTGGTTTGCCTAAATGATTGTAGCTCATCATGAGATCCAGGAGTTTGAGTGACTGAACTTCTTCAAGAGGGTTGTTAAGAAAGTAGATTGGGGAGGGTTTGCCAGATGGTCCTTTCGGAGGGAGAGAGAGAGAGAGAGACAGGGTGAGTGTGAGATTTGTGAGAATTGAAAGACAAATTATCTCATGATATGTGATGGAGGGACAGACTGAAGTGCGTAACAATCAAATTATTATATAGATAAAGGAATGAGAATTGGACACTATTCAAACAGTAAGTTCTGTGCTTTTAGCAGTTATCATTATACAATTGATTGTGTACCAACTGTAAGTAACAAAAGTCCATTTTTATTTCTTCATGTCCTCCTAGGCTTGGCGCTTCCCCCGGCCATACCACGGCACAACGGCCAACAGGGAAAGTTGGCGGAGCCAGGCAGTGGACCTTCTCCACTACACTCTGCCGTTTCAGATGATGGGCAAGTCTTGGTGGTTCCGCATTGGAATCCCCGGAGAAACACCTGGCAAAGTGCTTGGTGTACCAGGCAGTGAGGCTGGGACACCAATCGGATCAGAGGATGGTGGTGGTGGTCACGGCAGAGGAAGTGGTGGGACGCCACGGCGACACCAACCGCCGGTTATTCAGCGACTTCTCGTGCTCGCCGTCGTGCTAATGGCCAAATGGGATATCATCCGAAGGAGCGGAAAGCTGCCCAGACCTTTGAGTGCCATTTTACATCGCCTTCATGGTCACGTGGAGCCCCTATAATGTGCTCGTCCTGGTGGCAGCTCTGTGCCAGACCTGGTGTGCCACCACCCATCTGGCGCCTTGCATACTGGCTTTGCTACGTGAATAGCGCCGCCAACCCACTGTGCTATGCTTTGTGCAATCCACGTTTCCGACACCCTTCCGATCTCTTCTGCTGTGCCACAAACGTCATACTCATCATCACCGGCACCATCATCAGCACCGTGGTGCTAAAAACCGCATTGTTAACACCGTTACGTTCGCATGTGTCCTCTCCTGCATGTACTTTATCAGTCATCGGCTTATCAAACAGAAAATAGAATGCTGCTCGAGGATGTTAAAGCCAATTGATTGTAATATTGTATATCTAAAATTTCCGAGCGTTTTCACATTTTTGATCAAACGACGAAGCTTAACTACACTACAGATCTCAAGCAGAAGCCGTATGAAAGAGATCCGACTCGTTCCTCTTGTAATAGTTTGTAATTTATATATTTTTTAAATTCAGACTTCAAAACTGACATTGGTACATCTGTTCATGGCAGGGTTTTAACTTCATAATTATATGAACACAGCAGCAGATATTCATATCGATAACCGCTAACATTTACCTGAACACGATTTTATAGGTGGTGATTTCATTGGTTAACGCAAAAGTGACATTACTAACTAGTCACAGTGATTTCACTACCGGTAACGGTGATAATCATATGAACGTGTAACTCGAATTCTAACACTAATCACAAGTCAACCAAAACACCAACAATATGGCCAGAATTTACAATTTCTTCTTTTTGCTCATGGTATAGACATAACTGGACAAAAGAAGAGCTTTACCCTGTGTGGTACATCTGCGTCAAGTTGAGAGTTCACTTACTTGGTGATGCAGGAAGTCACGATTGTGTACTATTAATGAGAAGGCATGAAATGAACAAATGGCACTATTTATATATTCCCTTAACATTGTCTGTACTCACC
>CM068961.1:98850221-98862366 GCA_035128595.1 Eptatretus atami
TTAATTTGTGCACATCTTATGGTGACAGAATCAATATTTCCTGTTAACAAGAAGAAGGTGCAAAAGGAAATGGCAGCTCCACCATCCGTTAAATCACAGCAACACTACCTCTTCTGCACAAACCTCCACCACATCTTTCACCTCAGCCGACATGACTTCTGATCTACCATCCCTTACGGAAGTCATCATTGTTGTCATATTGACGACAGCCATGAGTCTCGTGACCATTACTGGAAACACACTCGTTGTTGTCGCTTTCAAGGTCAGTTCCCAAGGTGCTGTTTTGAGTTAAAGGTAAACATATTATTTGTTATGCCACAAGAAATCGCACTCATTGACCTCATTTGTTTATCTTTTCTGTACATCTTGCCCAATCCACTAGGTGAACAGCCAGCTGAGAACTGTAAACAATTATTTCTTGTTGAGCCTCGCATGTGCTGACCTGATCATAGGACTTCTCTCCATGAACCTTTACACCACCTACTTGGCACTCGGCGTTGGCGTTGGCCGCATTGCCTGCCACCTTTGGCTAGCTCTGGACTATGTGGCCAGCAATGCCTCCGTCCTCAATCTGCTGGCCATCAGCGTCATCGCTACTTGTCCGTGACCAGGCCGCTCACGTACCGTGCAAACGGACGCCTCGCCGAGCACGCGATTATCGGACTGGCGTGGGGTGTTTCCATTGTGCTTTGGGCACCACCGATATTATCTTGGGAGTGGATTGGTGGGAGGACATTGCCAGGTCTACTGCAAACTCAGACTCAGATTGTACAGTGGGATTCTTCAATGAACCTCTCATTACCTTTGGTACAGCTTTTGCTGCGTTCTATCTGCTTGCATCTTTATGTGTGCCCTTTACTGGAGGATATACAAGGAGACAGAAACGTACCAAAGAATTGGCTGGTGAGACTGCTTTTCTTCCCTTGAGGTTGACTCAGTCATATAATGCCTTGTCTCCCAATAGAGGTTCCATGCTTTATCCATACCAGGATGAGATTGAGCTGCACCGAAGGTCCGCCCTTGTCCCCATACTTGCGACATGGACATTATTACATTCTCTACATGCGAGTGGTTAAAAGTAGTGTTAAAAATGATAAACTCCTTGCGAGATGTACGTAGTGATGCATTTTGAAGTGCTGTCACCTAATAAGACCAGCATGCATCATTTGTCAGTGCAGAGTGGGCATGCTACTAACATGCTAATGGAGACAAGGTATTAGGCACAGCAGACAATACTGTATGAGAGGAATTGCAGGGTTCGTAGAGGGAAAATGAAAATATTTTATGGCAGATGGAAGTCTTACATTAGTGTCGACATCACAAATAAACATTGATATATAGAATAAATAAAAATAATAAAACAAAGATTAATGTTGGATGGATGATACGAAAGATTGCATTGACAGGATAAAAATGGATATATTGTTTCATGCACCACTCAACCCGGGTTGAGCAGTGCATGGAAACAAGGTATGTGTCAGGATTGGGGTTTGTAGAAGGATTTCAGAGAAGACCCATCAGATAATTTCTTGACAAGTGCAATGAATTAAAGGGGGGGGGGGAGATTAAATCTATGGTATCAGAGGAAGTGGGCAGAAAGTGGAGATCGGGAGGGAATGTGCAATGTTCATCTTTTGTATGACCGATTCATTCATTCGTGTGCAGTATTAGCCGCTGGTTTGCATCATTGTTGGGAGAAGCTTGGTGTTGGCTTAGTGGTTAGGGTGGCTGGCTTGGGACCTTAGGATCCTGAGTTTGAGCCCCTGTTGTCGTTGAATTAACACCAGGTGGGTTGACTCAGCCTATCATTCTTCTGAGGTTGGTGAAATGAATACCAGTGTACTGGTAATAGAGGACACTGCATCAGTGGCACAGTTGTGCTTTCAGCCAATGATGCTACCAATTAATAATATTTTGTGCAAGATATTTACAGTGAAATCATGGATAAAATATTACAAATATAGTCTGATTCTGATGCTAAGGCCTTGGTCACATTTGCCACGGCGGCCGTGGGGTCTCCAAAATCTACGGCCACTAGCAATTATACGGCGGCCGCAGTATTTCCACGGTCACACAATGTAGCAGTCACATATGTTTTTATTTTTCGGGGAGCCGCACGGAGTATTTAGAAATTGTGGAGACCGAAAACGTGGGGTTGCCGTACGGTCTTTGATTTGATGTCGCACGGTGACCTTAAGGGGGCCCTGCGGCGGCCATAGAATTTTCAAGGCAGACGCAAGTAGCCTCAAGGTGCCCGCAAGGTGCCCGCAAGGCGACCGCAGGGGCCCTAAGGCGAACGTGCGGCCAGACTGACTGTAACGAATGGGTTAATATATATATATTTTTTTACCAGTTTTTTTTTTCGGCTTGTCGAATTGCTACGGGAACGTAGAAATGAAAAAAGTTATAACTCCGCGTTATAATTCCACGGCGACCTTACGACCTGTAAAATATAGCCAAACGGCGTAGGGCCACCCTGAGGCCACCCAGAAACTCTGCGGCCCGCCGCACGTTTCTGTCAATTCAGAGGGCGTACGGCCGCTGTATCCTCGCCGTAGAGCAAATGTGACTTAGGCCGAAGCAACCTGATCTGAGAAGCAAAGTGTAATAAGTCAGAGCATCTTTTTTCTTGAAAAATGTCAACAACAACAAAAAAGAATTGATCAAGGCAGATGAAAGTGCTTGGATGCAGGATAAAGACATAGTACAGAGATCATTGACCATTTATATTAATTACACAGACATAAATGAGACTAATGATAACAATCTGCAGGACTTGAACAGATCCCAACATCACAAAGTGTGCTCAGATGGGATGCCAAGCACGCCAACCAGGATGTAATTGTGAATATATTTTCCATAAATCAAGGGACCAAGGTGTAGGGTGAGACCACACCTACTCGTGCTTTATCAGCAAATGGTTGTGGAAGGGCCCATAATATCAGAGGTGTGTGTGTGTGTGTGTGTGTGTGTGTGTGTGTGTGTGTGTGTGTGTGTGTGTGTGTGTGTGTGTGTGTGTGTGTGTGTGGTTATGATGGAAGTTTGAGAGGGGGGGGGGAGGTGGAGAGTTAGGTAGATGGGAGAGTTAGGTCGATGGAAGTTTCACTAAAACATCTCACATTTGTTTTTTTTAGTTGGGAGGATGTACACTTGGGTAGTTGTAATCGTTTTTCATGCACTGTATGTTTTCTCAATCTGTCAACTTGAGCCAATAGCTACCCAATTGTTTGATTCCTTCATCATTTGGCCCCTTCCCTTGATGATGGTCAGGCCTCCAGGGTTCGGACACAGACTCGGAATCAGCGAACATCCCCAAGTTAGAGAACGCCTCAAGGATTGATCAGGGACGTCATCTTCATTGTTGGTGTTGTCCACCTGCTCAACAGGTACCACAACAAACAGGACTTCCATACCATAAACATAGGTGAACGAGTCACCAAAGTGAACATACGACACCATAAACACACACACACAGCGCATGCTCAAAAGCCCTCAATTAGCATTCAAGCGTCATTTTGAAAGTTGCTTCACTAAATACAGGGTACAGAACAAATTGGAATCAGGGAATCTTTTTGAGGATATGTTGAGGTCTGCCTCCTAAAGGCTCCGAAACACCTGCGAGGACTAAATTATTGGCAGCCAAAGGATATAATGTTAGAAACCTCTTATACTCTGTTATTTCATCAATGTCATCAGACCTTTTTGGGCATTCATGTGACAAGGCAATTTCTGCACCCCCACCCCATCCCTTCTGGCAAAGGGCGTCCCCCCTCACTCCACTCTCATCAAGCTTCCCTTTCAACACACCCTCTCCAAGCTTCACCCTCACCCACCCATGCTCCAGAACCCCAGATTGTACCTCTTACGCACGCACGCAGCCCTGCAGTTTGTCGTCGTCGACTTGTAGTAAATGAAGTGCGACAAACATTAAATAACGTTGGTGAGTAAAAATGTAAATACATGTTTAAAAAGTACAGAAACAAGGAATAACAAGGAGCTGATTTTGGGCGGTACGAGGAATAGATATCTGCAATATTAAAGCTAAATGTTCAACGGTTTTCGAAATATCACGTGCACAAGCCTAGTTACCAAGATGGTTGCCAAGGCAACAGAATTCAGCCAATTTGTGCCGTGATCTAATCAGGTTGAGTGAATGTCATGAGGAATAGATATCTGCAATGTGAAAGCTAAATGTTCAACACTTTTTGAAACATCTCGTACACAAAAGTGGTCGGTTGGTTGGACGGAGCTCATTTTAATGTCCCCCATCTCTTTCATTGGCGGAGGGGCGGTGACAAAAACATTTTAATTTCATGTAAAATGATGTGGGGATGTTATGCCAAAAAGTATGTAAACAAGCTAGGGATGGTCACAAGAATTATCATGTGAACCATTCGTACATCTCTCTTTGAACAATGGTTGTTCCTGCAAATTACACTATACACCTCAATCATGTGTGTGTGTGTGTGTGTGTGTGTGTGTGTGTGTGTGTGTGTGTGTGTGTGTGTGTGTGTGTGTGTGTGTGTGTGACCATCACTACATCATTTTACATTTGAAAGACTCGAGGGAGGGTGAGTCTCGGGCGAAGAAGGGGGTAGAAGGATGGTGAATCGGAGACTCGGAGATTCAGAGCTTGACAGGGTTTACGGAATCTGTTGGACTGCTCGCTTCTTTTCATTTGCACGTACGTGAGGAGGGTCCTTTGCATCCTTCTCTCTGTTATTCCTTTCGCTTTGCCTCCTCGCTCGCGTTTCTTAGGCCTAAGTCACATTTGCCACGGCGGCCGTGGGGTCTCCAAAATCTACGGCCACTAGCAATTATACGGCGGCCGCAGTATTATCACGGTCACACAATGTAGCAGTCACATATGTTTTTATTTTTCGGGGACCGCACGGCGTATTTATAAATTGTGGAGACCGAAAACGTGGGGGTGCCGTATGGTCTTGATTTGATGTCGCACGGTGACTTAAGGGGGCCCTGCGGCGGCCATAGAATTTTGAAGGCAGACGCAAGGTAGCCTCAAGGTGCCCGCAAGGCGACCGCAGGGGGCCCTAAGGCGAACGTGCGGCCAGACGGACGGTAACGAGTGGGTTCATTTTTTTAATTTTTTTTTGTTACTAGTTTTTTTTTTCGGCTTGTCGAATTGCTACGGCGAACGTAGAAATGAAAAAAGTTATAACTCCGCGTTATAATTCCACGGCGACCCCTACGGCCTGTAAAAGATAGCCAAACGGCGTAGGGCCACCATGAGGCCACCGCAGAAACTCTTGCGGCCGCGGCACGTTTCTGTCAATATCAGAGGGCGTACGGCTGCCGTATCCTCGCCGTAGAGCAAATGTGACTTAGGCCTTACTTTCAGGCTCTGAAGCGCTTTTCGTGACTAACTTTGGAGCGACTCGATAGCCACGTTCTCTGGCGTCACAAATCCAACCCGAAGCGTCTCATTTTAGTGCTTTGATGATTCATTTCTCGCCGTTCACCCATCTTTGATTCACACTTCATTCTTTCTGCATCTTCTGTCCTCTGTTCCTTTCGCTCTCTTCCTTAATTCTTCACTTCTGCCCTTGTACACCTTCACCTTCACGTGCCCGCATCTGCTAGCTGCGGAGCTGGACCCTCTGCCTCATCGATTTCACCCAGGCGTCCAACCAAGAGATGCGTTGAAGACGTGCTGTGAATGACGTCACAGCCCGTGGGGAAACGGCGAAGCTGTGGCTGCACGAGCAGAGTGGAGCGTGGAGGGTTCCGGTTTCAGTCAGGATGTGGAGCCAGGATCAACAAGTGTGAGGTGTGCAGGGTCCGACCTGTCACCATCTATTTCTTTGCGTCCTCGTCTCATCTTCCTTGCCAATCACTCATCCTCTCCCTTCCACATCATATGCATGATGTCGGCACACTGTAGAGTGAGTGCTAAGTCACTGATAAGGTTCCGATGGCGGGTATGTCACGTAGTGGATAATTTGGGAAGTACACGGGCTGTGATTAATTGTTGTACAGATATATCATTTCATCGTTTTCTCTCTTTTAAGTATACTTGCATTTTATTGCTCTCACTAAATGCCATTTCCTCAAGAAACTGTGTTCTGACTTATTCTGTCCGTTCTGATGGCAGGAGAAAGGACTGTGCTGAGGTGTTTGGCCGGCACGGATTAGTTATCTAAGTTTGAAAATAACAGAAGCGGGTATGCAACGTTGGTTCGCTCAGCTGACTGACAGAGGACGCTTGCGCATGCAGTGCGCACCCCGGTCACTGGGCCACTTCGCACTTGGCTTTTGGACAACACCACTCTGGGCGTAGGATCCTATGGGAAGTTTCGGGAGGACTGGTGGTCGTAGCCTTCAAAAAACATGCCATCCTCGAGCTATCACCTGTTGTGAGTACCATTCATCTCGAGCTGTCATAATATATATATATAGAATATCATATAACCTAATATTTATACTATGTGCTAAAGTACCTATTATAGAGTTGATAAACTCATAAAATTATTATAATAGAATTACGTAAAGCCAACTTTAAGGGTTTCATAACTCTAAAGATTACAACTGCTACAATTAATGAGGAAATCAGACAGTATTTATCATTTGACCCTTTGGTTTTGCCTGAGAACTGCTCGACTCACATTTATGATTTAATTATTTGGATTATTCAGGCAATCTTTCCAACATGTAATGTAATGCATTCAGCAATCTGCTGTCATTATTTAACTCCAAAACCACAGCGTACTGCTCTACCATCGACATCTGACGGATAAAGGACGTGAGTATATGACAGTGGTCAGATGTGGGACAGATTAGGGAGAGATGCTAATGGTACAATAACAAAGCAAAGTCAAGAAGAAAAAAACATCTACGATTCGCTCGATTATAAGTACATTGAAGTCATAATAAATAATTTCTGCTAAGAAGATGAGCCGAGATGGATAAGAGATACAAACTGCAAACGTATACAAAAGAGCCACAGCACATACAGCACCGATTAATCAGAGGAGACAATGTGGTAGGAAAGTGAGCCACCGGAGACGAGACATCTCAATGAGACGCGCAAACATCGACCCACGATAGACAGTCGCGGAGCCTACAGCAGGTAGGTCGAGGCGAAACCGTGCAAAGGAAGGAAATGATAACGCACATGTGAGAGGAGGAGGAGATAAAGGGGAAGGAGAGTAGGGGGGGAAAAAGTGAGAAGGAGGTTAGAGAGGAGGGAGGAGAGGAGGGTGGAGAGAGTGAGGAAGGGGGAGGAGGAAGCAGCAAGAGGTGAAGGAAGAACAGTGTGTGTGAGCATCAATTACGATTCAACTGTCTCATCAAATGATTCGCATCGAATAACATTGAAGATGGAACAAAATAATGTCAAATCATTTTCTACCGGTCATCTATAAATACCCAGAGACAACACCGCAATGCATCCGGAGCAAGCCATCTGGAGACAACACCGCCAGATGCATCCGGAGCAGCATCTGGAGACAACACCGCCCAGAGACAACTCCATCCGGCCATAAACACCACGCAGATGCGTCAGGAACCAAGGTGTCCGGAGACAAACTCCCATTGGACGCGTCCAGAGACAAACACCACCGGATGCTTCTGGAGACGAACACCGCCCGGAGACGAACTCCTGTTCGGACATCAACACCGCCAGCCACAAACTCCCGTCCTGACACATCCGGACAAACTCCCATCCGGACACGCTGGAGACAAACCCCGTCTGGACATAACCACCATTCAGACACATATGGAGATAACCGTCCAGACATAACGACCGTCCGGATACATCCAGAGACAGAGAGACAGAGACAGAGAGGTTGGGTAGGGGAGTTTTCAGAGAGAATATGTTATGCTTTGTGAACAACACACACACCACAACACACACCACACACCCCGATATCGGCAATTTTCGGAATGGGCAGGTTGAATCAGTGTGATTACCGACTACAGCACATGCTGTATACAACGCAGAAACCTTGAGTAATCTTTCACCGAAAAACAACGTTATATTTATATAGACGTTTCAGGGAGATGTTCACAAACACTAATCTTTATAAAAGTTGCGTGTAATGGGTGGAAAAACAATTGGCTCGGTAATTTAGAAAAATACTTCAATACGGCAAACGGCTTGGAAATCGGGCGTTATCAAATATATTCCACTTTGGAACTCACAAAGAGAAACTTTAACCTTTGTAAAGCAAAATCCGATAACCAATGCTTTAGAAACAGGCCGCGAGGACAAAGGAAAACCTGAAGAAACCTCCATATATACGGGATGAAACTTTGCCACCATGGCACCGTAACATGTATGTCCACACACCTGCGGAGAGTCCGTACAGATCCAGATCTACCATATGTCCCATGTCCGTGTGTGCTGCATACGTACCTCGACCTTGGAGTAACCGTCGACTGCACATTCCGATCGGGACGCGAACTGTACTGCACAGCTCGGTAAGTGCTTAAGCACTCAAGCACTCCAATGGAATGCCTGGCTTGGCAAGGCGATTACAATTGCCATCGATACAACTATGTACCCGGAAACGCCTATATAATGTCTGAATTGGACTAATAAACACTTTTTGGGGAGTCGGAACTGCTGATACTTTCAAATCTGGAGCCAGGACAAAAACATGGCGGCTTCAGACCCCCGGCGAGGTTACCAAGGAACTTAATCGCAGCGGGTGAGATGTGATGAGGATATAATTAAATAATGCCATTAATTATCCTCAAAGGGGGGTTTTAATTAACCCAAACACCCAATTTTCACTCTTGCACTTCCTTGGAGTTTTCTCAGTACATATGCAAAAGTTTCAGGCTGCGAGGTTTTATAGTTTTTGGAGGACTGGAGGACTGGAGGACTGGAGGACGGACTGACTGACTGACTGAGGACCCTTTTATTAGCATAGATTTATATTAATATTTTGTAATGTTAGCAAATTGCCCAAATCGGAAAGAGCAAACTGCGAATGTAATTACCGAAAAAAGGACCCCTGTGGATTGTGCCGTCATGGATTGCAAAAGCAGGTTATGAAGCACGGCGTTTCACTCTCGATGAATTTACACTTTCTGCACATCCATAATTTTTTCTTCACTCAATATAATCGTCCGAACAGTCGAAAAAGTTAAGTTTATGCTTTGCTTAATAAATACACAAGTATATAAAAATCACTAATTTGTGAAAATGGTGATGTTCGAGTGTGATGTCACGGGGCAACTCAGAGGGTGAGGTCATGGGGCAGCTCAGAGGGTGATGTCATGGGGCAACTCAGAGGGTGATGTCACGGGGCAACTCAAGGGTGATGTCATGGGGCAGCTCAGAGAGTGTGATGTCATGGGAGCAGCTCAGAGGGTGATGTCATGGGGCAGCTCAGAGTGTGATGTCATGGGGCAGCTCAGAGTGTGATGTCATGGGGCAGCTCAGAGTGTGATGTCATGGGGCAGCTACTCAGAGTGTGATGTCATGGGGGCAACTCAGAGTGTGATGTCATGGGGCAGCTCAGAGTGTGATGTCATGGGGCAGCTCAGAGGGTGATGTCCACGGGGCAGCTCAGAGTGTGATGTCATGGGCAACTCAGAGGGTGATGTCATGGGGCACTCAGAGGGTGATGTCATGGGGCAGCTCAGAGTGTGATGTCATGGGAGCAGCTCAGAGGGTGATGTCATGGGGCAACTCAGAGGGTGATGTCATGGGGCAGCTCAGAGGGTGATGTCATGGGAGCAGCTCAGAGGTGATGTCATGGGCAACTCAGAGAGTGATGTCATGGGGCAACTCAGAGAGTGATATCATGGGGCCAGCTCGAGTGTGATGTCATGGGCAATTCAGAGAGTGATGTCATAGGCAGCTCCGAGTGTGATGTCATGGGGCAGCTCAGAGGGTGATGTCATGGGGCAGCTCAGAGTGTGATGTCATTTGGCAACTCAGAAATGATGTCATGGGGCAGCTCAGAGAGTGATGTCATGGGCAGCTCAGAAAATGATGTCACAAGACAACCATTCTTTCCACAAAATGTGTAATCCTACACAAGTGTGTTATCCGATATGAATTGGAGGTTTCACTGACTGTGTAGAAGCTCATAATTGGACCAGCAGTCAATCAAGTCCCCCGCTCACCACAGCTATCATACTTTTGGGGATTTTAGTCCAAGTAAGGTAGGCAGGTTCGTTCACCCTGCCAAATCTGTGCATGTGTGAATTCGTGGATTAAACCTAACTTTTTATTACTATGATGTTTTGAATTAACTTATTGTGTCGAGACACAGAAACATCAAAGATCTCAGCCTGGCTTCCAATTGGTGGACAAGTGCTTCATTTGTGCAAGCCAGTATTTCAATGGATGGAAATGGATTAAATATTCCAGGCATGGACCATTCGGCTCCAGAGTGATTTATATCAGATGATAAATGCAAGGTGGGATCAGAAATAGTTGTACCAGCTTCTGTACTAACTCGATATGATACAAGTACTTTCATGAGAGGGTATCATAAAACTATAAAGGTATTTGAGTATTCAAGGAGAATTGACAGAGTAGATACACAGGTTTTTTTCAGGTGGAAGTAGGGGGTGCAATGAAAAGACAACTTGAGAATTAATAATTCAGAGCAAGAACCGAGATGAGTCCGATTCTATTTTACCTAAAAAGTGGGCATAATGTGGAATCGGTGGCCAAGAAGTGTAGAGGAAACATTGACAAAGTTTTTGACTAATTTTAAAAGAAAAAAGTATCGTGAGACAAATAGCGTTGTAGCAAGAAACAAACTGATATAGATGGGCGAGGAATAGTTGATGAGAGAAAATAAATGGTTGTGGATAGGAATGAGGGTCGAGGAGGATACAAGAGGTGGACAAGATGGATACACAAAGCAAACTCTCAGGAAGAAAAAAACTGGAAATTTGGAAGGAGGTGGACTTGGAGGGGTAGGGGAAGGGGTGGGGGTTATGCCTGGTGTTGGCTTAATGGCTAGAGTGGTGGACTGGCTTGGGATCTTATAAGGTCCCGAGTTCAAATCCTGCTCAGCTGTTGAATTAATACTAGGTGTGGTTGACTCAGCCTGTTATGCTTCTTGAGGTCGGCAGAATGAGTACCAGATTGCTGGTATCCTGTGTCGGTGCGACCATGTCAGACTGTCAGGATTGTGCCCAATGACTCAGGAGACTGCTTAGGCAGCAACACTACGTCTGCACAGAATATGGTCCACATATTGTATGGTGGGGAGTTGACAGGGGTAGAAGATAATGGTTTTGGATGGGAAGTTGATCTGAGATGGTGGTGAACAGCTGTTTTGAAGACTTTAAGGGAGGAATGAGATTGAAAATAATGTGGAAGGTTTGGTTCTAACAGGTGAGAAAAAAAGAAGACGAATGATTGAAGGTGAGTAGTGATTCTGGATTTTGGGAGTTTTACACGAGGGGGTTGATAGTGGAAACACGTGCACCCTGCAGAAACCTTGGGGGAAGGGTGGGGGGGTGCACGGAAAGAGCAGGGTACAAGACCAGAAAGGAAGCGGTGGAAAACACACCACCAAATTGTCTGTGATGGGAAAGTGATAGGCCCATAGACTCAACTTCATCGTGGGAGATTCCAGTGATCTTGAAGGCCTTGGTTTCCATGGTTTCAAGCTGAGCAAGAGGTGTGAGGCATGGGTGCCAGCTCAGAGGGGATAGCAGTACTCCCATCAAGCGTGGATGAAGGCCTTGTAGGTGAATAGGAGTTCAGGTGTGCCAGGAAAGGACTTTGTACGACGCAGGATGTCCAGTCGATGCCTGGCTTTGGAGGCCAACTTTAAATAACGTGGTTGCCTAAATAGATTGTAGCTCATCATGAGATCCAGGAGTTTGAGATGACTGAACTTCTTCAAGAGGTTTGTTAAGAAAGTAGATTGGGAGGGTTTGCCATGATGGTCCTTTCGGAGGGAGAGAGAGAGAGAGAGACAGGGTGAGATGGAGAATTTGTGAGGATTGAAAGACAAATTATCTCATGATATGTGATGGAGGGACAGACTGAGTGCGTAACAATCAAATTATTATATAGATAAAGGATGAGAATTGGACACTATTCAACAGTAAGTTCTGTGCTTTTAGCAGTTATCATTATACATTGATTGTGTACCACTGTAGTAACAAAAGTCCATTTTTATTTCTTCATGTCCTCTCCTAGCTC
>CM068961.1:98862391-98897683 GCA_035128595.1 Eptatretus atami
TTAATTTGTGCACATCTTATGGTGACAGAATCAATATTTCCTGTTAACAAGAAGAAGGTGCAAAAGGAAATGGCAGCTCCACCATCCGTTAAATCACAGCAACACTACCTCTTCTGCACAAACCTCCACCACATCTTTCACCTCAGCCGACATGACTTCTGATCTACCATCCCTTACGGAAGTCATCATTGTTGTCATATTGACGACAGCCATGAGTCTCGTGACCATTACTGGAAACACACTCGTTGTTGTCGCTTCAAGGTCAGTTCCCAAGGTGCTGTTTTTGAGTTAAAGGTAAACATATTATTTGTTATGCCACCAAGAAATCGCACTCATTGACCTCATTTGTTTATCTTTTCTGTACATCTTGCCCAATCACTAGGTGAACAGCCAGCTGAGAACTGTAAACAATTATTTCTTGTTGAGCCTCGCATGTGCTGACCTGATCATAGGACTTCTCTCCATGAACCTTTACACCACCTACTTGGCACTCGGGCGTTGGCGTTGGCCGCATTGCCCTGCCACCTTTGGCTAGCTCTGGACTATGTGGCCAGCAATGCCTCCGTCCTCAATCTGCTGGCCATCAGCGTCATCGCTACTTGTCCGTGACCAGGCCGCTCACGTACCGTGCAAACGGACGCCTCGCCGAGCAACGCGATTATCGGACTGGCGTGGGGTGTTTCCATTGTGCTTTGGGCACCACCGATATTATCTTGGGAGTGGATTGGTGGGAGGACATTGCCAGGTCTACTGCAAACTCAGACTCAGATTGTACAGTGGGATTCTTCAATGAACCTCTCATTACCTTTGGTACAGCTTTTGCTGCGTTCTATCTGCTTGCATCTTTATGTGTGCCCTTTACTGGAGGATATACAAGGAGACCAGAAACGTACCAAAGAATTGGCTGGTGAGACTGCTTTTCTTCCCTTGAGGTTGACTCAGTCATATAATGCCTTGTCTCCAATAGAGGTTCCATGCTTTATCCATACCAGGATGAGATTGGCTGCACCGAAGGTCCGCCCTTGTCCCCATACTTGCGACATGGACATTATTACATTCTCTACATGCGAGTGGTTAAAAGTAGTGTTAAAAATGATAAACTCCTTGCGAGATGTACGTAGTGATGCATTTTGAAGTGCTGTCACCTAATAAGACCAGCATGCATCATTTGTCAGTGCAGAGTGGGCATGCTACTAACATGCTAATGGAGACAAGGTATTAGGCACAGCAGACAATACTGTATGAGAGGAATTGCAGGTTTCGTAGAGGGAAAATGAAAATATTTTATGGCAGATGGAAGTCTTACATTAGTGTCGACATCACAAATAAACATTGATAATAGAATAAATAAAAATAATAAAACAAAGATTAATGTTGGATGGATGATACGAAAGATTGCATTGACAGGATAAAAATGGAATATTGTTTCCATGCACCACTCAACCCGGGTTGAGCAGTGCATGGAAACAAGGTATGTGTCAGGATTGGGGTTTGTAGAAGGATTTCAGAGAAGACCCATCAGATAATTTCTTGACAAGTGCAATGAATTAAAGGGGGGGGGGGAGATTAAATCTATGGTATCAGAGGAAGTGGGCAGAAAGTGGAGATCGGGAGGGAATGTGCAATGTTCATCTTTTGTATGACCGATTCATTCATTCGTGTGCAGTATTAGCCGCTGGTTTGCATCATTGTTGGGAGAAGCTTGGTGTTGGCTTAGTGGTTAGGGTGGCTGGCTTGGGACCTTAGGATCCTGAGTTTGAGCCCCTGTTGTCGTTGAATTAACACCAGGTGGGGTTGACTCAGCCTATCATTCTTCTGAGGTTGGTGAAATGAATACCAGTGTACTGGTAATAGAGGACACTGCATCAGTGGCACAGTTGTGCTTTCAGCCAATGATGCTACCAATTAATAATATTTTGTGCAAGATATTTACAGTGAAATCATGGATAAAATATTACAAATATAGTCTGATTCTGATGCCTAGGGCCTTGGTCACATTTGCCACGGCGGCCGTGGGGTCTCCAAAATCTACGGCCACTAGCAATTATACGGCGGCCGCAGTATTTCCACGGTCACACAATGTAGCAGTCACATATGTTTTTATTTTTCGGGAGCCGCACGGAGTATTTAGAAATTGTGGAGACCGAAAACGTGGGGTTGCCGTACGGTCTTTGATTTGATGTCGCACGGTGACCTTAAGGGGGCCCTGCGGCGGCCATAGAATTTTCAAGGCAGACGCAAGTAGCCTCAAGGTGCCCGCAAGGTGCCCGCAAGGCGACCGCAGGGGCCCTAAGGCGAACGTGCGGCCAGACTGACTGTAACGAATGGGTTAATATATATATATTTTTTTACCAGTTTTTTTTTTTCGGCTTGTCGAATTGCTACGGCGAACGTAGAAATGAAAAAAGTTATAACTCCGCGTTATAATTCCACGGCGACCTTACGACCTGTAAAATATAGCCAAACGGCGTAGGGCCACCCTGAGGCCACCGCAGAAACTCTGCGGCCCGCCGCACGTTTCTGTCAATTCAGAGGGCGTACGGCCGCTGTATCCTCGCCGTAGAGCAAATGTGACTTAGGCCGAAGCAACCTGATCTGAGAAGCAAAGTGTAATAAGTCAGAGCATCTTTTTTCTTGAAAAATGTCAACAACAACAAAAAAGAATTGATCAAGGCAGATGAAAGTGCTTGGATGCAGGATAAAGACATAGTACAGAGATCATTGACCATTTATATTAATTACACAGACATAATGAGACTAATGATAACAATCTGCAGGACTTGAACAGATCCCAACATCACAAAGTGTGCTCAGATGGGATGCCAAGCACGCCAACCAGGATGTAATTGTGAATATATTTTCCATAAATCAAGGGACCAAGGTGTAGGGTGAGACCACACCTACTCGTGCTTTATCAGCAAATGGTTGTGGAAGGGCCCATAATATCAGAGGTGTGTGTGTGTGTGTGTGTGTGTGTGTGTGTTTGTGTGTGTGTGTGTGTGTGTGTGTGTGTGTGTGTGTGTGTGTGTGGTTATGATGGAAGTTTGAGAGGGGGGGGGGAGGTGGAGAGTTAGGTCGATGGAAGTTTCACTAAAACATCTCACATTTGTTTTTTTTAGTTGGGAGGATGTACACTTGGGTAGTTGTAATCGTTTTTCATGCACTGTATGTTTTCTCAATCTGTCAACTTGAGCCAATAGCTACCCAATTGTTTGATTCCTTCATCATTTGGCCCCTTCCCTTGATGATGGTCAGGCCTCCAGGGTTCGGACACAGACTCGGAATCAGCGAACATCCCCAAGTTAGAGAACGCCTCAAGGATTGATCAGGGACGTCATCTTCATTGTTGGTGTTGTCCACCTGCTCAACAGGTACCACAACAAACAGGACTTCCATACCATAAACATAGGTGAACGAGTCACAAAGTGAACATACGACACCATAAACACACACACACAGCGCATGCTCAAAAGCCCTCAATTAGCATTCAAACGTCATTTTGAAAGTTGCTTCACTAATAATGGGTACAGAACAAATTGGAATCAGGGAATCTTTTTGAGGATATGTTGAGGTCTGCTCCTAAAGGCTCCGAACACCTGCGAGGACTAAATTATTGGCAGCCAAAGGATATAATGTTAAAGAACCTCTTATACTCTGTTATTTCATCAATGTCATCAGACCTTTTTGGGCATTCATGTGACAAGGCAATTTCTGCACCCCACCCCATCCCTTCTGGCAAAGGGCATCCCCCTCACTCCACTCTCATCAAGCTTCCCTTTCAACCCACCCTCTCTAAGCTTCACCCGAGCTTCACCCTCACCCCACCCATGCTCCAGAACCCCAGATTGTACCTCTTACGCACGCACGCAGCCCTGCAGTTTGTCGTCGTCGACTTGTAGTAAATGAAGTGCGACAAACATTAAATAACGTTGGTGAGTAAAAATGTAAATACATGTTTAAAAAGTACAGAAACAAGGAATAACAAGGAGCTGATTTTGGGCGGTACGAGGAATAGATATCTGCAATATTAAAGCTAAATGTTCAACGGTTTTCGAAATATCACGTGCACAAGCCTAGTTACCAAGATGGTTGCCAAGGCAACAGAATTCAGCCAATTTGTGCCGTGATCTAATCAGGTTGAGTGAATGTCATGAGGAATAGATATCTGCAATGTGAAAGCTAAATGTTCAACACTTTTTGAAACATCTCGTACACAAAAGTGGTCGGTTGGTTGGACGGAGCTCATTTTAATGTCCCCCATCTCTTTCATTGGCGGAGGGGCGGTGACAAAAACATTTTAATTTCATGTAAAATGATGTGGGGATGTTATGCCAAAAAGTATGTAAACAAGCTAGGGATGGTCACAAGAAATTATCATGTGAACCATTCGTACATCTCTCTTTGAACAATGGTTGTTCCTGCAAATTACACTATACACCTCAATCAATGTGTGTGTGTGTGTGTGGTGTGTTGTGTGTGTGTGTGTGTGGTGTGTGTGTGTGTGTGTGTGTGTGTGTGTGTGTGTGTGTGTGTGTGTGTGTGTGTGTGTGTGCGACCATCACTACATCATTTTACATTTGAAAGACTCGAGGGAGGGTGAGTCTCGGGCGAAGAAGGGGGTGAAAGGATGGTGAATCGGAGACTCGGAGATTCAGAGCTTGACAGGGTTTACGGAATCTGTTGGACTGCTCGCTTCTTTTCATTTGCACGTACGTGAGGAGGGTCCTTTGCATCCTTCTCTCTGTTATTCCTTTCGCTTTGCCTCCTCGCTCGCGTTTCTTAGGCCTAAGTCACATTTGCCACGGCGGCCGTGGGGTCTCCAAAATCTACGGCCACTAGCAATTATACGGCGGCCGCAGTATTTCCACGGTCACACAATGTAGCAGTCACATATGTTTTTATTTTTCGGGAGCGCGCACGGCGTATTTATAAATTGTGGAGACCGAAAACGTGGGGGTGCCGTATGGTCTTTGATTTGATGTCGCAGGTGACCTTAAGGGGGCCCTGCGGCGGCCATAGAATTTTGAAGGCAGACGCAAGGTAGCCTCAAGGTGCCCGCAAGGCGACCGCAGGGGGCCCTAAGGCGAACGTGCGGCCAGACGGACCGGTAACGAGTGGGTTCATTTTTTTTAATTTTTTTTTTGTTACTAGTTTTTTTTTTCGGCTTGTGAATTGCTACGGCGAACGTAGAAATGAAAAAAGTTATAACTCCGCGTTATAATTCCACGGCGACCCCTACGGCTGTAAAAGATAGCCAAACGGCGTAGGCCACCATGAGGCCACCGCAGAAACTCTGCGGCCGCGGCACGTTTCTGTCAATTCAGAGGGCGTACGGCTGCCGTATCCTCGCCGTAGAGCAAATGTGATTTTTTTTTTTCTTAGGCCTTACTTTCAGGCTCTGAAGCGCTTTTCGTGACTAACTTTGGAGCGACTCGATAGCCACGTTCTCTGGCGTCACAAATCCAACCCGAAGCGTCTCATTTTAGTGCTTTGATGATTCATTTCTCGCCGTTCACCATCTTTGATTCACACTTCATTCTTTCCTGCATCTTCTGTCTCTGTTCTTTCGCTCTCTTCCTTAATTCTTCACTTCTGCCCTTGTACACCTTCACCTTCACGTGCCCGCATCTGCTAGCTGCGGAGCTGGACCCTCTGCCTCATCGATTTCACCCAGGCGTCCAACCAAGAGATGCGTTGAAGACGTGCTGTGAATGACGTCACCAGCCCGTGGGGAAACGGCGAAGCTGTGGCTGCACGAGCAGAGTGGAGCGTGGAGGGTTCCGGTTTCAGTCAGGATGTGGAGCCAGGATCAACAAGTGTGAGGTGTGCAAGGGTCCGACCTGTCACCATCTATTTCTTTGCGTCCTCGTCTCATCTTCCTTGCCAATCACTCATCCTCTCCCTTCCACATCATATGCATGATGTCGGCACACTGTAGAGTGAGTGCTAAGTCACTGATAAGGTTCCGATGGCGGGTATGTCACGTAGTGGATAATTTGGGAAAGTACACGGGCTGTGATTAATTGTTGTACAGATATATCATTTCATCGTTTTCTCTCTTTGTAAATACTTGCATTTTATTGCTCTCACTAAATGCCATTTCCTCAAGAAACTGTGTTCTGACTTATTCTGTCCGTTCTGATGGCAGGAGAAGACTGCTGAGGTGTTTGGCCGGCACGGATTAGTTATCTAAGTTTGATAACAGAAGCGGGTATGCAACGTTGGTTCCGCTCAGCTGACTGACGAGGATCTGTTGCGTAACCGCCGGCATGGTACCCACTCGCACTTGGGCTTTTGGACAACACCACTCTGGGCGTAGGATCCTATGGGAAGTTTCGGGAGGACTGGTGGTCGTAGCCTTCAAAAAACATGCCATCCCCTTAGAGTGATCAGAGGCGATGTCCATCACAATATATATATATATATATATATATATATATATATATATATATATATATATATATATATGTGCTAAAGTAAGTGTAGTCAGACATTTATTAACTGAGATGTGATAACAAAATAAATAAATAATTATAATGTGAAACCAAAAGCACTTTCAAGGGATTTCCATGAACTCTAAAGGATATAACAACACCATCTATCTATAATTAATAAGAGGAAAAATCAAATCTGCCTTTATGTATAATCAATAATCAGTTTGACCCTCTTTTGCCTTGAGAACTGACTCGACTCCATTTGGGATTGATTTAATTAGTTTTTGGATTATGTTTGAGCCAATCTTTTCCCAACAGTGTTGTAATGCATGACAGAGCATAGTCAGACTGCTCGCATTATTTTATACCAGCAAATACCACCCATCGCTTCACTGACAGGAACACTGAGACGGGGGAAAAAAGGAGGGGGAAGATAGAGAGGGGTGTGGGGAGAGGAGGAAGATAAAGGAGGGGGAAAGAGAGAGGAGAGAGGGGAAAGAGAGAGAAGGGAGGGGGAAAGAGAGAGAGAGGGAGGGGGAAGAGAGAGGATGGAGGGGAAAGGAGGGTTGGTGGAGAGAGGAGGGAGGGAGAGGGAGGGTGGGGAGAGTGAGGAAGGGGGGAGGAGGGAAGGCAGCAAGAGGTGAAAGGAAGGGAAGGCAGATGTGTGGTGGAGCATCAATTACGATTCATACTGTCTCATCAAAATGATTCTGCATCGAATAACATTGAAGATGGAAACAAAATAATGTCCAAAATCCATTTTCTACCGGTCATACTATAAATACCACCCAGAGACAAACACCGCCCAGATGCATCCGGAGCCAAGCCATCTGGAGACAAACACCGCCCAGATGCATCCGGAGCCAAGCCATCTGGAGACAAACACCGCCCAGAGACAAACTCCCATCCGGCCATAAACACCACGCAGATGCGTCAGGAACCAAGGTGTCCGGAGACAAACTCCCATCTGGACGCGTCCAGAGACAAACACCACCCGGATGCTTCTGGAGACGAACACCGCCCGGAGACGAACTCCTGTTCGGACATCAACACCGCCCAGCCACAAACTCCCGTCCTGACACATCCGGAGACAAACTCCCATCCGGACACGTCTGGAGACAAACCCCGTCTGGACATAACCACCATTCAGACACATATGGAGATAACCACCGTCCAGACATAACGACCGTCCGGATACATCCAGAGACAGAGAGACAGAGACAGAGAGGTTGGGGTAGGGGAGTTTTCAGAGAGAATATGTTATGCTTTGTGAACAACACACACCACACAACACACCCACACACCCCCGATATCGGCAATTTTTCGGGAATGGGCAGGTTGGAATCAGTGTGATTACCGACTACAGCACATGCTGTATACAACGCAGAAACCTTGAGTATCTTTCACCGAAAAACAACGTTATATTTATATAGACGTTTCAGGGAGATGTTCACAAACACTAATCTTTATAAACAGTTGCGTGTAATGGGTGGAAAAACAATTGGCTCGGTAATTTAGAAAATACTTCAATACGGCAAACGGCTTGGAAATCGGGCGTTATCAAATATATTCCACTTTGGAACTCACAAAGAGAAACATTTAACCTTTGTAAAGCAAATCCGATAACCAAATGCTTTAGAAACAGGCGCGAGGACAAAGGAAAACCTGAAAGAACCTCCATAATACGGGATGAAACTTTGCCACCATGGCACCCGTAACATGTATGTCCACACACCTGCGGAGAGTCCGTACAGATCCAGATCTACCCATATGTACCATGTCCGTGTGTGCTGCATACGTACCTCGACCTTGGAGTAACCGTCGACTGCACATTCCGATCGGGACGCGAACTGTACTGCACAGCTCGGTAAGTGGCTTAAGCACTCAAGCACTCCAATGGAATGCCTGGCTTGGCAAGCGATTACCAATTGCCATCGATACAACTATGTACCCGGAAACGCCTATATAATGTCTGAATTGGACTAATAAACACTTTTTGGGGAGTCGGAACTGCTGATACTTTCAAATCTGGAGCCAGGACAAAAAACATGGCGGCTTCAGACCCCCGGCGAGGTTACCAAGGAAACGCCTAAAGATCCCAGACAGCGAGGTGGCCGAGGATCGCCTGATGAAGGATATAATTAAATAATGCCATTAATTATCCTCAAAAGGGGGGTTTTAATTAACCCAAACACCCAATTTTCACTCTTGCACTTCCTTGGAGTTTTCTCAGTACATATGCAAAGTTTCAGGCTGCGAGGTTTTATAGTTTTGGAGGACTGGAGGACTGGAGGACTGGAGGACGGACTGACTGACTGACTGACGGACCCTTTTATTAGCATAGATTTATATTAATATTTTGTAATGTTAGCAAATTGCCCAAATCGGAAAGAGCAAACTGCGAATGTAATTACCGAAAAAAGGACCCCTGTGGATTGTGCCGTCATGGATTGCAAAAGCAGGTTATGAAGCACGGCGTTTCACTCGATGAATTTACACTTTCTGCACATCCCATAATTTTTTCTTCACTCAATATAATCGTCCGAACAGTCGAAAAAGTTAAGTTTAATGCTTTGCTTAAATAAATACACCAAGTTATAAAAATCACTAATTTGTGAAAATGGTGATGTTCGAGTGTGATGTCACGGGGCAACTCAGAGGGTGAGGTCATGGGGCAGCTCAGAGGGTGATGTCATGGGGCAACTCAGAGGGTGATGTCACGGGGCAACTCAGAGGGTGATGTCATGGGGCAGCTCAGAGTGTGATGTCATGGGGCAGCTCAGAGTGTGATGTCATGGGGCAGCTCAGAGAGTGTGTATGTCAGTGGGCAACTCAGAGTGTGATGTCATGGGGCAGCTCAGAGTGTGATGTCATGGGGCAGCTCAGAGGGTGATGTCACGGGCAGCTCAGAGTGTGATGTCATGGGGCAACTCAGAGGGTGATGTCATGGGGCAACTCAGAGGGTGATGTCATGGGGCAGCTCAGAGTGTGATGTCATGGGAGCAGCTCAGAGGGTGATGTCATGGGGCAACTCAGAGGGTGTGTCATGGGGCAGCTCAGAGGGTGATGTCATGGGAGCAGCTCAGTGGGTGATGTCATGGGGCAACTCAGAAGAGTGATGTCATGGGGCAACTCAGAGAGTGATATCATGGGGCAGCTCAGAGTGTGATGTCATGGGGCAATTCAGAGAGTGATGTCATAGGGCAGCTCCGAGTGTGATGTCATGGGGCAGCTCAGAGGGTGATGTCATGGGGCAGCTCAGAGTGTGATGTCATTTGGCAACTCAGAAAATGATGTCATGGGGCAGCTCAGAGAGTGATGTCATGGGGCAGCTCAGAAAATGATGTCACAAGACAACCATTCTTTCCACAAAAATGTGTAATCCTACAAGTGTGTTATCCGATATGATTGGAGGTTTCACTGACTGTGTAGAAGCTCATAATTGGACCAGCAGTCAATCAAGTCCCCCGCTCACCACAGCTATCATACTTTTGGGGATTTTAGTCCAAGTAAGGTAGGCAGGTTCGTTCACCCTGCCAAAATTCTGTGCAGTGTGAATTCGTGGATTAACCTAACTTTTTATTACTATGATGTTTTGAATTAACTTATTGTGTCGAGACACAGAAACATCAAGATCTCAGCCTGGCTTCCAATTGGTGGACAAGTGCTTCATTTGTGCAAGCCAGTATTTCAATGGATGGAAATGGATTAAATATTCCAGGCATGGACCATTCGGCTCCAGAGTGATTTATATCAGATGATAAATGCAAGGTGGGATCAGAAATAGTTGTACCAGCTTCTGTACTACTCGATATGATACAAGTACTTTCATGAGAGGGTATCATAAAACTATAAAGGTATTTGAGTATTCAAGGAGATTGACAGAGTAGATACACAGAGTTTTTTTCAGGTGGAAGTAGGGGGGTGCAATGAAAAGACAACTTGAGAATTAATAATTCAGAGCAAGAACCGAGATGAGTCCGATTCTATTTTACCTAAAAAGTGGGCAATATGTGGAATCGGTGGCCAAGAAGTGTAGAGGAAACATTGACAAAGTTTTTGACTAATTTTAAAAGAAAAAAGTATCGTGAGACAAATAGCGTTGGTAGCAAGAAACAAACTGATATAGATGGGCGAGGAATAGTTGATGAGGAAAATAAATGGTTGTGGATAGGAATGAGGGGTCGAGGAGGATACAAGAGGTGGACAAGATGGATACACAAGCAAACTCTCAGGAAGGAAAAACTGGAAATTTGGAAGGAGGTGGACTTGGAGGGGGTAGGGGGAAGGGGTGGGGGTTATGCCTGGTGTTGGCTTAATGGCTAGAGTGGTGGACTTGGGATCTTATTAGGGTCCCGAGTTCAAATCCTGCTCAGCTGTTGAATTAATACTAGGTGTGGTTGACTCAGCCTGTTATGCTTCTGAGGTCGGCAGAATGAGTACCAGATTGCTGGTATCCTGTGTCGGAATGGCGACCTGTCCAGGATTGTGCCCAATAGCTCAGGAGACTGCTTAGGCAGCACTAACGCTCTGCACAGAATATGGTCCCAATAGTTGTATGGTGGGAGTTGACAGGGGTAGAAAAGATAATGGTTTTGGATGGGAGTTGATCTGAGATGGTGGTGAACAGCTGTTTTGAAGACTTTAAGGGAGGAATGAGATTGAAAATAATGTGGAAGTTGGTTCTACAGGTGAGAAAAAAGAAGAACGAATGATTGAAGGTGAGTAGTGATTCTGGATTTTGGGAGTTTTACCAGAAGGGGGTTGATAGTGGAACACGTGCACCCTGCAGAAACCTTGGGGGAAGGGTGGGGGGGGGTGCACGGAAAGAGCAGGGTACAAGACCAGAAAGGAAGCGGTGGAAAACACACCACCAAATTGTCTGTGATGGGAAAGTGATAGGCCCATAGACTCAACTTCATCGTGGGAGATTCCAGTGATCTTGAAGGCCTTGGTTTCCATGGTTTCAAGCTGAGCAAGGTGTGAGGCATGGGTGCCAGCTCAGAGGGGATAGCAGTACTCCATCAAGCTGTGGATGAAGGCCTTGTAGGTGAATAGGAGTTCAGGTGTGCCAGGAAAGGACTTTGTACGACGCAGGATGTCCAGTCGATGCCTGGCTTTGGAGGCCAACTTTATAACGTGGTTTGCCTAAAAGATTGTAGCTCATCATGAGATCCAGGAGTTTGAGTGACTGAACTTCTTCAAGAGGGTTGTTAAGAAAGTAGATTGGGAGGGTTTGCCAGATGGTCCTTTCGGAGGGAGAGAGAGAGAGAGAGACAGGGTGAGTGTGAGATTTGTGAGGATTGAAAGACAAATTATCTCATGATATGTGATGGAGGGACAGACTGAGTGCGTAACAATCAAATTATTATATAGATAAAGGAATGAGAATTGGACACTATTCAACAGTAAGTTCTGTGCTTTTAGCAGTTATCATTATACATTGATTGTGTACCACTGTAGTAACAAAAGTCCATTTTTATTTCTTCATGTCCTCCTAGGCTTGGCGCTCCCCGGCCATACCACGGCACCAACGGCCAACAAGGGAAAGTTGGCGGAGCCAGGGCAGTGGACCTTCTCCACTACACTCTGCCGTTTCAGATGATGGGCAAGTCTTGGGTGGTTCCGCATTGGGAATCCCCGGAGAAACACCTGGCAAAGTGCTTGGTGTACCAGGCAGTGAGGCTGGGACACCAATCGGATCAGAGGATGGTGGTGGTGGTCACGGCAGAGGAAGTGGTGGGACGCCCACGGCGACACCAACCGCCGGTTATTCAGCGACTTCTCGTGCTCGCCGTCGTGCTAATGGCCAAATGGGATATCATCCGAAGGAGCGGAAAGCTGCCCAGACCTTGAGTGCCATTTTACTCGCCTTCATGGTCACGTGGAGCCCCTATAATGTGCTCGTCCTGGTGGCAGCTCTGTGCCAGACCTGTGTGCCACCACCCCTCTGGCGCCTTGCATACTGGCTTTGCTACGTGAATAGCGCCGCCAACCCACTGTGCTATGCTTTGTGCAATCCACGTTTCCGACACACCTTCCGATCTCTTCTGCTGTGCCACAAACGTCATACTCATCATCACCGGCACCATCATCAGCACCGTGGTGCTAAAAACCGCATTGTTAACACCGTTACGTAATCGCATGTGTCCCTCTCCTTGCATGTACTTTATCAGTCATGGCTTATCAAACAGAAAATAGAATGCTGCTCGAGGATGTTGAAAGCCAATTGATTGTAATATTGTATATCTAAAATTTCCGAGCGTTTTCACATTTTTGATCAACGACGAAGCTTAACTACACTACAGATCTCAAGCAGAGCCGTATGAAAGAGATCCGACTCGTTCCTCTTGTAATAGTTTGTAATTTATATATTTTTTAAATTCAGACTTCAAAAACTGACAATTGGTACATCTGTTCATGGCAGGGTTTTAACTTCATAATTATATGAACACAGCAGCAGATATTCATTCGATACCGCTAACATTTACCTGAACACGATTTTATAGGTGGTGATTTCATTGGTTAACGCAAAGTGACATTACTACTAGTCACAGTGATTTCACTACCGGTAACGGTGATAATCATATGAACGTGTAACTCGAATTCTAACACTAATCACAAGTCACCAAAACACCAACTATAATGGCCAGAATTTACAATTTCTTCTTTTGCTCATGGTATAGACATAACTGGACAAAAGAAGAGCTTTACCCTGTGTGGTACATCTGCGTCAAGTTGAGAGTTCACCTTACTTGGTGGATGCAGGAAGTCACGATTGTGTACTATTAATGAGAAAGGCATGAAATGAACAAATGGCACTATTTATATATTACCTTAACATTGTCTGTACTCACCAACTCCCTATTGAGATAAAAGGGAGGAGTAGGAAGAGAGAGAGAAAATTGATTGGAGAACGATTATACACAACGAGAGCACAAAACTCTTCACTGGCATGGAAATTCTTAAATTAGAGCTGCATACTTAATGGCAGAGCTGAACTGAAGAGTTTTTTCTTTACGATATTGAGTCTTATGGAAGAGTGAGGTGACAGAGGGTATTGGCTGAGAGTGGGACAGTGGGGCAACAGTTGGACACAATAAGCAAGGGAATGAAAGAACAAACAGTAAAAGAGGAGAGAGAGCAGAGGTGAGGAAACACAGTAACCTAGGGTTAATGGAGGTTTAAAAAAAAAAGATTGCGGGTAGGGATATGAGATTACATTAGGTCATGGTGTGTCACACTTGCTTGAAGCCATGGAGGGAAGAGTGGGATTGAACAATTTCAGAAAGGCAGTTCTACAAATGGGAGAGAACAACAAAAGAGTTGAGACATGCAGAAAGCCTAAATTTTAGGAGTTTAACTGGAAAGGGGTTAATAGAAGAACGTATGCCTCCTGGAGGAGCTGGGACAGCTGAGAGTGGAGGAGGTCTCACAGAGCAGGTGTAGCTCGACCGAACGATAGGTGGCAATATATAATGTGAGCATCCATGGAAATGTTGAGGGAAATTAGAGGAAATTTATTTTCAACGTTAAAAAGTATGAGTAGTGTTGTGTACGTGTGTGTTATCTATGTGTGTTGTGTGTTGGACAGAGCGGTAAATAAAGCATTTACAGGAGGTAATAAAGTATACATGAAAAAGTCTATCAAACAAGAGCAAACTGGTCGAAAAGGAAAATCAATATTCATGTTGTTTTTCAAAAAATAAACTTAAAGAAAGTATTCAATTTCTCCTAAACAACAGTTTCTTTACATTTGGCAACAAGATACTCCAGCAGACAGTAGGGATACCCATGGGTTCAGATTTGGCCCCTTTCTTTGTAAATTTATTCCTGCACATGTACGAGTCTGATTGGATCCAGAACATGTGCAGGAATAAACTAACAACTGCGTGAAGGTGTGGAAACATCTTTAGATTCATTGATTTACCAGCAATTAATGATGGGTTTGTATTTGATCAGCTTCATGATGATATATATCCAAAAGAACTCGAATTAAAAAAAAAGAAAACAAAACTCACACTTCAGTTTCCTTTTTTGGAATTACAAATCGATATCAATAATAATAAATTTCACACAAAATCATTTGATTAACGAGATGTTTTTCCATTCCACATTGTACGAATGCCTTTCTTAGACAGCAATGTTCCTAAGAAATTATTCTATGGTACAGTTACAGGTGAAATAATTCGGACTGTGAGAGTAACCACACACAGCACTGAACTTGTTAATAGATTAAAACAACTTATCATACGTATGCCAACACAGGGAGCTACAGTTAGCAGATTTAATACAAGTTTTCTTTACGATCATAAAACGACACCAAATAGAATTAGTGAAATACAACACGAATAGTAAAAATATCAACAAGTACAGGTACATTCAAAGTACACCGCCCCCATGCCAAATAAATAAATAACAAATCCTCCAGCACACGACATCACCGGGCGCCTCTGACGCACGGCAATGCCGCATTGCAGCACATGGAGACGGAATTGGGAGGGAGTGGTGTACAATAATTGAATGATCAATTGCATAATTAAAATAAATATTCATAAAATGTTGATTTTCTTGATCAATTGACTAATAGCATACCTAAACCACCACTGTTTCATCTAAATCTGTAACTTTTTGAAAAAATACTTTTTGAAAGAAAAATTAATTGATTAATCAATAAATCAAAATTACCCTTTGTAGCCAAATCACTTGTCCACTGTCGTGTCCAAATAGCTTCCGAGCTCAAAAGGTGCCCGAGATATTGCCAGGATGAGAAAGAAAATAAATAATTAATAAATCGATAATCATTAAGTAATGAATCAATTATTTGATTAATCAAAAAATAAACAACAATGTTTTTGCCAAAGCACATCTTCACTTTTGTCCCCAAATTTCAGCTTCCTAACTCAAAGGATGGCTGAGATATCGCCCGGACAGACAAGAAAAAGTCGTCGTGCAGAGCACAATACTTGCAAAATCCACCCCCTCTCCAAAGGTTGTCATGGATACATCAAATTCTCCCTTTCATTAAGATGAAAATTGCCAATCTTCATCAAACCTCAACTCAATCAGATGAAAAATGATCATTTTTCAGATTTAAATTGATGATTTTAGAAGTTTGACCTTTGACCTTTTGATCTCAAAAATAGTGGGTTGCCCAATTCAGTAATGTACTATGAAATTGCTGTTTAATTTTGAAGTCAATCAGATTAAAATTGACGATTTTTCAGATAAAAATTGATTTTAGAAGTTTGACCTTGAGTTGACCTTTGACCTTTTGACCTCAATAATAGTTGATTACCCAATTCAGTGACGCAATATGCAAATCTTGTTCAAATTTCAAGCTAATCGGATGAAAGGTACAGATGAGGAAGGTGCAGATGATGATGGCAATTTATGGTAATGAGTGATATTTGAGTCAGATAATGACTTTTCAAATGGGGAATGTGAAACTGACAGAACTGACAATGCTAGCTAGGGGTTTCCCGGAGGTGTTGTTAGGGGGTGTGGCCTAGGTTGAGGGTGTGGTCGTGGCGGAGGACACAGAGGGGATAGACCAAGGCCTGACTCCTCCTCCCAGGATGGACAAGAGCCACTGCTTGGTTCGAATGAACACCAGTTTACACCTAATGAGCAACCAGGGTCTAAAAATTTAACCATTGTGGAAAGTACTCCACTTGACTATTTTAGCTTATTCTGGGATGATGTTCTTTGGATTTACTTCTCAGAGACTAATCTGCAAGCTGAACTGTGATTGTAGCCAAACAAACAATTACACAGCAAAATCTTTCCAACAAAACCCTCTTACTTGGGCAGAGTTGAAGGCATTTTTTGGGGCTCCGAGTCACCATGGAAATATTGATACATAAAGATAGGTACGAGCAGTACTGGCGGTCCAAGGACGCAAGACTTACTTCCACGCCTGTTTTTCCAAAGGTCATGACAAGGGACCGGTTCCTTGCAATCTGGTCTCTCCTACATTGTGTAAATGAGATGATACCCAGCTTGTCAAGACTGATAGTTTATACAAGACCCACCCAGAGTTCAATTATTTGATTGAGAAGTTCAAGCATCTCTTTTGTTCCAGCTTGTGAACTTTCACTTGACAAGGGAATGATCCCCACTAAAACAGTCGGTCAAAATAGGTTTCCATTGCATTGCATGCACATAAAGGGCAAGCTGTCCCTTGGGGAGTCAAGATTATTATGGATCGTGAAAATGGGTATCTGAGAAACTGTGGCAGGAACTTTGGAGATGTTCAATCTACTGGAGCAGCATTTGGTAATCGATGCCAGCAGAGTTTCAGGACGAGCAACGACTGAAACGGATGCTCACCACGATGTAGAAAAGGCTCCACATGGGACTACCAATAATCGCTGTTTGTCAGAGAGAAGCACTTCGGGCTAATCAAAGGAACCCTAGGGCAAAGGATAAGGACTTGCCAAAACAACACACTGGTGCACGTACTGTGGAGAATTCTTTTGTATCGGAAAGCCGGGCAATAACTGCTGGTTTGACTGGCACCACAAAGTAGAGTATTGGATAAACTCAAAAAAGAAGAAAGCAAGACAGTCTGATTCAAAATATCATTTATTTGTAATTACAAGGCTTGAAAAAACGTTTTTACAGCAGAAAACCAAAATAAACAAATTGCAACTTCTCAGTTTTTTTTCTCCAGGGAGCTCAGGGTGGGGGCCGAAAGTCCAAGGAGTTCAGGGTTCAAAAGGTTCATTTTTTTTTTTTAAGAACATGTTTACCATCTTGTTCAATCTCACACAAGTGGGAAACCGTTTCAGCAATCAATTAGTCCCTGGAGATACAAATTAGCTAAAGTTATCATTAAGGAGTCAACAATCTGCTCGTGTCGGTTTTCAAATAAAGTTGTCATCATCGAGACCATATCGTGGCTGGGAGATTTGGCCTTAGCCAGGACCGTCCACGTGACATTTGGTGCTCAGGAATGGGATTTCCGAACTCTAAATTTAAAACATAGTTGCTTCTGACATTTGATATTAATGAGTGGAATATTGGACCTGGGTTGAATCCACACTCTGACATTCAGTGTCTGACCTATTAACAGTTCTAACCCCCCCCCCCCAACACCCACAAAAGGTATCATTGTGGATGTATCCTCGAAATAAATAAATATTTTAACCAAAGTTCCATTAAGAATGAATACAACGATTCCACGACATGCTGAATGATAATTTAACTCTTATGGAAAAGTTTCTTACATGTTGTAAACAGCAGGGAAGCAAAACAATGAACGTTCATTTGTCGGCCTACTATTGTTATGACTGTGCATATAAACTGTACAAAGGATAGACGTTTTAGTTGTAGTGAGAACTGAAGTAGAACTTTGTAATTTTGCTACTTGTCGAGCAATTTGTCTGCACAACCACTTACATATCGTCTGTATTATCCATACTGTCCTCAGTGTACACCTGACATGCTTACTTCGTCAGCATTGTTGTCTCCTCGACCATTGCCTATGATTAGGGTGAAGTCCTGTCGTGGGAAATTCAAATGGAAAGGATGATAAAGATTGTAAATTACAGAATTCTTCAATTTGCTGTGTCATGTGTTTCATTCTTTCAGCAAATCCCAAGCAGGGGTGTGAAGATGGAACTTGAGACAATGGGTGGAAAGAGGGAAAATGGCATTCGCGTAAAATAATTTATCAATACACACACACAAACACACACACACACAAAATATGGTACGTGCTGCTTCCTTGCTTGACACTCAGCATTTAAAGGATAGAGCATGGACAAACCCCTTAGGTTGGCATCCATGGGGAGGAGGAAATTCCTTCTGGATTTCCCGTTTAAGTACAGAGCGAAACTTGATTTAAGATGACGTCACTGGTACCTCGAGTGCTCTGGGAAGTGACGTCACTTCCCCCAATCTCAGTGGATGTTTTTGTGTTAAGTCGAGTCTGGTATTGTCTCATGTACTGTACGTGTCTGCATGTGTGTGAGATTTGTGGCACGACTATTCCACGAGCCTTAGAGCATGTAAATTAAATTAAATAAAAACAATTAAAAAAGAATTAATGACAGGAAGGAGGAAAAATAAAAATATATAAATGTCGGGTTCGGCGGAGGGAGGGCGCGGCTGCCGGGTTCAGGGGAGGGAGGGCGCGGCTCCCGAGATCACGTGCGCTTTCTCAGAAAGAGGCCATGTGGCCCACCATGCCTGCGCTACACCAACATCAGATTAAATTAATGTTAAGTCAATGACTTCATTTCATTTGGAGGATAGGGAGAAGGTATGGGGATGAGAAAAGTGTGGCAGACTCGGGCACATCTGGACCAGCGTGTCAAAAATGAAACTTGAATGGCACTCGGTAGAGTACATACCTCCACCAGGCTGAACAATACACGTTTTGTATCCCACTGCATGATAGGCCAGATGCAGCTCTGGATTTTCATCAAAATCAAACTAATTTATCCTTGTCACATACTCAACAATAACATGTCCGAATCCGTCCATAACATTTTGAAATATCGTGATGTAGTGATCATTAATTTTTCTTTACATTCTGCTAATAGCGGTAAGAAAACAAGCATATGACCTTTATTAGCCAATCAGTGGAGTTCTTTCAGAGAGCCAATCAGCATGGCGGATACGGACGGGCACACAGAGAGAGAGAGAGAGAGAGAGAGAGAGAGAGAGAGAGAGAGAGAGAGAGAGAGAGAGATCTTGTCCATGATGCGTTAGGAGCTCGAAGAATGTTCTTCTGTGCAAGACTCATTTTATTCGCGAGTCACTCAACATATCAGTATTTAATAGCAGCTTTTGTTCTCCACCATTTAATAGCGGTGTCAAACAAAAGTCACTATTAAATATTGATGTGTTTCAGAGAGCCAATTGGCTCTCTGAAAGGACTCCACTGATTGCCTAATAATGGTCACACTTGTCACTATACACTAGCTCCCCACTAGATCGATGACCAAAGCGAGATGATCCATAATGATGTTGACGTCAGCCCTTATTAAATGCCTGCAGAAATCTCTTAGGCCAATAGATATGTTTGCCAGAATGAGTTTTCCTCACGTCTGATGTAGTTGTCGGTGGTAAAGTGGATGATGCAGGTGTTGCTTGGGCTGAGCTCAGTGCTGTTGTTTCTAGGCTCACAGGAACAGTGGAAGTCAATGTAGCTGGAGTTTGTTCTGCTTCAGCAGTAGGACGAGTTGTATCAGACTCTTTATCTGTGTAGACGACCTTGTGTCAATCGAAACTGACAGTTTCGGACTTCCCATTAAAATCTAGGATGAAGTACTTGTCCAAGAGGGAGGGGCTATAGTAGAGAGGTTGCAGAGAAGCCCTGACAGTGTCGTCGCATACAAAAACATGGGTGCTAGACAAAATATTGTTGCGGAATCTGGGTCGGGATTCACCATGAAGGGAAACACTCGGACTCCTCCTGAACTCTTGGTCCTGGAGGCCGACATCCCTAGCATAACTCATTGGTCCGGCGGGTTACGAAGCAACCACAAACGTCAATTAGACTTGCTAACCCTAACAGGGTTCCCTGGCTGATACCATTTACCTGTTGAATTGGCCCAACCAATCGAGGTTCATGCTCAGCATGCACTTGGACTACTTACTGCCAAGTGAAACGGTGAGTGCAGCGCTGACTAACTGGGGCAAATTGCATGGGATAAAACTTTCCATCTAACAAGAGTGCAGACTGTGCTGGACCAATATGAAGAGACACTATGAGCAGGTTGGAAGAACATACCCCAAGGGTTTATTTACAGGAAGGAGGGAGCCACTAAAGTTATGGTGCACATTTAATTACAAGAGGGTATATTTACAGGGTATCTTTACAGCATACAATTCATCAATTTGTGTGGTGCGACATAAGACAATGAATGCATTCAATGTACAGAAGAGCAAAAGAGACACAGAGCAGAGTTACACCGATCTATCCAGCTTATGCACATTACTTAGCACTAACATAACAAGGTACTCATCACACTGATTTCCCTGGAAGGTAGATAAGCAAGAGAGGAAAGGTTAGTTTGAAGTGTTGGCGACCTCTTTGCCTACCCTGCACAAACACGCGGGCTCGTGCCGGTCCAAAGTGTGAGGAATAATCCAAAGTGCGAGCAGGCAGACACAACCCTCGTGTATTCCTCTTGGCACAACTCCTTTGAGTGCAATCGGTGACCCCTGTCAAGCAGCTGAGGCCCTACGGCCTTTTGGGGGCAACAATATGGCTGGCTGTAGCAAAAAATATGCCAAACAATGACAATCAGTCACAGAAAATGACTAAAGGGACACAGAATCCTCCTACGCAAATGCATAAGTCTGTGTGGCCACACCGAGCAGCCGGAATGTGTGCTGAAAAGGATAATGGCTGTGCCTTCTACAGTGAGGAAGGGGATCCCTGCCTTACGACAAGACAGTGTTCTACACCAAAGCTAAAAGCTAAAAAGGTGTCGCCTGTTCTACAACCAACAGCTACTCGGCTCCAGACGAATCTTAGAAGATTAAATGAACAGTGCTGGAGCTTATAGGAGAAGGAAATCATCCTCCACTGCAAAGCACATTCTGTGCATGAATCATGGGGAACTAGCAGGAAAGGAGAAAGGTTCATGAACCAATTGAAACGAACGAAGCTGGCAGCCAAGGCGAAAAGAGTTCCACTAACAAAATTCACTGCAGTAGCTTCAATGATCAAAAGATACATGACCCAGGAAAGAATAAAGGAAATAACTGACAAGGCAAGACAGCAAGCTATTGAAGACATAGATCGGATGACCCAAGAAGGGTGAATCAGTATCAAAAAAAAATCTGGACAAAGAAGGAAAAAGGGATGTTACTATGGACAATGGGATATGGCAGACGAAAAGGCATGAGGAAAGAAAGCACAAACACTTGGGAACAGATAATCTGAAGACTATGCCCTGATAAAGGTAATTTTAATAGGGCAGCACTAAACTCAAAGAAAAACAATATCCTCAAACAGAAAATATTCACAGAGGAGGAATTAATAATCAGAGATGAACAAACTGACAAGACAATAAGAAATGACTGGTCACCTATAAATGGCGACGTACCACCAACGCCACAATGGAATGACGGGAAATTCATTTTTGATGAGATTCCTAGAGTACAAACTCCCAAAGAAAAAGGAACAACCAACAGAACTTACTGATGTTACACAGAAAATAGAACAAGAGAGGAAAACAGAAACAGATGAGATTTCAAATTTAATCACAATAACAGAAACAGAAATTGGGAAACAGATTGGAGAATTGAGTAAAGAAACAAAACTGAAACCTCCACAATAGGACCAGAGAACGATAAAAGGAAATGTTTCAGCAGCACCCGTAGGGAAAGATCTACTCGAAGTTACGAACTCAGATCAAATAGTACCTTTGCAAACAAAACAAACAAAAAAAGAGCAACAAGGATAGATTACAATGAGGAGGAGAATAATAGACAACAGAATGAAGAAGAGGAAGAGAAGGCAGACAATTATCAGCGTAGGCTAGAAGACGAGCTAGCTAATAAAATAAAGGAAATCAAATTAATAACACCCAAGCAAAGACCACATCACCACCTAATAAACAACAATAAACAGTTGAAGATACAAGTGAGGAGAATAAACCAAGCAGTCACGAAAATGCTCCAAAAATCACCTAATTTAAGAGAAATTAACGATGTGAGTTTTGCAGCAGCACTGAATGTCCAAGATAAAACAACAGGTAAACAACGACACAAAAAGATAGATTTGATAACCTGACCAGAAACAAAACACCACCATGGAAACAGAGACTTGAGAAAATTAGCCGATCTGAAGGTGGAAAGTAACAATAGAACAATTCAAGAGGAGAAACAGAAGTTTCAAACTCATGAAAAGAATCAGACAAATATAAAATAATTACAACATGGAAACAATGGACAAGAACCATTAGCTGCCCATAAAACTCCAAATATGACTGATAGCAAGGAATATAAAATAAAAACTCTGATGAGGCCAACAATAGAAGAAACCAAATTTTACAGTTTGAAAACAACCCAAAAAGTTATACCGAGAGTTCGGGAAACAGAAACAAATGTGACCAACTCCCCATAAAGAGAGGACTAGAAAAATTTTGGAAGGTATATTTGAAGATGAAAAAACACACACAGGAAGCAGATTGGATTACAACACTTGGAAAATAAAAAAACAACATCTACAGGAAATGCACCCAATGACAACTGATGAAGAGAAAATTAGGAAACATCTCGCAAAAGCACCGAACTTCAAATGCCCAGGCCTGGATGGGATTCCAAACTTCTGGCTAAAGCAATTACATGCTCTCCACCCTCCACTATGCTTGAACAAGGGGAACAGCCAGTGGATGAATGGTTCACAGAAGGCAACACTCTTTTAATCCCAAAATCTGAAGAAACCCATCTACCCAACAAACATAGACCAATAACATGCCGACCAATAACAAACAAACAACATTTTAACAGGTATAATCACCGATGCAGTTTATAAACACCTCACTCAACAAGGAGCTTTAGAGGCAGAGCAGAAAGGATGTGAGAGGGGATGTGGTGGAAAATAGACCATTTGTTGTTAAACAAAACCACACTCGAAAACTGCAAGCTCTGACAAACTAACCTATCCACTGCCTGGATAGATCCACAGCCACAAATTACAAGGTGACAGTATCCCCCCCCCCCCCCCCCCCCCCCTTCCTGTTTTGCCTGGCTCTGGACCCACTGAGAAACCTCATCAATGAGCAACATGACCAAAGAAACAAGAAAGGTGACATACCTACTGTACATGGATGATATAAAACTCTTCACCCCAAATGATAAGAAATTGGCAGATCAACTGAAACTAGTAAATCAGTATTCGGAGGACATCCGAATGGAGTTTGGTCTTGACAAATGTGCCAAATGCACATTTGTACAGGGAAAAACAAGAAAAACATACATCTCAATCAAAGTACAACAATACAGGAACTAGAAAACAAAGCATCCTACAAATACCTCGGAATAGAAGAAGGCCCCCAGGTAAAACACAAAACAATGCCTAAAATAATCAGCAGAGTACTTACGCAGAATAAGACTAATTCTGAAGTCGTCCCTCTCCCCAAGAAACAAAACCAAAGCAATAAATCAACTTGCAGTGTCGGTATTCCAATATAGCTGTGCAATTATAAACTGGCCACAATTGGAGATCAACAATCTAGACACCAAAACAAGGAAACTTCCAACTATTCACTGGATGTTCCACAAAAACCAATGCATACCGAGGTTGTACTTACCCAGACAACAAGGATTGAGGTGGTTTGACGGAGCTTAGGATGACATTTGTACACGAACAAGAAAACATAGACCAGAAAAGGTATCCTTAATCCATTTAGCAACAAACTTCCAAAAACAGCAAATTATGGATACCACACAGAAAAACGAAACAGAAACAAATACAGCCCAATTGATAGCAAATAAAAAAAATATACCCGTGCGGGAGTGACGGTCATCTCTGCGAGAAACTAGCCTTCCAGCTGTTAAAATAAAAAAGTGTTGCGGTGTTCCGAACGAGAGCCGAATAGGGTCTATTTCTGACTTACCACACAGCTGTAGCTGTCTACTGGACACCAATCACCAAAATTTATATACTATACTCTCCTCTGCACTAATGCAACGAGTCCGTCAAATAATGTCCAGTAGGTAGATGGCCAAGAGGTCGTAGAAGTAGGTGGTATAATCACTATCACTCTATGTAGTAGAGTAGGTAGGTACAGTAGCAAATGGCAGACAGACAACTACGACACAAACCAGTCAGTCAGGTGATTTGATGGGTAGATACGTAGGCCGAGCCTTTTTGTTTTCCAATCTCTTAAAAGCATGAGTTCCTGTTACTAGGGTGTAGTGTTCTCGGGTCAGGAGGGATTTTTGGCCAACTTTGAAGTCACGTGACGCAAAAACGAAAGCGAATATCGAAAATCCGGCCCGACTAAAATCTTAGATATTGTCCCATAGATTCATATGCCACAATCAAATTCAAGATAACTTAAGAATGTAGGAGGAGATAGATTTTGAAAATCGTCATTTTGCAACCACATGAAGCAGTTTTCGCAAAATTCAAAGTCACGTGACGTGTAGTATTCGAAGATATCGGTATTCTTTCGAATGGACATGAAGACAAGGTCAGCTGCTATGCAATGACACCATTCACTAACTTTTACCATGCCCAGTAGAGAATATATAGCCTCCTGAAGGTAGGCAGTTTTTGCAAACTTTGAAGTCACGTGACGCGAAACGAAAGCGAAATTCGCAAATCCGTCCTGACCAAATTTAGATATTGTCCCATACATTCATATGCCACAATAAATTCAAGATCGCTTGAGAAATGTAGGAGGAGATAGATTTTGAAAATAGTCATTTTCGCATTTTTTGCCAATTTGAAGTCACGTGACAACGAAAACGAAAGCGAAATATCGAAAATCCGGCCTGACCAAATTTAGATATTGTCCCATAGATTCATATGCTATATCAAATTCAAGATTGCTTGAGAAATGGCGGAAGAGATAGAATTTGAAAATCGTCATTTTCGCAACTTCAAAGGCCTCGTGACCTTGACCTTGACCTTCAGTGACCTTGAAAGTCATACCATCGTGTACGTCTCATCGACCTCTATCAGGATCACTAATGACCAGATCTCCCGCTTCAACTTCCATTGTGAACGGACGGACGGAACGGACATCGACACCCATATTATTAGGTGTCATTGCTTGAAGAGATGACCTAAAAAAGGAAAACCACAAAAATAAATATCAGCAGATATACTCTGACAAATGGGATAATGACAAAAGAGCAGGAAGATTAAAAAAAAGAGCTGGACAGAACAGGGATCGACAAGGAAGGCTCTTTGGAATGGCTGACTCTCTTCTTATGGTATCCAAGGTAAGCTCCACTCATGGCTCACGGATTTCCTCTCCAGTCACAGTCAGCACGTGGCTCTTCATGGAATTCTCTCATCGCCTCTTCCTGTCCAGGCTGGAATTCCTCGAGGCAGTGTTCTGGGCCCTGTGCTTTTTCTGGTTTTCATCAATCATCTCTCAGACTCTCTAGAAAATCCTCTATCTCTTTGCTGATGACTGTTTTTGCTGATGACCATCTGCCGTACCATCTCGCATCCCTCAGATTGGCAAGCAGTAGCCTCTTCACTCTCTGCAAATCTGGATAAAAATCACAAGCTGGTCCAACACTTGGAACATGTCTTTCAATCCTGACAAATCTCACTCTCACGATGTCTCTCCGAACGGACCGTCTGGAATCCCCCACCCCCTACTTTCTCAACAACCTTCTTTAAGAAGTACTTTCATTCAATCTTTTTGGCCTCACTATCTGCCATGATATTTCCTGTGAAAGACACATATTTAAGCTGGCCTCGAAAACTCGTCGCCGACTGGGCATCCTCCGTCATGCAAAATCCTTATTTGGCACACCTGAGCTACAGACCTCATACAAAGCTTTCATCTGCAGCCTGATGGAATACTGCTCTCCCCTCTGTGGTGGTACTCCTGCGTCTCACCTAGCTCGGCTTCACGCTGTGGAAACCAAGGCATTTCGGATCATTGGTATCTCCCGCGATGAAGCGGAGACTTTGGGTCTCTCTCACTCTCTCACCACAGGGAGATCGGTGGTCTTTCTGTCTTACCATCTCCTCTCCGGCCTTGCACTGCCAAAATCAAAAATCACTGCTCCTCTTTTTTCCCACCTCTGGAACAAACTCCTCCACTCTCTTCAATCCCACTCTCCCCTCCAAGTCTTCAATACAGCAGTTCACCACAATCTCTTATCTTCCCCATCCAAAACCACAATCTTTTCTACCACCATTAATCCACCCCATCCTTGTATCCCGTCACACCCCTCTTCCTTCCACCACAGATCTCCTATTATCTCTGTTCCGCACCACCTGTTAAGCAATAACAATGGACAGGAATCGAACATTTTCTGCATTTACCATCAACACAATTTAATTTTCCACGTTTAAAGAAAGATGCGATGCATCAGCAATACATAAATAAAGCAATATATAAATAAAAAATTCGGAAATGCTCTATGACCCTCCCACAAGCCGAGTTGTCATTATGGACGCGGAGATTGCCTGGAAACCGCTAAGCCACGTGGTTTGATCCAGAGGAAGGAGTGAGGTCAGAATACCTGTGAAGTATGAAACTGCTGATTTGATATTGTGATTTCAACAGCTTTTGAAGCCGTTTGTAGATGATTAAAGAAAAATTATAAAAATGTTTGCTTTCGGAGGATTGCTGAAGGAAGTATGCAATGAGGGAAACTCGCGTGTGTTCGATGTGGCGCTGAACAGAGAGGAGGCGAGAGAGTACAAAGAGAGAAAGAAAGCACAAACATTGGGATCCGAAGGGATTGTTCTCCACGACGTCTGCTTTTACGCCACATAATGGCTGCAGTTGAGTTACTGAACCGAGTAGTGTACAGTAACGACTTTCTTGTCTAAGCTGGTAAAGTGCTCCCACCCTTCTATGGTTGAACCTTTTCCCCGATTTTCCCTTGAAGGTTCGGGAATGATCCGTTTTCTCCAAGGTTCTTTGAGAGCGAGGTCAGAACACCTTCCTTCAGAGCGGATCTTATTAGTCTAGATGCCAAACAGCCATTTCAGGGCAAAGCATTGGCTTAGCGTCATAATGAAGTTTTTTTGGTTGATTCATCATCTCTGAGCTATCCTGAATCAGAATCAGCCGGGTGCCGGACTCGCACCCTTGAGGAATTTTTTTAGAAGCGAAAAACAAAATGGCCACACCGACTTTCGATAAATTCTGTTTTGGGCTATATCTTCACTTCTAATGCACTTACAAACACCATTTTGGTGTCTACTGCTATGTTTCATGTGACAGACAGGGTAAACGTTGATGATTCTCTCAAGATTGGACACAAGAGATGGCGAATTTGAATCTGGATGGCCAACAAGCTTCAACAAGACACTAACCAAGAAAGTGACCTTGATGACTTCGACCAAAAAGAGCATCAAGCTGGATGGAAGGCCAGTATTGATACCGAATTGATCTACACCCGAGTCATATGTCCCAAATACAGGGATATTGATATCAAGGATGTCCTCTCTTACGAACTGTCCCCGTCCCAGCCTCCTTGTTTGATGAGAGCGGTGCGATGTGGGCTCAGTCGAAAGCAATCCTGAAGACGAAACTCCAAGTTGAGCAATCAAGTCGAATCCAAGGTGTTCCAGATGCTGTCATCATTGATGGATGCGCCATGTTATGGACTGTACATTGGCCCACAAATGCACAGTTGAGGATTATGTGATCAACTTCATGGGAACCATCAAATACCACCTGGAGTGTTGTGACGATACCTGATTTTCGACAGGTACATCAAAATCAGCACGAACAAATGCCGAGATCCAGTCACGCAGGTCATGATTCAAGTCGAAACATCAACTCAACTTACGCACAACACTTCCAGCGCAAAAAGTGGTCAAAGATTCTAGAAGGGGGGAGATGCGTCGAGCTAAAGCTTTGGAAAATATTTTATAGTCGGAAGTTAAAAGAGAGATTGGGCGCCAGTTGCCAATAAGCTGAGGGTCCCCTTTTTCGGTAATAAACTAATTACTGCTCTACGACAGCTCATTGGCAATTCCCCACATTGTAAAGAACTAGTAAAGACTCCAAAAGCTCTGGACCTAATAAAGACCAAAAGGATTTGTAAAACTCGACTGGGAGGCCGTCTAGTCAAGGAGATTTTCCAGTCGGCAGAGAGAGCAAGCGAGAGTGTAAGTTCTTCCAAGGAAGGTAAGGAATCAAGCTGATCCCTTTGAGTAGCACTTAACATGGGTAGATCAGACGTGAAGTATTGCATTGCATCATTGTCAACATCGTTTGCCATAAGCACGTCTGAGAAGAAGTTATAGATCTCCCTCTTTATGCTATCTTGTGATGTCACAATGTCCCCAGTTGAGAGCTTTAGGGTTTCAATTTGCCTTTGATGGGTGGTCTTTTTATCAAAATGAAAGAAAAATTTTGTTGGCGAGTCCAAATTATAAATCATATCCATCCGTAATCAGATCATAGCACCTTTCACTTGATAGTCAACAAGATCATTTAGAAGGGCCTTTTTTCCAGTAGCAGATGGTTATTTTGTTGTACTGGGGTTGTTTGCAACATCAGATTGTAATTTCAGTATTTCTTTTTGTAGTTCAATCCTTTCCTTTTTTACACTAAAAGATGAGAAGTGATTAAACTGTTGGCAAAAGACGGCAATCTGTGCCTTTGCATAGTCCCACCATAATCTAGGTTACTTAAAGGTCCTATGACACGCAAAAGTACTGAAATTTCATTTATATATGTCCTAGAGGAGTTTTTCATCGTGATTTCAGATCTGACAATGTTTTTTCACAATACTCATTCTGTAAAATGTAAAATGAAAAAAACAAACCTTTTCGGGAACGCCCTAAAATTCTCCTGAAAGGGGCAACCCACATGACGTCAACTACAGGATGTCAAAGGCTGCACGTAAATTACTCGGGTTGGTGGCTACGTGATTCTATTGGCTTCCTGTGTGTTTCCACATTTGATTGGTCGACTCAATCGCTTCGTTCATTTCTGCTTAAAAAAATCGAACATTTGGTTTTGAATAATGGATGACATGGACTTTGATTTGTCTGGTAACGACAGTGAGTGTGAGAGAAATGAAGGATTTTGGTCTGAATCACATGGAGAATTGTCGGATAACGTAGTCGCGGGAGGTGAAGTTCAGGCAGCTGGAAATGAAGTACGGCCTTACCAGTTCGAGCCCGAAGCAGAAAAGCAGAGGAAACTGGCGATGAAATTCCCGGAGTTCATGATGATCGGGAGGACATCGAAGGAAGACTTGGCAATAACAACTGGTTAGACTAAATCATATTCGTAATTCAATAATGTAAATTCGACTTGCATACTGCTCGATATCAGAAATATTTAGTGAGGTGACGTGAACAGCACAGCGTAGCGGACATGTTTCTCAGCAAATAATAATCACAAGCAAGCCAGCGCATGTCATCGGCCGTATCTCTCGCGCATAAAACTAAGCAATCTCGCTGTTCGGATACAAGAAAACTTGTGTGCAGAACACACCTTGCGACACAATTGTCTGGAGTAGTCCGATAAATGGACGTCTGGTTTATTTTTATTTATTTTATTCCTACTGTCGTCATGTAGCGCCAATAGAAAACAATGAAGAAAAGAGAAAATAAAAGAAAGCTACAGCACGTCAGATTTATCGGCTGAGTCAGACGGACGACGGATTTATCGGACTAGTCGGACGGACGACGGATTTATCGGACTAGTCAGACGGACGACGGATTTATCGGACGGACGACGGATTTATCGGAGGACGACGGATTTATCGGCTAGTCGGACGGACGTTATGGCTAGGACGGACGACGTTATCGGCCTAGTCGGACGGACGACGGATTTATCGGACTAGTCGGACGGACGACGGATTTATCGGACTAGTCGGACGGACGACGGATTTTCGGACTAGTCGGACGGACGACGGATTATCGGACTAGTCGGACGGACGAGCGGATTTATCGGACTAGTCTAGTCTAGACTCTAGAGATCTCGAGTCAATCCACTCTGTGCGAGTTTCTGTATGTGACGTCAACGCTGCGATTCGCTGAAGTCAACTTTTTTAAGGGGCGGGGCATAGCAAGTTGTGAAAAGCACCAGAAATGATCGAAATATTGCTCTAATTATCCCATTTTTGATAAAAAAAACAAACATGGTGATTTCTTCACCAGGAAGGTCAAGTTATATATAAATAACCAGAAAGTTTTGCATGTCATGGGACCTTTAAACTATTCTTTCGTTCGATGAGGCTATTCCAAAACACTCTAAAGGCTTCACAAAAAGTAACATTCTCAAGTAACATGACGTTAAACTTCCAATACGGAGTGCCATGTTGCTGCAGAGCAAGCTTAAAGGAGAATGTTGTGACCAGATGATCAGAGAAAAGAGAAGGCACGATATCAGATTTTAATATCTTATCAAGCATTGTAGCATTGACATAAATTCTGTAAACCGAGCTGGAGTGGGTCTCTGGGACACACATCTTAACCAAGTGAACTGACGTTGTCTGGGGTGTTGATACGCCAAACATCCACGAGTCCACCAGTTTTTAAATTTTTTCCAAAGTGTTGGCAGATTTTGGATGTGGCTCCACACGTTTTCTGTCTAAAGCAGGGTCAAGGTAAAGTTGAAGTCACCACTCATTATAAGCAACAGTTCAAGTCAATTGTGCTTAGAAAGGCCTCTAGTTTAAGGAAGAAGTTATACTTTCAGCATTCTCAATGGGGGCATAAATGTTTACAAAAATAAAGATTTGATTGTTGGCAATGAACTGAAGACAAGCCAGACGTCCAGGAATTATTCATTATAATGAACTTCGAGAGCGTTAATGAAGGAGAGACAAAGAAAGCAATCCCGCAGTGAAGGAATTGATATCACTGAAGAACCACTGACCCTTCATGAGCCTTCTCCATGGGGCTTGGGCAGTCAGATCTCCATGCGTTCTTGCAATAACAAGACGTCCAGGTGCAAACGCCGAGTCAGATCTTTACCTGAACTTTGCGTTCTAAACTAGAACCACCATTTAATGTTTAGACTTCCGAAATTGACATTCATGTGCTTAGAAAGGGAAAGAAGAAAAATAAATAAATAAGAAAAACACACCATGAGGACCTCACTTAAGAAGCTCCTGTCGAGCTTTCTGGATCATTTTTTTTTAACCTGTGCTTCTGAGCCTCAGTGAAGTCCATGAAGTGGGGGACAGGGTTAGCGCACCATTCGTTCAATTTCCGTAATAACGACCGTGGGAACTCAAGTGAAAAGATCTTTCAGTCAATATTCTCTCTAACGGATAAAAATCCCTCAAGAATCCCGAATCTCGTCACTCAGAAGATCCTGCTTTCAGCACTTGAAACAGAGGGATCCGCTTGACTTCCACCCATCAGTTCTCACATAAGGGAGAATCGATCTTGTGATTTCGTTTCATTGTGAGTATCACAATGATTTGCTCGTTTCAATCCACACAAACCCTTCAGGTCAAGGGCTTATTACAGAGTCCCCTGGAGCATGCGAAAGTAAGAGATGGACTCTCAAGCGCCGTAGAATGCCACGTGCTCGTCTGATGGTCACCTCCAGATGAGGGCATAAACGATAAGACTCGGGCGATCCCTTAGAGTTCTAGTCCAGATTATTGTGTTAGACGTAGACAGAGTAAAATTTTCTCATGGACCTCGCCGCCATGCCCTGTGGAGTATGGGAAGCAGTCCACATTAGAACGCCCGGTGTGAGGGACGTGCTCCGGGGGGGTTGGAGAGCGCTGATTGGGACTTAAGGCAAGTTCAAGATACGATGCTCTTTGAGTGGATAGCTTCATAACAAGTGGAATCGTGCTGGTTATTCTTACATTTCCAAAAGACACAAGCTTCTGATACAGTGGAATCCAGTAAATACATTTTCACTGATTCGCCCTTTAGCCAGAATGTACAACACAGTGGTGCAAAGAAGTAACGGTTGCTTTATTTTGGAGAACAGAATGGAATCCCCCTCGACTTACAACTTCCATCGGCTCATGGAGGGGGATCGTCCACTCGAGCATACGCGTTATGACTCCCCGTGACGTCATGTGAGCGCGTAGTCCACTTTGTGAAACGCAGTTGTCGCCGCCGCAAATGTAGGGGCAGGTTCCACCTCGATCTACGGTTACTCCTGCGTTTCGTTAAGGCGAAACTTAACGCATTAAGCGGAGCTGTTTGTACGATCGAGTGCCGGAAGGCTGCGTTTCCCAGAGACAAAATACTGCTGTCATATGTCCCAGCGCACCACAACCAAACACTAGGGTCAGTGAGTTAACAATACTCGAGTAACGTTGAGCTATTTGACAGAACTTAAATAAACGTCAGAGGATAATCTGTTAATACGAAAAACCTGCTACGGAAAACACATCACGTACTGGCAGCGTTCGTTGCGCGGCAGGCCCAAAGGAGCATAAGAGACACCAGGTCCCGATGCGCTGTACCGCGTCAGATAGACATCACCGCCAGGAAGATGTCGGACATTTGAGAAAATAACCGACGTTAACAGAGCGTTAACTAAATAAGCACACATTGGAAGGCCCAAAGCGAGGTACACCTTGTTGGATGCGATGAAGCATGAGGTCTCTCGTCGACCACAAAGCACGTGAAACCGTTCTCATCCGAATGTTAGACGCGCTGACGGCGGGCTCGACCTCACAACCCGATAATTCACGATGCGAGAACATATGCCTTCCAAGGCCCCCCAGCTGATGAAGACGCCCCGGGGGAGAGCAGGCGATCGCCATTTGCGCGATTAACCCGCTTCCGACGCGAATATCGCTGCGAAGAGCGGCCGCCATGTTTTCACCATCACACGACCGATGCGTCTCCTACCGTGAAAGGGAAGTCACAAAACACCCCGAAGACTTTTCCGCAGGAAAACCCCTTGGAAAGGAGCGGCTTAACCTCAACACAAAAAGGGAAAGTTAAAGAAAAGTAATAAGAAGAAGCCTAAAACGAAAAGGTGAAAAACAGAGACAAGTTTGAAGGAGCGACGAACAGAAAACCTCAGTAGCAAAACCGACGAGTACACAAACGGTATCGCGTGCGCCACGGAGCCTCCTGTCCGCTCATCAGCAGCAGCAAGGGAAACATGAGAAATACCCACGAACAAACAACACGTAACACATGAAGAAAGCATAGTGGACACAAACCACACACAACGAGAACAGAACAGAGAGAAATGAAAGAAGAAAGTAAAGAGAGTAGAGAGAGAGAAAAAAGAGGAAGAAGGAAGAAAGAGAGAGAAAGAAAGAGAGAGAAAGAAAGAAGAAGAAAGAAAAAGAAAGAGAATAAGAGAAATGAAAGACAAAGAAAATAGAGAAGAGATCATTTTATATTAAAAAAAAAAAAAGCCTCCCAAATGATATACATTTTCAATACAGAGAAGAAAGAAAACCAAAGAAACAATTCTGAAGAAAGCAGATAAATTCGGATTATATAAAAATCACAGAAAACGAACACATCCCTCGACTGCAAATAACCTCTCTTTCAAGTACGACCAGTTTTGATAGTCAGAACGCGGCTAACTCTTCCAAGTACTGAAAAAAAGCAAAAATCCAATAAACATGCGAGCTTTCATACAAATTTGGAACCACCAAACAAGCATACCTTCCATCACCTTCCCGCAAACACCGATCAAGGTTCTTTTCCTGACTTGTTATAAGGCCGTGCCGACTATTGGCCAAAGCAAAAGGCAGACCACAGGGCAATGGACCGGAATGTAGGAATACCATCCATAGAATGACACCAATGTTAAAATTCAATCACCAAACCTCACAAGAACATCCGACGTAAAAATAAATAAAGTCAACGTGGAATCACATAGATCGAAAGAAGTGTTTGTCAAATTCCTGACAAAACACGAATTCACCTGACAGAGCAGATATGAAAAGGTGTAATGATGATAAGGAAGATCCAGTACGTCTCCCATGGGAGCACATTACGTGTGGTACAGGAGTAAAACTCTCCAGGTGATGAAAAAGGGGAGAACAAGTAAGAGGCCTCCTCCATCGAACCTGCGCTGCATGTGACCGCTGCAAAAATAAACTTTTACACAACCAACATAAAATTCCTTCTTTGTTGGGAAGGCATTGAAGCCTAGCTAAGAAGGGGACAGAAGAGGGCGTGCCCAAGAGAAAAACACGATAACGGAGCTTCAGGAAAGGTAGAGAAGAATTTCGCGATGTGCATGTTTCATATGCTTGGTGGCCGCCCCAACAGGTCGCACTTGGTATCCCAAACCCACTACAAAACTCGCACGATTCGAGAGGATCCGCAACACCCGACCAACTGCCAACACACGGTCCCGAATCCACTGCGCTGCCCTGAAGAATGACTCGACAGATTTTAACGCCCTTAGTCTAAAGCGTGAATAAAAATCACGATCACAGCATCCATGGAAAAAGATGAGAACAAGTTCTCCAGAACACTTTCTGTAAGAATGAGCTCCTAGTCAGAGCTGGCCATGCATTCAGAAGCTATGTAAGAAACCAGAAAGAGGGGGATCGTTGATTTGGAAAGCACATGAAGAGCAGTGGCATCAGCCTCGCAGTCCGGCCAACACATCACCGAGCGAGCGCTGACCCATTAAGAGGGTCCGCATGTATGCATGCGAACACACAGCCAGAGGCAAGAGCCATTTAGCCGCCTTATGTCGACCCATGCCTGTCCTCCACGCAGGGGTAAACGAGGACCCAGCCCTCAGGCCAGTGCCCCGCCAAAAAGGACACGAAAGCACTCTGACTGTGACCGCCACACCGCTGGAGATCGCACGAAGACCCCATAAGAGGCCCCAATGTGGAGAACCAAGACTCCACGAAACGGGTACAAGACTCATCATTCTACCCCAACCAACCAAGCAAACCACCCCATTGCTACGGTATATACCTAAGAACACTCCAAGGAACTCACACCACATTGCCCAACAGGAGCAGGGAATCTGGCGCCAAGTTCACAACACCGGAGCCAAAGGGGCCTCTTTGCCAATTACTTTCTAGAACTTAAATAACAAACAATAAGAACGAGATCGCATATACTGCTATGAAGCACACAAGTCACGAGCGCAACCGGTGCTGACTGCCGGTCAGCGGACTAAAAACCCTGTTATGCATCAGTGCAAAGATAACAAGAAGGGGTTCGATGAGAGAGCATAGAAGCCCCAGAAGAGAGGCCCGACTCAATTCCCTTTAATAGAAAGGTGCAACCAAGTTCAGTTAAACTACC
>CM068961.1:98905499-98916168 GCA_035128595.1 Eptatretus atami
CAAGAAGCTGTGGGCTCTTTCTCTCTCTATCTCGGGGAAAAGGTATGTGAGGAGAAAACAGGGGGATGGGAGGGAAGGAGAGGGGAGGGGAGGGGAAGAGATGAACCGAAGGGCAAACCGCAAAATAACAAGGACAGATGGGCGGGGTGGGTGACAACGGTGCGAGGGAAGGCCGAAGCGTGAGGTCTAACGAAGAGGGGAGGGTGGGAGCACACATAATGATGCGTAAAAGGAAACAAAGGAAGGGAGGTGAAAAACGATGCGAAAGGGGATAGAAAGGCGAAAAAACAGGGCACATCACAGCTCACCGAGACCACACAGCTGCCATGACACTCCACTCGACTCACCAACAGCCAGCAGGGGAGAGAGAGTGAGACATGAGACATGAGACATGAGACATGAGACATGAGACATGAGACACGAGAGAAAGAGCCATGGATAAATTGATGACAGAGTGTTAAAATATATGAAATGCAATGTGGTTTCATGCCAGGAAGGGGCACGATAGAGACAATTTTTTTATAGTTAGGCAATTACAAGAAAAATATCTGGGGAAAAAATGAACAACTGGAGTTGTTGTTTATTGTTGAATAAACAACAACTGCCTCAGGAAGTGGTGCAATGGTCCATGAGAAAGTTATGTGTGGAGGATTGGTTAGTTAGGGTAGTCATGGCAATGCATGGTGGTTCAAAAACCTCTGTGAGGGTAAATAGAGTGCAGAGTGAGGATTTTGAAGTGAAAGTAGGTGTTCATTAGGGGTCAGTCTTGAGTCCAATCCTGTTCATCATGGTTCTTGAGACTGTATCACAGGAATTGAGGAGGCTCACCTTGGGAACTCCTGTATGCTGATGACCTGGTGCTAATAGCCGACAGGGTGGAAGAGGTATGGGTAAATATACAGCATGGAAGGAGGGTATGGAGGCCAGAGGACTGAAAGTGAATACAAAGAAAACAAAAGTACCGATTATAGTGGTGTGGGAGAAGGAAGTGTGGAAAAAGAGGGAGGTGGCCCTGTGCTGTCTGTAGAAAAGGTGTAGGTAGCCATTCAATATTGTGTAAATTGTAAAATGAGGACAAAGCACAGAAAGAGCAGAGGGAGCAAGACCAGAAAGGAGATGATAGAAGATGGAGAGACCACCGACCTGTCTGCAATGGGTAAGTGATTTGATTACTCGTATTTAGTTTCAAGTAATTGTGATCACACCATGAAACAAAAGTTTCAATACTCCATCTGTACGTTTGTTTCACTGTCCTTATGATAACCAACAATCACTGTGTCATCATCATATTTCAGTTTGTTGACATTATCCAATTTTGAAATACAATCATTTGTATGTAATGACAAACAAAGGGGATAACACGCAGCCTTGTAGAATTCCAGTGTTCATAATCAAATGTTCTGAAAGTGTGTTCTTGACTTGAACCTGTTGAAATCGGTCCTGTAGAAAATATCTGATCCACAGAATCAACGACGGTCAAACACCTCGACCTAGATTCTGCAGCTTCGGGATGAGGTGATGTGTTTGAATCGTATCGAACGCTGAGCAAAGGTCAATGAACGTTGCTCTTGGGGAGCAGCAGATCAGCAAACTGAAATTTCTCAATGTACTTTGAGACTGCATCGAGGAAATGTTTCATGATGATCTTCTCGAAGCATTTCCTGACAACTGAGGTCAGTGCAAGTTGTTGTGCACATTCTTTCAGTCAACACCTCGTCACAGAGCCTGTCTGGTCCTGTTGCCTTGCGGGGATCTAGACATTTTTATTTTTTTTTGTATACCTTGTCGAGGCTCGTGTAGAGCTAACACACAACGCACAGCAAGGGGGGCATGAGACAAGAGGGGAGGGAGTCGGAAGGAAAAAACAGTGGAGAACAGAGACATTAGGAGATCTGTGGAAGGGAGAGGGATGGGACAGGGAACATGGGGAATAGAAGATGGACATTACGGGGACTTTCAGGAAGGAAAGCAGGGAATTTGAAGGAGGTGGGCTTGGGTGGATTATCGGGGGTAGAAAAGATCGAGGATTTGAATAGGGGATGATAAGAGGTGGTGGTGAACAGCTGTTTTGAAGGCCTGGAGGGAAGAATGGGAATGAATAGAGTGAGGGAGTTTATTCCAAAGGTGGGGAAAAAGAGGAATGAAAGAGTGAAGGTGAGCAGTGATTCGTGATTTTGGTAGTTTTACCAGAAGGGGGTCGTTGGCGGACCTTGAACGCCATGTGGAAATGTGGTGGGGACAAATCGCAGAGAGAGCAGGGGGGGCGAGGCTGGAGAGGAGACGGTAGAAGACAGAAAGACCACCGACCAACCTGCGGTGATTGAGTGAGAGGCCCAAAGACTCAGCCTCATTGCGGGAGATGCCAATTTGAGTTGTTTTTCCACTTCCCTCATGTTGATGGTGATAAGCTGCTCTTGTGTATCAGATGGAACAGATAGTTGTTCTTTGATTTGATCACTTCAATCATTGCTGTCAATGCAGCAGAAAAACTGGTTCAGTGCATCAGGAATTCTTACGTTGTTTTCTGAGTCAGAAAATGGATCAGCCTTCTTTTTGGGAAAGCTTGTGATATTTTTTAACACAGAGAGCCAAGTAGCTCTGGAATCATTGTTGTAAAATAAAATGTCTTCCTACTGGTCAGCTTGGATGGCGGCTGTCAGCACACTTCCCATATCCAGTGGATGTACTTCAGATATTCTGTACTTTACCCATCTCACTTGTGGCAGGTTTATCCACTGAACTCATGATTTTTCTTTCCTCTTATTCAAAAAGTACTCTTTCTCAACACGAGGACTTGGTTGGAGATTAGAGAAATCCGTTTATTATTATTGTTTCTTTTTTTATGCAATGTCGAGGCTCGTATGAGAGCTAACACACAGAACGTACAAGAGGGGTGGGAGAGGGAAGGAAAAAACAGTGGAGAACAGAGACATGAGGAGATCAGTGGAAGGGAGAGGGATGGGGTGGGTACGCAGGGAAAACAAGGTGGACACAACAGGGTCTTCGGGTCCTTACATGACAGGGAATTTCAGGAAGAAAGTAGGGAATTTGAAGGAGGTGGGTTTGGGTTGGATTCTTGATTTTGGTAGTTTTACCAGAAAGGGGTTGCTGGCGGACCTTGAGCGCCCTGCGAAAATATGGGGGGGGGGGGACATATCTCAGACAAAGCAGGGGGGGCTAGACTAGAGAGGAGACAGTAGAAGACAGAAGACCACCGACCTGCCTGTGGTGAGAGAGTGAGAGACCTAAAGACTCAGCCTCATCGTGGAGATACCAATTATCCTAATTGCCTTGGTTTCCACAGCGTGAAGCTGAGCAAGGTCAGAGGCGGGAGCACAGCCAGAGAGAAGAGCAGTACTCCATCAGGCTGCGGACGAAAGCTTTGTATGTGGTCAGGAGCTCAGTGTGCCAAGAACGGACTTTGCACGATGGAAGATGCCCAGTCGGTGACTGGCTTTGGAGGCCAGCTTGGAAATGTGGCTTTCCAGGAAAGATCCTGGCAGATAGTGAGATACAGAAGCTTGAATGAAAGGACTTCTTCAAGTGGATTGTTGAGAAAGTCGATGGGGGGGGGGGGGGGTGAGGGGGGTTTCCAGACGGTCCTTTCGGAGAGACATTGTGAGAGTGTGAGATTTGTCAGGATTGAAGGACATATTCCACGTGTTGGACCAGCTTTTGATTTTATCCAGATTTGTAGAGAGTGAAGAAGCTGCTGCTTGCTGATCTGAGGGCCCTGTCACACCTTGCGTTTTAGCCAGCGTATGGCAACGTATCAAAATGTATGTAAACGCTGGCGTAGCTGAACTATTGATGGTTTGTTACTTGCCAAAACGAAGTTTTTGCAAGATATGTTAGTCAGTCTGTATGTTTTTATTTTTTTTAATTTTTTTTTTTGTTTGTTTGTCTGTAATCACGAAAAAAAATTCTGCAGAGCACAGTTTTCATTGAATTTTTGTAACTTCGCATATCAGAGGCCTATGGAGGTCCTTTCAGCGCATAAAATTTTGAAGGTCAAGGTCAAAGGTCAAGGTCACTTTGTCGCAAATCAGGGTAATCGACAAAACCCTTATTTTTTGAGTAATTTTGATCGGATCGTCTTCAAACTTCATGGGAATATAGTTCATGGTCTGGGCGCTCAGCTGATTAATTTTTGTGGCGATTGGCATTGACTTCATGTGTTTTTTTTTTGTTGTTTTTTTATTTTTTTTGTCTGTAATCACGTATAAATCACTCTGCAGAGCACAGTTTTCATTGGAATTTTTGTAACTTCGCATATCAGAGGCCTATAGAGGTCCCTTTCAGCGCATAAAATTTTGAAGGTCAAGGTCAAAGGTCAAGGTCACTTTGGTCGCAAATCAGGGGAGTCGACGAAACCCTTATTTTTTGAGTAATTGTGATCGGATCGTCTTCAAACTTCATGGGAATATAGTTCATTGTCTGGCACTCAGCTGATTAATTTTTGGTGCGATTGGCCTTGACCTTCATGGTTAGCGCCTCAGGTCAAACATATTTGACCCAAGGTCAAATTTTCAAGTTTTAGGAACCATATCGTGTAGTACCTCAAATTGAACACCTCGATGAGTGCTTTCTAGATATATCAAGCTTGAAGACATTAGGACGTCATTTGGTGACGTTATGAGGCAAACGCATATTTTTCATGTTACTCTGTAGAACGATTCTCATCGAATCTCTCGTAGGCAGATATTCCTCAAGGAGTCGCTCCTGGTGGATAGCAGCTCTGCTCACCCCAGTGTGTCACACGTGGTCACCTTTTGGCAAGATACGGGTCACCCTAAGGGTGACATTGGTTTATTTCAGTTTGGGCGTATTCATAACGAGTTGGACGTATGCATAATGTATCAGTAACGTAAACAGAACGTTTCGATAACTTATAGATGACTTATACCAACGAATGTTTAGCGTGTTGTCGGCGTTCACAACCTATGCCCAACGATAGTCTAACTTATGCATAGCGCACGGCAGCGTATCGCCGACGATCACGTGGCGTAGCCTATTAATAGGCTTCCGCTCAACGATTTAAATCATAACCGCACTAGAAATTGAAGTGTCAACATCACCATCATGCCGAAGAAAAAATAAAAATAAAAATAAAATCCATTGAGTCTGGAACACTGACGGGTTCCTCCTGTGAAGCCCATTTTTAAATACCAATTCCCTAACGCTGCAATACGCCATTATACGGTAGCTGTAAGTTAGAAACACGTTCAGAAGTTCTGTGGTCGTCCGGAAGACGTCAAATACATCTACATACGTCAATATGTGTTGGAGATACGTTACACATAGGTTCAAAGCACGTTACTCATAGGTTAGAAATAAGTTTCGGGTACGCTAAACATTACCTCGATGTGTTTCGACTTATGAGTAACTTACAAGTAATGTGTGTCGACGTGTGTCAACGATCGCATAACGTGCCTACAACTTATGGCCAGCAATGGTATGCGGAACGTGTAGTCATACGCTGGCATACGTCGAAAAATTTTGAGCATGCTTAAAATTTGTCGACAAGCTCGGCGTACTACGACGTATGCCAGCGTGCTTCAGCGTGCTCTTAACGTATACAAAACTTACCCATAACGTATTCGACGTGTGCCAGCGTTTTAGACAAATTTTTCATACGTCGGCATACGCTGGCTAAATCGTCAAGGTGTGACAGGGCCTTGAGGGATGACAGATGGTACGGCAGACGGTGGACTCATCAGCAAAGAGATGTGGAGGATTTTCCAGAGAGAAAAGAAATCTGCATAACCTCTGACTTCCAGAGTGAGAGGTTATGCATAGCTAAGCTCTTAACAGTCCATCAATATGTCAAACGAAAGTTTTCATATTTTGTAATTTATTTATCAATAATTTGTATTTCACTATTGAGGATGAGGGGTACGGAGTCCTTCCATCCATCCATCCATTGGGGCCATACTCTGTGCAGAGCGTTGGTGCTGCCTCAGCAGTCTTCATCACTATTTGGCACAATCCTGTACAGGTCGCCACTCCGACACAGGATACCAGCATGCTGGTACTCATTTTGCCGACCTCAGAAGGATGACAGGCAGAGTCAACCCCACCTAGTAATAATTCAACAACCAACAGGAATTTGAGCTCAGGATCCTCGGATCCTAAACCCACAACCCTAACCATTAAGCCAACACCAGGCATAAGGAGTCATTCTTGTCTAATTTGTCTGGTCAAACAAGGAAAGAAAACCATCCTGAGCCCAACATAATATATTTATTATTATTTATATTTTTGATGGTTGGGGGGGGGGTGAATTGCCCCCAAATCCCTCCTGAAAAATATCAAATTTCGGTGGCAAAAGTGCTAATTTGTGTAAATCCACAGCATAGTGCCATATTTTATGTCAACATAGCTCGATAAATATCACATTAAAGTGATTCCAATGGAAGCACACCACATATATATTTATATATATTGTTAAGTCTGTGGAAATTCGCAAACCACCATTCAGGACCCGTAGCTGAGATATCTCTTAAGTACATGTGTAGTTAGCCCAAACCCGTTGTCTAGAGGGAATTTATGTGTATCATTCGGGCTGCGATCCTTTGAGATAGCCGTTTTTCTGTTCTATCTTTATTTTGAACCAACCACGTCTCAACCCGCCATCACACAACAACCACCTTAACCACCACGCCAGCCATCGTCACCAACTACAACCACGCTCCAACCCTCAGACAAAACAACAACGCCAACAGCCACGACCTTTACCTTCACAACTCGCTCCCACATCATCGCATCATGCCATTCCCAAACGGCACCATAACCATCAAGCCACCACCAAAAACCCTCCACCGCCCTCACCTCTCTCCTTCTACGGCCATTCCCGCACCACCTGTGAACACTGAGCGTCGGGCTGTCTTGGGCTCGTTCAGCGATACGCACCGAGCCGCGAGCGCAAATAGCGGCCTTTCCGAGGAAAATTCGGATCACAAACGCTACACGCCCACTTCTGATCCGTCCAATTAGGAAGCACGGGGCGGCTTGCCCCGCCTCCAGGCGCGTCTGTGTGAAATCGAGATATGCAAATTCTAGGATCAGGGGAGGTTCACGCCCACTTTTCCCCGTCCAATTGGCGAGCGTGGCTCCGCCCCCGAGGTCATCCTGATCCGGATATTTGCATATTGTTTCTCCTGCCGGCCTATAAAACTGCGAGCGAAAGGCGAATCGTGGAGAGTGTGGCAGTAGCAGTGTGTGTCGGCAGGGCAGAGTCGAGTCGGGTGGCGAAGTCATCGGTGAGCGAGGAAGAGTTGGGTTCTGGAGTCGGCGGAGAAGAGTTGTGGGAAGAGGCAAAGGAGCTCGGGTCCGAGGCGAGAAGGACGGCGGTCGCGACGAGGTCGCGGTGTGAGATCGCTGTCGCGGGACCCAAGCCAGCCAGCCATTCTCCCTCCCCGAGCAAACAATTCCCCTCCCCGCGCTGAGATAGTGCAAAAAGGGGCCCGTTCCCACCCCACTCCAAACGTCATGCCAACGAAACCCGCCAAGGAGCACGGAGTCGGGGCACAGCCACGCGGCCACATCTGCGGCTCGTCCGCCAACGCGTCACGAGGACGCGGGTAGGACCCCCCGGTCTCGCGAACCTGGCCGCTCCTCCAGGTCACGCGCACAATTGGCCTACAGCCCGTCTGCCCCCTTGTCTATGAGGGTGGCTTCTGTCCTTTGCTTTTGAGTAAATGTGTGTTGGCGCCGTCTGAAAAGTAGAACTGTATAAGTGTTGCCGTGTGTGCGCGTAGTCGGTAGTAACTCTGCGTCGTTGTTGCTTTTTGTTTGGTTGCTATATGTGCATTTTGATTACTGTATGGCTGTATATGTGTGCTTTCCGTGTGCCGTGGAATAAATGTGCATTGTGTTGAACTGTTTTCCCGTTTCGCTTCGTCTTTTCTTTAATTGAATCTCCATCCTGCTTCACGTAAGGGGTTCGTAGTGGGCTTAATACGCCCGATAATTAATCGGAACCGTCGAGGCCGACGATAACACCGCTCGGTTATCCTGATAGTATGGAACGGGCCGCCCAAGCGGCTCGTGTCCGGAGTCGACCTGCGGCGAGGTACGATCGCCCGGTTACCATCCGCGTGGGTACTTAGGTAGGTCGAGTTTGGCGAACAACCCTATCCTACGGGGTGGCCGATTGGCACGATTGTGGTGAGGTCGAAAGGCCCACCCGTGACTGGCTCCGGGCGATAGTTCCGGAGGGTCACGACTGCATTGTCCGTCCGGTGGGCGACGTGCCGCGATTCGAGTCACGTGGCCGTTCGCACGCCGGCGGGCGCGAATTCGCACAATAGTATATATATATAATTACATTACTGGATGATTTTTATTTAGGAAGATGCAAGTGAAGGTCATGCTGATATTCCAGATAACCTCGAGAATACAGTCCAACTATGCCAAGTTTATGTCTATTATTCTGTGGATGCAGTCTGCTCGACAGTCCATCAAAAACTGGAGGAACTGGAGAGTTCACAGAACACCGTACCCCACGTTTTGAGAAAAAGGACATGAGAAGGGTCCTTTCAACACTTGCTTTATATTTCCCAACTCAATATTTGCTTTGTTTGTAAACTTTGAATCACATGTGATGACAACTAGATGGAACAGTCCAGAGTTGAACTTTCTGCCAACTCTTGGAGAAACTGATTTCAGAATGATCTTGGAGAAAAGATGCATTTAAACAAACCTCATGTTTTTTTATTAAAAAATTTTCTTTAATGTTTTTTTTTGGATGAAGTAGTTGGCTCTGGCTCGGTTGCATCACAAGGTCGCAAAATTTGCCGCCATTTTTATTTGAATTTTACTGTTCCTCTGCCTTTAGTGTGTGGCAAATTTGATTGATCAAGATGGTGTACAATATTGTCCAAGTACTGCTAAAGTGAATGTTTTTTGGGAAGTGCAAGCAAGGTGATTTGTGTTCAAATATATAATTCCATTGAAATAAAATAAAGGTTCACAGCTGTAGAAAAAAAAATACCATTGATTCACAGGCCCCAACACTTTTCAGCACTTATATGGACTAGATTCTGGGGAGGAAGTCGGAGAGATCAAGCCGCGGTGCAACTGGGGAGGAAGTCGGAGAGATCAAGCCGCGGTGCATCGTTTGGGAATGTCGATCTCTCTCCCTGACCTTGATAATGCAGATGATGCAGTCATCATTGTGGGGGCCCCCAAGGCTCTGCGGATTTGGAGGCGCCGGGATTTAGGTTTTCCTGGGTCAAAACCAAGATGCAGGCTTTCAACAACATTGGATGCTGCTAGCTTGTCTATACCTGTTTGTGGTGAGGTTGTTGAGGTCATGGAGAGATTCGCTTACCTGGGCAGTGATATTCATGTCTGCATGTTGTGCCCCAGAGGTAAATAGACATCTGGGTCAGGCCTTGAGTTGTGGATTCACTGGATCATGAGGTGTGGCACTGTCGGGACCCATGCGTGAGAACAAAAGTCTGAACCTTCAGTCATTGGTGTTTCCAGTCTTGCTATACGGATGTGAGACTTGGACTTTGATCAGGGATCTGAGATGGAGATATAACTCCTTCGGTACCAGGTCTCTTTGGAGAATTCTTGCCTTTCGTTGGTCAGACTTTGTGTCCAACAAGCGGTTGCTGAGAGAGACTCAGATAAGATTTGTTACCTGTATAGTCCGAGCGTCAGCTATGGCTTTATGAACATGTGGTTCGTTTTCCTCATGCCAATCCTGCTCACCAGAGATGTAGATCGAGTGAGGGAAGACGAGGAAGATGGGAAGGACAGGGAGGAATGTAATATTGAGTCATCAGCATATGAGTGCATTTGGTTATTTGTGGTAGAAAGAAGGTCGTTGATAAAAAGAAGGAAGAGTGTTGGAGACAGGACGGAACCCTGAGGTACACCTCTGTTGATCGGGAAGGGGGTCGATGTTGAACCATCAACAATTACGGAGATAGAGCGGTCGGAGAGAAAGCTTGATATGAGAGAGCAGAGTGAAGGAGGAAAGCCAAAAGAAGGAAGCTTGGAGATCAGACCCTGATGCCAAACTCTGTCAAAGGCTTTTGAGATATCAAGGTCGACAACAAAGGATTCCCCAAAGTCTCTCAAAGAAGAGGCCCAGACATTCGTAATGTAAGAAAGGATATCACCTGTAGATCTTGCCTTGCAAAAGCCGTATTGGTGGTCAGATAGAAGTCTATGAGATTCAAAATGCTTGAGAAAATGGGAATTGAGAAGACATTCAAAGACTTTGGAAACAGTTGAAGTCAGAGTAATAGGACGGTAGTTAGAAGAGTTTGAATGATCCCTTATTTAAAATAGGCTGTACTAAGGCATGTTTCCAGGAAAGAGGAAAAGTTGGGGTTTTCAAACAACAACGAAACAACCGAGCAAGCATGGGTGCAAGTTCTGAGCACATTCCTTCAAGACATGAGGAGGAATGTCATCTCACCCGCAGGCCTTGCTTTTGTCAGAGAGAGAGGAGTATTTTTTTAACTACATGAAAAGAGATTATAGGACGACATAGGATTATGAGGGGGCATCGGAGGGAGATGAAAGTTAGAGTCATCCAGAGTGGAGTTAGAGGAGAAAAGAGAACCAAAGAGTTGCTTCATCGGTCGGAGAGATAGCGATAGTATCATCGGAACGGAAAAGCGAAGGAAGGTAGAGCGACAGAAGTTGT
>CM068961.1:98916456-98933956 GCA_035128595.1 Eptatretus atami
GTTGGACTGTTAAATGTGCCAAAGGCCTAAATCTCTGGGGTTCAAAGGGTTATATAAAAATCACATGGTCATTAACCCTTTTAACCCCCCAGTGTAATGTGAGTCATCACATTTGTCGGTTAGTTAAGATTTACAACCACATTCATGTTCTGGGCGCACCTCAGAACGGATGCAGATGCATTGTGGGAAGCAAAAAGCTTGGACACTGTGAAGCGAACAGCTGATGCAAGCTTACATCACTCTGCAAAGCTTACATCGTGTTGTGGAGCTTATACTGCATTGCGAAGTTCACACCTGCGAAGCTTACATCTTGTTGCAAGGTTCATATCGAGTCACAAGGCCATCGATGTGACCAGGCCCAGTCTACGTTTTATCTACATACAAGCGCTACGCGTTAAAGAGGTTTAAAGTGGTCAGTATATCTCTCTATGTAGCTGATTGTAAGACTTCATGGAGTAAGAAAGATTGGAATGTATTTTGGACGCGTTTTCATGTGAACGCATTGCACGTCACGTACATTCGATGCCATTTGAGGTCTGTTTCCTGTTCCTTTGATTTATTGTGGAACTGTAATGCAATTCTGAAGTATTGTTGTCACAAAATATCATTCCTTTAGTTTCGCGGAGCCTTTGGGAGCTCTTCGGAGCTTTTTCGGGAATGAATAAACGGCCAAAGACTTCTGTATGAACACTACTCCTTGTGTCTACATCTGCGTATGACATCCAACGAACCTGCAATTACTACGGTTACGAAATCCTTAACGGCAGATAAGCGCTTGCTGTGGCTTGCTGTTGCGAGTGGCTTGCTGCCATTATACCCAGGACGCATATGGCTTTGACTTGGACTCCACTTCTCATCATATAACCATGTATTTAAAATCAGTGGGAAACCTGCGGCAATGCAGTCTGAGACTCGGTGTGGCCAGATTTTATTGTCTGTGGCTTCCCTTGGGTTCTCGGGTTGGAATCCCAGCCCCTCCCCTTGCTTTCTGAGACTTTGACCTGGAAATAAACCAGTAATGTGATCTGTGTCCAATGGTTCACAAATCAGCTCAGACCCTCTCATGTACACTGAGGTTCCCACTATGTTTTTCTAATTATCCCTAATTAATACATTTAAATTCATCCGTTTATGGGTTCGTTGTTTTGTCACAATCACCTCTCCGTGAAATGATTTTTTAGAGAATATTTAAAAGATCTCATTAATCCTTAGGGAATTATCCTTTCCGTGAAATAATATATGGAGCATCTGTGGAAGGTAAAAATAAAATAAAATAAAATAAAATACCACTTTCCCTCCAAGGAACATCAACACAACCAGTCTGAGGCCTACCAAGCATGCACAATGGTTGCCAGGATACGGTTGATGTGATATGGGGCTGGGCATTAATCACCTGCATCGGCCTTTCATTGGCGTTCATCAGCTGTATCCAAGGGTGCACGACATGGGGGTCAGAATCATCATCTGATCGAGCGAACTCGGGCATTTTGCCTCTCGATGGCAGAAATAATCTACAGTGGTTGCCAGTCCTAATGTAAGATGCGCGGTGTTCACTTGAACCGGTCTCCCCCTAAGGCGGAGTGCACTTCATACCGTTCTGCAAGTATATTAGCAGTCGCTAATTCATGCCTCATCTATCCGCTGCCATAGATGATTTTCTGACTATACTTTGTCTGTTTCCTATCCCTCAACCTGCCTGGTATGGTTGTACCTACCAGTTTAGCTCTGGGTTTTTGGAACACACTCAATGTGATAGTCAACCCACAGTGCCCGAATAACCCCACAGCCATCCCAAATGCCCTCGTGCTGTGCTGTTCTCGAGCAATTTAAGGGGCGAGCCCAGCCAGAACATAAATCACAAGCACTCTAGCATTTGGGCACTCGGGCTTAACCTGTACGGTCCTCAGGCACAATGGGCATAGCACAGGTAGGGCGCGATGCCATCCCAGTATTCGAAAACCCGATGTTTTCGCCTGTCGCCCTTGATAGGGGGTCAGAAAGGGGTGTATATATATATATATATATATATATATATATATATATATATATATATTTGGTGTCCCAAAAAAAAATACAACTTTTAAAATGCTTCGTTTGATCCTAAAAAAGCTAATTTTGTCACTAATGCTTCATTTCTTGTTGCAGAGATCCTGAAGTTTATTTTGATACCAAGCAAGCGCCAGAAAAATGCCAAGACTGACCGTACAACAACGGACAAAAATTGTTGAACTTTGGCACCAGACGAAAAGTGTCATACAGGTGCAACGTCTTTACTCGAGACATTTCGGTATCCACTTGCGCCATGCACCAAACTTTCGGACAATAAAGTGCACCATCGCAAAGTTTACCGATGTGGGAACCATCTGTGACCTTCACAAGGGTCACAGTGGTCGGAAGAGGACAGGTCGTAGTGAAGAAAATGTGGAAATGGTGAGACAGGCGGTCGTTCAGAGTCCAAAAAAAACGATTCGACGACTTTCTGACGAGACAAACATTCATAAGAGCACCGTTCAGAGGATCCTTCGCCAAGACATTCATGCCTTTCCATACAAAATTCAAACGGAAACGTTGCTTACTGATCAACATAAACGCAAACGACTAGACTAGACTTTGCAAATTGGTTCTCAGGAAAGTTGGAGGAAGATGCAGACTTCCTCAAAAAAACTTCACATGACGGACGAATGCCATGCTCACTTATCCGGGGAGGTAAACAAGCAAAACTTTCGGTACTGGGGAACTGAAAATCCTGGTAATGCATCAACTGAACTGGTGCCTCGATCTGTTCTCAAAGTCACCATGTGGCTGGCGGTTGGTTGGTATGGGATAATTGTTCATACTTCTTTGAAGATGACCAGGGACGCACTTGCACGGTAAACCAGAGGAACTATCGCAAAATGATTCAGGAATTCTATCTGCTGAGCTACGTACTCAGGCCCGTAGGAGAAACAACCTGATCCAGATGAGAACCCAGTGGTTCCAGCAGGATGGGGGCACCGCCCCATACAGCTAGGGAAACAAGGCGTTTTCTCCACCAACATTTTGAGGGCCGCTTTATCTCCCTCTACAAAGATGTTGAGTGGCCACCGTATTCCCCTGACCTTACTCCTCCAGACTTCTTCTTGTGGGGGTATCTCAAGGACAGGATCTATGGAAACCCTAGGCCTCAGACTCTTGATCAGCTGAAGGAAACATCCCCGAGAAATCCAGAACATTCCTCAGGAAACGTTTCCCAAAGTGATGGGAACATGACAACGCGTTTGCAGGCAGTGATCGGACAATGTGGAGCCTACGTCGAACATGTGGTCTAAAAGAAAATGATGATTCTATTCCAAAATTTAAATTTTGGTGGCAATTTTGACATTGGAACAATAAACTGCAACCTTTCAGCTTTCTATCCAGCCATATATCTTTTAAAAAATATAAAAGTTATGACCATCCTCTTTGCAGATGAAAAGTTGTATATTTTTTGGGGACACCCTGTATATATATATATATATATATCCCTCCGGCTCATCTTGATGATCTTATCCTCACCTTGCCATTTTTGAAGGTTATTTCATCGGTAACATCGTTCAAAAATAATATCTCTTGGAGATCCATTAGCGCAATACAGCAGAATGTCCAGAATGAATGGAAATATTTTCGAACTCGTTGAGGAACAATGTATAGTGACGTCAAGATAGGTGCACGCCAATCGCTTGGAACTCGTGGTGTCGTTGAACAACACATAGTGACGTCATAAATACATTTCAAATTCTCCAGTCTCCATTGCCAAATAAGGTTATGAAATTATGATACGTTATTATGTCGAATGCAAAATAAGCTGAACAGTTTATAAATTTGAAATGACAATCGTTTGTACCTCGTGGCAGGGTTTTACGGACTTTTGCCACCTCTCCTTTCATCAGTTCCATTTATCAATACCTATTGATTCGTTTACTTGATATATAGTTAGGAACAATGGGAGAAGGATTGCAAAGCATTGCAATAGACAGTGAGGAACACCTTTACAAAAATCTTTGGTGCAATGAGAGTGAAAGAGCACATTGTGGACAATCATGAAGACATTGCAGTCACACTGCAAATCACTGCACAAAACCAAAGCATTTGGCAAAAAACAATTCCAATTTTATTGTTAAAGAGGAATACATAAATTTAAAGTTACCCGTTGTTTGCAAGCACCAAATGGTTTTTCATTTTGCCTTTATTATTAATTGAAAATACAAAGTGCACAAAGCATTGAATGTGTGGCTACTTCCATAACAATAATGGATTGTTGGACGTGCAGATACTTCCATAACAATAATGGAGCATTGGACATGCGGCTACTTCCATAACAATAATGGAGCGTTGAACGTGCGCATACTTCCATAACAATAATGGAGCGTTGAACGTGCGGCTACTTCCATAACAATAATGGATTGTTGGACGTTATTTTCATGATACCCTACTTCCATAACAATAATGGAGCATTGGACATGCGGCTACTTCCATAACAATAATGGAGCGTTGAACGTGCGCAAACTTCCATAACAATAATGGAGCGTTGAACGTGCGGCTACTTCCATAACAATAATGGATTGTTGGACGTGCAGATACTTCCATAACAATAATGGAGCATTGACATGCGGCTACTTCCATAACAATAATGGAGCGTTGAACGTGTGGGCTACTTCCATAACAATAATGGAGCATTGGACATGCGGCTACTTCCATAACAATAATGGAGCATTGGACGTGCGGCTACTTCCATAACAATAATGGAGCATTGGACATGCGGCTACTTCCATAACAATAATGGAGCGTTGAACGTGGCTACTTCCATAACAATAATGGAGCATTGGACGTGCGGATACTTCCATAACAAGAATGAGCGTTGACGTGCGATACTTCCATAACAAGAATGGAGCTTGACGTGTGATACTTCCATAACAATAATGGAGCATTGGACGTGCGGATACTTCCATAACAAGAATGGAGCGTTGGACGTGCAGCTACTTCAATAACAAAGGAGCGTTGAACGTGTGGATACTTTCACACCAATGGAGTGTTAGACATGTGGATACTTCCTTAACAACAGGACGACATATTGTGCACGCAACCGTAGAAAATATGAATATGAATAAGCGAGGTGATACGGGAATGCTAAAAATCAAAAAGGCAGTAGTTCTACAGACTTGAGCATAAGGCAAGCTTGAGTTTGGCTCGTTCTTGGTTGGGGAAAACAAGCCAAGAAATTGGTGGCCTTCATAATCAGCGGTCTATTCTTAAAGAGCATGAGCATCTCATTATTCCACAGAGGAAAAATCTGTGTTCTACATTTGAAAGGTTGAGAGCTGTTGTGCCAATTACGCAACCCCCTTACAGGTCTCGAGTCAAAAATGTTTTACAAATAAGACGTCGATGAAATTGGTTTAATAATAAATTATATCATCGCAATTCTAGCCAGCCTGATTAACCATATAATAGATTTGCTGTTAAGGTAAGTGAAGTGCCTTGAGTAAAGTGAGCGACAGTCTGAGACAAGCAGCATTTTAATGGTCTTGGAATGTGCTGTGGTAGAACCTAGAGGGTGCCAAGTCTCAGCCTTCTTCCTTATGTAAGGTTGAAGGTCAGAGGTCAGATTGACCATAGAGTGCCGATGCAAAGGAGGAATAGTCGAGAGCTCCAGGCGGGGCAACTGGATCAGTGCTCGGTGACATACTGGCAATGCAGTACTCGGCCTGCTCCGGTGGAAGCTCCTGACGCAACTCCTCGGGGAGAATGTATGGCTGCCAGAAGAGAGTGTACAGTTATAGATTTGTACTCTGCCTATATATAGGTCAACTTCTTGGAATTCAATACGAGAAACTCGACTCTTATAATCGTAAACTATGATAACTTATTTTTCCCATTGATATAATACGGTTCCAGCATTGTCACACTATTCTAATTATTCATACAAACATAATTTATTACAGATAGGCATATGCACCACAAGTACAGTGTAGTAATGAGGCCGGCTGACCGATGGCAGTGGTGTGCCTACCTTGTCCCCGGCAAGAATGCGGAAAGCCTCGACAGTCTGTTCTGTAGACCCTGTGGCCCCGGCCTCTCGGGCCATCACATCCAGAAATGCTGCGAAAGAGACGACCCCAGTACCGACTGGATCGGCACCTGCTAACAGTCGAGCGAACTCAGCCTCTCCCTGGCAACACACCGCACCCCATTACTAACCGTATATATGAGCAGACTCTCACAGCCAACAAACTAAGAGCAAAACATAAATGGAGGATAAAATCATTAAAACCCTCCAACCAGATATAATCATAATGGAACAACATTGTGATATTGCGAAGGTCAATAGGTGGCTGTGTATGAAGTAATTTTGAAGAAATGACAGGATAGGCTTGGAAATATGAGTGGATTATCAATTATGAAGATAATACCAATCAAATATCAGGTGAAACACGTTTCAATGTTGCATCGAGTCTGGACATGAGATTATGTGATCAAATTGGTGAATGCTTTACCAGAACATGGCCCATGGAGATGAGGCACGCACGGAAGTCCTCAGCATCAAGAATCCCTTTCTTCTTCTGCTCTCGACGTCATCAGCAGCCCGGGAATGAAGTACAAAGAGAGAAATTATCCTTTGATGCATCACGTGATAAACACATGGAAACTCACTGATACAGTTCTGATGTTTCATCCAAATGCTCTTGTAATTAAATAACCATTCCATTATATTCCAAAACCATTATCTTTTCTACCCTCGTTTTTCTACCCAAACAAATGATGGCACATCTAGTTTCAGGCCAGAGTGGTCTTCACTTTCACAGAAGGTGCAGTTACTGTCGTTTGCACAATGTAAAAGTACAGGTAACTCGAGGTTTGTCAAAATAAGGACAAAGGCTCAGAAAGTTCAACATTTCAGCAGAGTGGCCTTCATCAGGGACTAAACAGACCATGTATGTCCAGCTCTAAAATACTGTCCTGAAAGGTCAGAACAAGTGTTGATTGGACTCCAAGACCCAGGCAACTATTTTTTTTTATTATCATTGTTGTGTCTGTGTTTTGTACGGCACTTCGTATGCCTTGTGTGGAAATGGATTTTCCAACTACTAATTTTTATTTGAGTGGTTGTTGAGAGGATACATCATAATAGAGCCAGCAGGATACCCTCGACTGCCTCGAGGTATGCACACACCTTTGAGGTGTCAAGCCTGGTTTGAATCTCGACCCAGCTATAAACTGCCATCCTGGTGTTTCTCAGATATGGCAGGACATCAATGTGTGTGCCATCATTTGGACATCAATTTAAGCCGGGTGTCCCATCTGCCGGCATTAGTTGGTGGGCGTTAAAGAACCCATGGTGTCCTTCACAAAGAGTACGAGATTTATCGCCAGGACTATGAACAAATTACAAATCCCTGCCTGGATTGCGGGTATCAAGTGGTCTGATCTTCTTGAAGTTTCATTAACACCAGGATACACCACTTGATATCTTAGACTTAGAGCGTGGTTGGTGTCTGAACAGCAGCTCCTCCATTATAAACAAATTGACCAGATCGCTCACGTCACATGTGAATGTCTTCGTATCCGAAGAGCAACCATCGTAGTTGATGGATGTCTTTTTCTCAAAAATTGACTAAAATCCTTTTGAGGCCCACATGGATGACAGATGTGTCTACGAGAGTTAAGTTGTACGTACATTATATATTATAATAATGTTTTATTTAATACAGTGAGGCAAATTATTGAGCAGCACTGCTTTTTCATAAGTAGCATTTTAGTGCTCATTCCAAGCTGTCCTGAGATCGGTAAGTTTAGACTGACACACGTTAATGCCTTTCATGAAGGTCAATAAGCTCAGTGATTTCACAAAAGGTCAATAAGCCAGGTGTTTTCATTTATAGCTCAATAAGCCAGGTGTTTTCACTGAAGGTCAGTAAGCCAGGTGTTTTCACAAAAGGTCAATAAGCCATGTGTTTTCACTGAAGGTCAATAAGCCATGTGTTTTCACTGAAGGTCATAGCCAGGTGTTTTCACAAAAGGTCAGTTAGCCAGGTGTTTTCACGAAAGGTCAATAAGCCAGGTCTTTTCACTGAAGGTCAGTAAGCCAGGTGTTTTCATGAAAGGTCAATAAGCCAGGTGTTTTCACTAAAGGTCAGTAAGCTCGGCGTTTTCAATAAAGGTCAATATGCCAGGTGTTTTCACGAAAGGTCAGTAAGCCAGCTGTCTTCATGAAAGGTCAGTAAGCCAGTTGTTTTCAGAAAGGTCAATAAGCCAAGTGTTTTCACTGAAGGTCAGTAAGCCAGGTGTTTTCATGAAAGGTCAGTAAGCCAGTTTGTTTTCATGAAAGGTCAATAAGCCAAGTGTTTTCACTGAAGGTCAGTAAGCCAGGTGTTTTCACGAAAGGTCAGTAAGCCAGTTGTTTTCACGAAAGGTCAGTAAGCCAGGTAAGACTAGCTCAATTCTCTGAAACTTAAAATCCCTATCCTTAATACTGTACTGCTGCCCTGAGCTGCTTTAAACCCACAACAAAAGACATTCATTTCAATGACAGCACCACTTAATTACCACTGTTTGTGGTGATTGTGTGTTGTTGACACCGAATTGGTGTTGACAACATCACTCAAAAATGGTTTCACTTTCCCTTCGTGCAATAGTAGCTGATAGCTAGTCCTGTATATGTCTTGAAGTCGGAAACAAGAGACGAGATGTACATCAAATGATGATATCCGAAATATTTTCCTGCAACCCCATATAATGCCAAACCCTTTTGCGTTACAAAGAATGCTCTCCTCGATCTGGCTTCATGAAATATACCTGAACAGGTGTAGTAGAAAAACAAGCAAATCACAGTCAAAACTGTTACCATTTGAGGCCTAGTCACAAGCTGCATCCATCTGGCTTTGTAAATTGATAAAAAATGCTGAGCATCATCTGGATTCCAAGAGGATTTTGATATTAACCAAGTCTAGTGATGACTTGCCTTCACTCTGCTATACCTTCTGTGCATTGCAACTTTAAACCGTTTCATCAAACAAGTGACAACAATAAGCATACCGAGCTTACTGATCCAAATACAGGGATTCAATAACTACTGAACAAGGACGTGATTAAAACCACACAGATATGGATCCCTCTCACTTTGTCAAAGTGGTTGAACGCGGCCTGTAATTCTCGCAGTTGTTCCGGTGTGAGGTTTCTGGCTCCTCCAGCAGCTTCAGTCTCCAACTGTGATTCGGCGTGAGCCAGTGCCGTACCCAAGGCCTCCCATCCCACTCGCACTCGCTGTAGGTGCACACAAAGCCAACGGCTCACTCAGAGTGGATAGAACGTGAAACAGCATGTGCTTTGTGTATAACTGAGAAACTTTTCAAGCTTGATGAAAGTTTTAAGTGTCATTAGAAAGCAATCTCAAGGGAAGTTAGGGTAATGGAAAAGTATTCCATCATATTGAATCACTTGTTCAAACATACACTTTTAACACAATATGTAGAGAACCGTGAGTGATGATGATGGCCTGATAACCTCTTTGGAGCAAACTACTTTCCATGCATGTAATTGCATTCATGAAAACAACTGAAGGTTTGGCCTGGAAGTTGGACTCCAGCTTTACGTTACCAGCATGCTTCCCATTCTTTAGCTTCAAGGTGGAAAACTTATAAATCAACTCTGACCGATGACGAGAAGATATACATTGCAGCAGAAACAAATTAAAAGTTGCAAAATTGTACTCGAGATTTGACATCTTTGTAGTTCTGAAACCTTATTAGAGTGGAGATCCGTGGAAAACGGACAATGTTTCTTCGAAGTGAAGAAAACCCTTAATTCTATACACCGATGCCTACAGACATTGCTGGTTTAATCGATGTCCAACAAGATAGAAACAGAAGCCGACGACTTAGAAACTGGCAGGTACACAACTTATCTTTCTATACCCTTTTACAAAATTAAAACCGTGTAATAAATCTCGTTAAATAGTCTGGACTATCAGGAAGTCACTAGACTTCCTATGTAGGGATGGCATGGACACCCCATAGGTTTTTTTTATACAACACAAATCATCAAAATCATCAACCAACATAACTCTACAAGGTACCTAGCAGTCGGCTGTGGAGTATTTCACATTTCAATAATGCTCCATTAAACTTTTGGACAGCATCGCTGAGCTACAAAACTGACCGAATCAACGTAGGCCGATTGCATTTCTTCTTATTCTTATTTTCAGATAGCCTAACTCAAAATGGGTTTAAGCTAAGGACTTGCTTTAAACACAAATCCACTGCATTTTATCGTGGGAATGTCCATGACTACTCGAAAATTTCATAACTTGAAAGGATTCCATGAAAAGCAAGCAAAACTGCATCACTATGCACGGGAATATGAAGGGAAAACGACGGGGTGGGTAAAATGATGTACAGTCTGACTTTTACAGAAAAATACTTTGAAAAACAGGTGTGGTTAATGTTGGAATATACATGTCTTTAAAAAAAACAACTTGAAAACGATGGTGAAACCTCGGTCTGTCTATTAATTACGTATTATTGTACCTTGACTACGTCCACACCTTTCAATTTGACTTTCATACTTTTCAGACCATTAAATGTTTAGACCTTTGTTGTTGGGGTCACACTGAAAGTGCAGTGTTCTTGATCACATGGATGTGGAGCAAGTTGAGAAATTTCAGAATTTGATTTTCAATTTTCTTACATAAATTATACACTACACCAGAGATAAACAAATAAACTCTCTTATTAAAGTCTAATAACCTTCGTAATAACTGCCTGCTATTTATCAAGTGTTCTAATAAGCCAATATCAATAATGGAGCCAGCCAGTTTGTGAGTGAACAATTGTTATAATTCTACATGGTATTTACAATAATAAGAATATATTATTTACTTGTATACAGTACTTTTATTACTTGTTAGCTCGCTTTACGGAATTATAAATTACAAGTTGTATAATTCTAAGTGGTACTAAAGGTGAGGATGGTGATGGATATCCTGTGTCAGGCTGGCACAGGCACGCAACGTACTGTTAGTATTTAAAGTGCCTTCAGAAAGTATTCACACCCCTCGACTTTTTCACACTTTGTTGTGTTTCAGCCTGAATTTTAAATGGATTAAATCTAGATTTTGCCACCGATCTACACACAATACCCCATTAATGACAAAGTTAAAACATGTTTTTAGAATTTTTTTACAAATTAATTAAAAACGAAATACAGATATATCTAATTTACACAAGTATTCAACCCATGAGTCAGTACTTTGTAGAAGCGCCTTTGATAGCGATTACAGCTTCAAACCTTCTTGGGTATGTTTGTATCAGCTTTGCACATCTTGATTTGGGGATTTTCTCCCATTCTTCCTTGCAGATTTGCTGAAGCTCTGTCAAGTTGAATGGGAAGCATCAGTGAACATCAATAGTCAAGTCTTTCAACAGATCATCAATGGAATTCAGGTCTGGGCTTTGGCTGGGCCACTCAAGGACATTCACGTTCTTGTTCTGAAACCATTTTCCAGTGTTGCTTTGGCTGTATGCTTGGGGTCATTGTCCTGTTGGAATGAAAATCTTCACTGCAATCTAAGGTCTTTTGCACTCTGAAGCAGGTTCTCCTCAAGGATTTGTCTGTATTTGACTCCATTCATTGTTCCCTCTATCCTTACAAGTCTCCCAGTCCCTGCCACTGAAAAGCATCCCCATAGCATGATGCTGCCATCATCGTGCTTCACAGTAGGGATGCTGATAGATGGGTGATGAGCTGTGCTCGGTTTCTGCCAGACGTAACACTTTGCATTCAGGCCAAACTGTTTAATATTCGTCTGATCAGACAACAGAATCTTTTGCAGTGCCTTCAGAATCATGCTCTCAGTCTTTCACATGCCTTTTTGCAAACTCCAGAAGCGCTGTCATGTGTGTTTTTCGCAGGAGCAGCTTCTATCTGGCCACTCTCCCATAAGGCCTGGATTTGAAAAGTGCTGCAGAGACTGTTCTCCTTCCAGCAGGTTCTCCCATCTCAGCCAATGAACACTGTAGTTCTATCAGAGTGGTCTTGGGTTCTTGGTCACCTCCCTGACCAAGGTCCGTCTTGCCCAGTTGCTCAGTTTGGTCGGACGGCCAGCTCTCGGAAGAGTCTGGATAGTTCCATATTCTTTCCATTTCCTAATGATGGAGCTCACTGTGCTCTTGGGAACAGTCAACACTCTAGAAATTGTTTTATACCCTTCCCCAGATTTATGCCGCCTCACAATTCTATCTCGGGGTTCTACAGACAGTTCCTTGGACTTCATGGGAGAGTTTCTGCTCTGACATGCACCGTCAACTGTGAGACCTTGTATAGAAAGGTGTGTTTCTTTCTAAATCATGTCCATTCAATAAATAGAGTTGGCCACAGATGGACTCCAATCAACTTATAGACATCTCAAGGATGATCAAACGAAATTGGAATTGGAAATTAAGTGTCATAGCAAAGGGGTTGAATGCTTATTGATGCAAGACATTTCAGCTTTTCATTTTTAATTAATTTGTAAAACATTCCAAAAAATTCCACTGGTAATCATGGGGTATTTTGTGTAGATCATGACAAAAAAAATAATCTCAATTTAATCCTTTTTAAATTCAGGCTGTAACACAACAAAATGTGACAAAGTCAAGGGGTGTGAATACTTTCTGAAGGCACTGTACATGTTATTATTGCTGCCCATCTGTAATAATAAATGTGTGTGTGTGTGTGTGTGTGTGTGTGTGTTTGTGTGTTTGTCTCCCCTCCATAACTCCAAAACCATGAAACCGAGCAGCCTGAAACTTTGCATGCATACAAAGGGAACTCCAAGGAAGTGTACAAATGAAAACTGGGTGTTTGGGTTAATTTAAACACCCCTTTTAAAGATAACTAGATGACCCGTGAACTCGTTGGGCTCCCGTTGTCACAGCGGTTTATAAAAAGAATCATTGCAAGAAAAAAAAAAGACGATAGCTCCAGCGAACTATACCGCTGAGGTTGTTTGCATTGATCAAATTCTCCCGAAGAGTACTTGATGGAATCGGGAATTGATTTTTTCATAATTTTTTTCGTTGCCCGATTTGAACGAAACTTGATACTGAACACCGCAGGCGAATGGTGAGTAAGGTCGCACTAAAATTTTTGCGCTATCATGTACCTTTTGGCTGTATTTCGGGAACATACATACATACATGATGAGAGTTTTAGTAATATATAGATTAACGGGGTGCTCATTATGAAACAAGGACAAATGTGTCCAAGAGCCGCGTCATAAAGGTTTTGTCTTCACCAGAAGAAGAAGAAGAAGAAGAGAAGAAGAACGTGGAGCTCTCTTAGAGCCAGCGTTCGCAACGCGACGCCGCTAATAAAAAAAAAATTAAAAAAGATAAATATATAAATAACAACAACAACTTCCGATATTTCGTCACGTGCCTTGATGGAGCCAATAGCGAGACCCGTCATGGAGGCTCCTGTTCATGACAAAATCGTGTATTTACGAAATTACAACACATTAAATGGAATAATCTTTAAATAGTAACGTGAACTTTTCGAAACTTTAAAGCAAATGTCCGAATATATTTAAAAGTTGATGATAGACGCTCTCAAAAGGCACCCTCAATGTGAGGATGTGTACAGGTGTTTAGATTTAAGGAGATCCGGATCCTATATAAAAGAGCCGAGTCCTAAAGGTTTTGTCTTCACTAGAAGAAGAAGAACAACAAGAAGAAGGAGAAGAACAACGCGGAGCTCTCTTAGAAGCCACGTTCCTACGCGAGACGCGGCTAAAAAAAACAAAACAGACTTCCTTGCGTCAGCCCACCTCCCCTCACAGGGGTCTTGAGCTGCCATTTTGTTTTGGCCTGCTCAAAAATGCCTTGCCTTGGCACCACAATATACTCTCACGGACTAATTAAAATATATAATTGAAATCTGCGTTCAGATTTAAGGATCAGAACTTAGAAACTAAATACGTGTCGAAATCTGGAGTGAAATCTGAAAATTTTGTTTAATTGGCAATTCTTACAATTTTGCGTATTTATTTAAGTGAAGCTGTGATCCCTCCTCCATATTTACACAAGAAAATACAAATGTGGTAATTAATTAGTCGTGAGGTCAGGGAAATTCCCAGGAGTTTTTAAATTTTTTTAACTTCTTCTTTTTGAAGTTATTATGTACACGTACACTTCAAAGAAGTTATGTACACACACTTTGAAATGTACATGTCCACTTTCGTACATTCAACATCCCCTCTGAGTTTATGTACATAAAAAAAGGAAAAAAACAACACGTTGAAAACTAAACAAGATACGTTTTTATTACAACTAAAATAGTCATGATTTTGTCCTTTTGTCGGCGTTTTGCATGTACAGTACTTTATGTTGAGATGACCAGGGGTGTGTTCAGTTACCAAGCAGCTAGCGGGCGCTTGCCAAGCCAGCCGTTCCTCGTCAACAGTTTTGAATGAAGTGCTTGCTTGAGTGCTTAAGCCACTTGGCGAACGCTCTTCAATAAATTTGGTAACTGAACACACCCCAGATTCACGACATGGTGACGAGGAAAAACATCTCTCCCTTGACTTATTTCGGCCATGTCGATGAATTCATCCCCCAGGGGCTAGATTTCCATACGATAAGTGGCAAGTTAGAGGCGACGAGGCAAATTAGACGTTGGTAGGAATCAAAATAAGGTTTTATTTTATATATTTATTCACAAACGTGGTTAAAAACGCTTCATTCACTGTCCGTAACACAAATATGTAGTCAAGATGTGAAAAACTTCATTGAGACATTACACAAACAATTACAAGTCAGCGAAGGAGTCACGTGACCTCTCAAATGCGCTTATCGCTATTATTCCAAACCGAAATAGTAACAACACAACCTATACAGGCCCCTAACAAACGGACGCCAACTGTGTTCAGACAGAATGAAAACCCGTCATTCTTGTTACAAAAACGAGCTAAAAATTGATGAAAAGCGGCCGAAATTGAAAGCAACACAGGTAATTACGGTCGCAATAGCAAATATAACCGAAACCAACACGTTATTTCTACACGCAAGAACAGTCGTGCGACGGACACAGAACGGTCAATCCCGAAATAGAACGGTGGGGAATGGAAGCAAACATCGTGTTTCCGTCGCGAAACGGCGGAGAACGAAGCGAAAAGCGATTCATTCCGGTTACCATAACGTGGAAAACATGGCGGCTTGAAAAGGTTCTTGGATATGGTAAGTTAACTTTAACGTAGTCTGCCTTGAATATATGTTGCGAATCGCGCCCGCCGGCGTGCGATCGGCCACATGACTCGAATCGCGACCGCCTCGCCCACCGGACGGACAATTCCGTCGTGACCCTCCCGGACTAACGCCGGGATCCAGTCACGGGTGGCCTTTCGGCCTCACCACGATCGTGCCAATCGGCCACCGCGCTGGGATAGGGTTGTTCGCCAAACTCGACCTACTAAGTACCACAGCGGATGGTAAACCGGGCGATCGCACCTCGCCGCAGGTCGACTTCGGACACGGACCGCTTAAGCGGTCCTTTCCTGTGCTATCGGGATAACCGAGCGTGTTATCGTCGGCCTCGACGGTTCCTGATTAATTATCGGGCGTATCCAGCCCACTACGAACCCTTTTACGTGAAGCAAGATGGAGGTTCAATTAAAGAAAAGACGAAGCGAAACGGGCACAGTTCAACAAGTAAGCACATTTAATTCACACACACATAGAGCACACATATAGCACGTATTACAGCCACAATTAGCAAATGCACATATATCAATTTAAGACAAAACAATAATGCAAGCAACGCAGAGCTACGACCGCAAACGCGAACACTCGGCAACACTTATACAGTTTCTAACCTTACAAGACACGGCTCACACACCATTCACACACCTAAGCAAAGAAAGACCCCCTCAAAAGCAAGGGAGTCAGACTGGCCCGTGGGCCTAATGCGCGTTGGAACCTGGATGAAGCGCCAGGTCCACGAGACGAAGGGTCCTACCGCGCCCTGTGGCGAGAGCCGCAAAATGTCGCTGCACGGCGGTTTCGTGGGCACCTGCTGGTGTAAAGTGGGAACGGGCCCTTGTCGCACTCTCTCCGCGGGGGAAGGGGTGAATTGTTGATGCTCTGGGGAGGGAGTATGGCTGCCTTCTCGAGTCCGCGAGATGCGCGATTCAACGCGACCTCGTCGCTGACTTCCTCGCCCCCGAGACCCCGAGCCTCAGGTTCTCCTCAGCCGATCCTCCCTCCCGCAGCGTTGCCCCGTAGCCGTCGCTCTCCGTACCTCATGCCCCACATTCTGCCACGATTCGCCTTGCGCTCGTCTTTTTATCGCTCCAGGAACCCACATATGCAAATTCTCGGATCAAACGACCTCAGGGGCGGAGCCACGCTCGCCGATTGGATGGAGAAAAAGGGGCGTGAATCTTTCCTGATCCTCAAATTTGCATATCCCGATTTCCGTCAGCGCGTCTGGAGTGGGGCCAAGCCGCCCGCGCTTCCTAATTGGATGGATCAATGTGGGCGTGTAGCATTCCTGATCCGAATTCTCCTCGGAAAAACGCGCCATCTGCACTCGCGGCTCGCGTGTATCGCTGCAGATAGCCCGACGCTCGGTGTCCACAGGTGGTGCGGGAGTGGCCGTAGGAGAAGGTGGTGGAGGGTTTTCGGCGGTGTCCCGATGGCCATGGCGCTGTTTGGAATGGCGGTGTTGTGAGGTTTGCGGTAGCGAGTTGGTGAAGGTAGGTTGTGGCTGCTGGCGTGTGTTGTTGGTTGTGGCGTGGTTGGCTCAAAACAAAGGTAGAACAAGAAACGCCTAACTCAAAGGATCGCAGCCCGAATGAATCACATTAATTCCCTCTATACAACGGGTTTGGAGCTAACTACAATGTACTTCAAAGAAATTACCTCACCTATGGACCTGGATGGTGTCGCGAGATTTCCACAGCGCGTAACAATATCATGTCTGTTAATGAAAACCCGTTTGTGGTACGGGATATTATACAAGCAGCGATAAATGCGCCTCTTGACTTAATGTGTGGCTGACATTTCGTGAATTCGTGCCCCGTGCTGCAGCGATCAGTGACGATTGATCGTTTATATTTGCAAGAGGTAAAATTTGATAGTAATAATAAATGCAAATTCCAATAAAATAACAAAGTTAATATGAAGTAAAAACTGTAAAAGATCCCATACACGATCCCTATGTTGAACTGGGCATACACAACTAGCGATCCTTCACTCGGGGGCTCGAAATACAGGCAAACCAAACATTATCATCACAACAAAATTCGGTTTAATAAATTGTTAAAACTACATCAGGTACTACCCACTATAATATATCTATATTACATTTATGTTCGAGGCACAAGCACTAAAATTTACATACGTAACAGGTCGTTCTACTGCATCCGCCATCTTGTTCGCACTACAGTAACCGGAATGAACGCTTTTGTTTCGCTCTCGGACGTTTCGCGACGGAAATAACCAATCTTGCT
>CM068961.1:98962050-98983391 GCA_035128595.1 Eptatretus atami
TAGCCCATGCTGTTCATTAGACCACAGAGCACCCACATGCCGAAAGTGGCGACAATCCGTCCAGCAGTTTCGGAGGAAAAACGTCAAATTACGCGCAGACGTTAACAGAAATAATATATAGGATATTGATATATATATATAATTTATCTATATATATATTGTTATATTGTTATATTGATATAGGTACATCAGGCATTGAATGGCAGTCATCCTACCTGCACTCCAGGCCTCATGTCCATCAGCTTTGATCTTGAACTTAGCAACAAGGTGGTCCAGTCTTTGCAGCCTCTGCATTTCTGAGAGTAGCCATTCCTCGTAACCACACTCAGCACCTTCGAGGCGTTCCCAGGCATGTGCAATATCCTGTGATGTCCACAGTTAAATACCACGAGTCACGATACTTAGTACTGCCAATTTTTCCAAATTGTGGGTTTCTCGTTACTCACAAAATTGTGATTCATAATAGTGTAGAGGTAGAAAAATCGTGCAAATTATGATACAAGCATCAAATTTGGCATTTCTGTTCTGCAGGGCTTTCAGATCAAATCTGCCCGATTGGCATTTGAAAATCAAAATTTGAAAAAAAAAAAAAAAACCAAAACATTTGAAGTCACAGCTGGCTGAAATTCTTGCAGCGCAAGTGAACATCCAGACAGAGAACCAAGGGAGATGCAGTCATCATTGATGGCTCAGCACTTATCAATGCCCTACCTCACGCACTTCAAAGATATTTGATGACTATGCTAAAGAAGACATCATCCCAAAGGTGGAATCCTATGGTGCCAGGTACGAGAGGGTGGACGTAGTGTTGTGTGTACAAAAAGTAAAGTCTGAAGTCCGAGGAAAGGTAAAGGGGGCAAGGAAAGAAGAGTGACAGGAACCAGTAAGACCCAAGTAACTGGAGAAGCTTTCTTCGAGATGACAGCAACAAGTGAGCTGTTTCACTTCCTTGCGGAAAAGATGTGTGAAGCACAGACGACAAGCACAGTCATTGTCACAAAAGGAGAAGATGCCATTAGCAACACAAGGAAGTCACTGGATGCTGTGCTCCATGTCGATGATGAAGCTCACACTCGAATATTGTACACGCCAGGGATGCAACGACGATGGTAGTAAGTCCATTATCATTAAGGCTAATGACACGGACGTACTAGTCATAGCAATATCTGTACTGCCATCCTTACAGGAACCTGGTCTTGAGAACATGTGGATTGCCTTTGGCAGGCAAGGCGCGATGGATTCCAGTCCATGAGGTAGTTTCTGCAATAGGGCCTGAGAAAGCAGAGGCCATACTTCCATGCGTTCACTGGATGTGACGTCGTGTCTGCCTTCTGCGGCAAAGGGAAGAAAACTGCATGGCAGACTTGGAACGTCTTTGATGATGTTTCTGAAACATTCACCAATCTCTGCCAGCATCCAACATTGATTCGTGATCTTGACTTTTTTGAATTTTTTTTGTTTTTTTTCAAATTTTTCAAAATTTGGATTTTCAAATGGCCAATCAGGCAGATTTGATTAGAATCCCTGGAGAACAAATGTGCCAAATTTGATGCTTGTATCATCATTTGCATGATTCCTCTCAAAAATTGCTGTTATCTGCCCCACAATAAGCCTTGTTTTCTCAAGCCAATTTACTGTTTTTATTTGATGTTTGGGGGCATTTCCATGAAATTATCTTCTCCTACCTTGTCCAGAGACAAAAGCATTTATCTATCCAGGGAGAGTATATATAAAGGTATTATAGATAACTGAGAGAAAAAGTACAAATGTGCTCACAAAGAAGTGACATGTACCATTGTCATCATGAATTCTTCTTATGTACCATTCTTCTTATGTACCATTATCATCATCAGTACCCTTTTCATTATCATGATTGGGACTTGGGACCCCATAGATGTGGTTGGTTGGCTTTTCGTTTTACTAACAACCATGCAACTGGAGTCAGACCATCAACCAGGAGAGAGGCTAGTCATTGTCATTCTTATGCCAGAGAAACCTGCTGCTGACCCATCTAGCTATCAGCCCATATCCCTGCAATGTACGACATACAAGTTGTATGAGCATGTCCTTCTGGCCAGGCTCTCTCCATTAATAGAGCCCAACCTTCCCAAGGAACAAGTGAGCTTCAGACCTGGTAGGAGCTGTGTTGATCAAATGCTTGAACTTACCACCCACATTGAGACTGGCTACCAACACACACTCAAGACAGGTGTTGCACCAAGTGATCATTCCCAGGCACGTGCAAGACCATGTCACCATGATACGGGATAGCGATATGGTCTTTTGCTGAAAGCTGCAGCCACACAAAACACTTGGACACTGTCCCGAAAACACTGATGTGGATAATCAACGGTACACTGAAATAAACATCCGTGCAGTGGCTCCCAATCCTGTCTTACATCCAACCCCCTGATGTGTGCCAGAAGGCACGAAGACTGAGATAGGTTGATCGCATCAAAGCCAACTCAGAGCTTCCAATCCAAGAAGGCCTGCAGAATCTACCAAATATATACAAGTCATGCAAACCTTTCTGAGGCTCTGCAAATGTTTTGAGTAATGTGGGGTTTGATCAAAGGACAAGTGGCACAATCTCGGGACAGCCAACATTACTAACAAAGAACTGGTGACGAGTGATCCGAAAGAAGAGCCTCCAGGTTTCGACCTCCCCCGGAAACAGTGGTCTGTGCTCAACAGGATCCGTACTCTCCATGCAAGGACATCACGCCATCTCGGCAAATGGAATTTCAAAGACAACCCAGCATGTGACTGGTTACCCAGATCAGACTATTCATCACATTGTGAATGAGTGTCACCTACAGAAGTTTGATGAAGGATTTAGGGCAATTCACTAAACAGACAGTGCTGTGACTTGGCTGTCCAACTTAGACTTAGATTTGTGACCTGTAATTTGTCATACAGAAGAACATGATTATCATTATCACTCTGCATTTACCAAGAAACCCTGAACACTTTTGATCATTTTCCCTACCTTAAATAAACAGTTTACAGGGAGGGCCATCCATGCTATATAGGCTTTTTCCCCAGCAACCATTCCCAGAACTCGTCTCCAAGGCGAAAAAAACCAACCCCGCTGTCTCGCGCGTTTCGCACAGCCGTGCTGCTGCCAGGTTAATAAGGGCTATTTATAGTTACTATGACTTTGGCCTTTCACATTTTGACATACTCATCAATTATTTTCTCCATGTAGGTATTCTCATAATATAGGTTGTTGAAAATTTTATGACAAAAGCTCAAATGGGGAAAAGGTTATGGCTTGGACAGACAAACACACATGCACACACACACACACAAGTGATTGCAAAACCCTGGCTCCCGCTATGAGGGGGCCAGGCTAATGAGTTGACACAGCTAGTTCAGACTCGGATATGTCATTGAGGTGGAAATAAGCAGGGGAATGCACAGTTCTTCTTTGCATTGTAAGTGAACCCATACCATGCTCGGCTGAGCCCAACTGGGGAGGGAACTGGTAAGAATGTGGTGGTAAGGTTTTGGAAAATTTCCAAATTTAATGTGCTTCCAAGATTGTATATTCAGAGAAAAACATCCAAAATAAGCCAATAATATTCGTTATAAATGAAGAACCACAAATCTGCATTGCACAGTGGGGTCAGATCAGCACAGCATGGTTTCACTTGCAATTGCATAAGGGCAAGAGAGAAGTGCTCAGGAAGCATCTCGAGCTATAAGAAGGTCCGTACCGCTACAAGATGACCCTCTGCTGGCATAAAGTTTGGACGATTATGGAGGCGCAGTCGTGTCTGGAGTGAGTTGAAGGTTTTGTTGAGGCGGTTGCGTTCTTTGGCATGTGGTGGTCGCTCGTCTTTGGAGTAATCGCTGTGGTGTGAAAGCAGCGTCTGTGCAGGTGCCAATGATGGCTGTGTTTCACGTTTGCTCAGCCATGGAATCTGCTGATCAATCCAGGCCAGGAGCTGATGAGGATGCAGGAGAGGGTGTAGCTGAGGTTATTATCTAATGGACCACTTACATATTACATGTAACTGTGGTAGAATATTGATATCCAGCCTCCACCCCCTACCCCATTAGTCCCATACATCCTCATCCCCTAGATCCTCTTTTTACTCCTTTCTCCTCTAAACTCCTCCCCCCCCACTTTCTCTTCTCAAACTCCAATATACTCAGTGGCATAATGGTTGGAGCATCCACTCTGGGAGGTTGGTGGTTCGAATCCTGATCGAGCCATACCAAAGACTTTAAAAATGGTACGTGTTGCCTCCTTGTCTGATGCTGTGTTCAAAAAAGATAGAGAACGGACAAACAACCATGAGTTGGTCATAATAGCACAGGCTTTGACAGGCCTAATGGCCTCCTCCTGTGCCGAAGTCCCTTCCAAGGAAACTCACATTATTATTATCCTCCTCCTTTTCATTATCGTTCAATTATTATTTTTCTCAATCCCCAATTCCCCCCACCCAAACCCCTTCCATCTCCCCTTTCAGCATACCATATGACTATTTGAGCAGATTTGTATTTAAGTCACAAAAGCTAAGCCCACGTTTTGGATAAATAATTTTGAAATTTGATTCTTCAACCAAAGTCATCATTAATTCTCTCCATCCAATTGCTTCAAACTGCACACATTGTTGTCAAATAGAGTCAACCAGACATAATAAATCAAATTTCAATCCTAAACTTCCCACAATGCCTTGACCTTGCTAGATGTCTGGAACTTGAAGTCCCACATCTTCGTTTACTGCCTTGTCCCTCACCAATTCACCTCCCAGAAATGAACCTTCACCTTTGGACAAACATGGAATGTGACTACTTCGCTGAATGTTTTGAAGAGATAAAACTCACATCACTAGCGATGCGTTCATACTCCTCCATGAGCTTCTCGTTCTCCTGGTTTGCCTCAAGAACTTTGCAGATGCGGTTTGCAGCAGTCTCGGCCTGATGGGAATACGTGCAGATGGTAAGTCATGGAAATTTTAACAATGACATAAGTGGACAAACACTTCATTAACACTCAAGATCGACTCGAAGAAGAGAATTCCCGACAGTGTCACAGATCTCCATGCTCCATTATCCATTTTCTGCAAACCCAAAAGGAAATATTTCCGAAATTTTAGTTTGCTTCTTAATGGTCCAACAAGCGGGTAAACATAACCGACGAATATCAATTTATATTTGTTCTCAATGCTTGAAGACATACAGACAGTTGTACCTTCTGTGCACCAGAGAATGCATGGTAGAAGCAAGAGATGTACGTCATGATGGTCTTTTCATCAGGTCTTGGTGTGTTTACAATATCTGGGGATTAAAAGGTAGCAAACACGCACAGGAGCAGAAAGATACATCTACAAGGGCTGACAACTAGGATTTGAGCCTCAACAAAACAATGAACAAATAAAATGGATTTTGAACCCAATTTCTTCACCTATTGGTACCTTTTTCATGGAGTCCTCAACTAAGCTTTCTTTGCCGTATAATTATTCTTGAAATCACCCTTCAGCCTTTGCAGTGCAATCTATAATAATAAATGTCAGTGTGTGTCAGTGTGTCAGTCAGTCAGTACAAGCATGGTGTTGGCTTAATGGTTAAGGTGGCTGGCTAGGGACCTTAGGGTCCTGAGTTTGAGCCCCTGTTTTTCTTGTTGAATCAACACCAGGTGGGGTTGACTCAGCCTGTCATCCTTCTGAGGTTGGCGAAATGAGTACCAGCGTACTGGTAATAGAGGGCACTGCACAACTGTGCTCCCAGAAAAAAACGATGCAACCAGCAGCCACCAGCCACAGGCTGCATACGATAGCTAGCCAGTCAGGGTGTCTCCTCCATATAACTCCAACACCATGAAACCCAGCGGCCCCAAACTTTGCAAGCATACTAAGGGGACTCCAAAGGAGTGCACGGGTGAAAGTTGGGTGTTTGGGTTAATTTAAACACCCCTTTTGAAGATAATTTAGGGGGTGCTCATCACACACAAAGAAAAGAAGCCTTACGAAGATGGTGGCATGCCATCTTGGTCAGCCCTGTCAGCTCGCTGGGGTCTTAAGCCACCATTTTGTTCAGCCTGCTCAACAATGCCTTGACGTTGAACAGGCCGCAACGGTTTCTTCACGATAAAGCACTCAAAATTTACTTTTTTCCACTTTCCTCACTCATATCATCGAATTCCTGATCTTCATACCTACGAATCACCGTATACATCATTTTTGTAGGTGCTATAGTTATCAAATTAGGAGCTTGGAGCGATTTCATGCATTATATGTCAATTTCCACGATGGATTGCAAAGGACGAACAAGAAAAAGAGCAATCAGACATTGCAAACCCTCGCCAGGACTTCCTTTCAGTGGTGTATTTTTATAGGTTTTAGGGTAAATCCAATTTGGCTGCCAAACCATGTGATCAATGACATCATATGTGGGAACCTTTTGTTCCTCATGGATAGGCAGTCATGCTGTAAAGTTTTGCCTCGATCTGTTCAGCCACTTCAGAGAATATTTTTGAAGGTTAAAGAAAAACCAAAAATATGGCTGCCAAATCATGTGACTGATGACGTTATGAATTTTTTTTTTCTGTGTACCATTTTATCCCTCGATGACCCTCAAAAATTTTCATACTCATTGGATGTGGTGTTCTACATATGCAATTCATCGATGTCGTAACAAGGACCTATGACATCATTAAAAAAAAAATCGCACTCATTCCCACATGAGGAGGACTTGCTATGTGGCAAAAGTTTCAATTTTTTTCCTTTGTGCGGATTCAGAGATACAGAAGTCCATAGTTTTTCCATTTTTCCAATATGGCTGCCACACCACGTGACCTATGACATCATAATTAGCATTAAAACATTCTACATGAGTAGTCACACCAATGGTGAAAATTTCGTCTTAATCCGCCAAGCGGTTGCGGAGAAACACACGAAAGTTCTGTGCGGACAAACAGACAGAGACAGACAGACAGACAGACAAAACAGACAATGAAATTGCTCGTTGAGCAAGGAATTGCGAATAACTTTGTCATATCTCCATGATCTCTGAAAAAAAAAAACCTGGAAATCAATTTGGTTCTTATAAGTCGACAGTGCTACTGTTTAATGAGTTATAGCACTTAGTTTGGTCATGATCATAACTTGGAAGTCAATCGGACTTGAAATGGCGTTTTTATCGCAATTTGAAATTTTTGACCCGACATTCAACCCCCGACTGCTAAGAAGGGTGTTGTGTGACATCCCAATGAGACTATGGTTGGATGCAGTATTGGAGGATGCACATTTTGGATTTGGTTTGAAGTCGATACGACCATTTTAGCGGACGTTATTGCGAAAATAAGAATTTCGGTTTTTCGGTGACCTTGACTTGACCTTTGACCTAGATTCACCAAAAACGACAAGTGTCTAAGTTGGACCATGGCCGACGTCTGTACCCAGTTTGGTCTGATCGCTGAAACGGTGTGGCTGCTACAGGGTAAACAAACACACAGCAGACAGACAGACAGACAGACAGACACACAGAATGACACACACAACCGACCGACATAATTGCCGAAATCCGAAGAATTCCGGCAATTAAGAAACGGATCCAAATGTAATACTCTAATCCGAATCCTTCAGTGAGGGTAATTAAAGAATGTAATCGAAATACGATTTCGGATTTGAGGATTGGATCAGGTGGACTAAACGGTCGACATGTGGAGTGAAATGTGAGAATTTCAATTGGCGATGTTTTCGTTCTTGCGGGTGGGTGTGTCCGATCAGCAATCGGCTTGCTATCGCTTGCCAAGCCGGCCGTTCCTTATCAACCATTTCATTGGAGTGATTGCTTGAGTGCTTAAGCCACTTAGCGAGCGCTGCACTAACAGTTTGGTTGTTCGTTTGCAAACCATGGTGATACACGGAAAAGGTACTCGCACTGTCATTCTAGTCTACACTGTCCCTCTGATAAACAACCAAAAAGACATTGATCGACGTACAGAGTTCAGGCCCCACCCGCTTGCGTTGGGCTACACGGTGCCATGCAGTGTTTCGGGCGATGCCTTGCCCACTGAAAATGTTGTTCAATTTTTATTTTATTTACTTTATTGAATATTTATCCCGATATATTTAACCTTACCATCAGCATCCAGCATCTTTGGAATATCCAGATTTTTCTCAGCCACTTCAAAGGCTGTGTTTAGGTTTGTTAGGGGATCATCCTAAAAATAGAAAAAAAGGTTTTATGGGCATTAATGGCAAACAACTTCATGCTCATGACAAATAACTTATTTAGAATATGAAATGCTGGGAGTTGTCAGAGCATCTTGAAAAACAAACTAAATAGAAAGAGGTGAATGATTAGGAAGTGTAAAGGAAGAGGTTGTGGGGCAGAGTGAGGATGAATGCAGTAAAGGTGAAACAAACATGGTCACAGTAAGGTTATGCAGATGACACATCAACATGGCAATCATGTTTGGATGGATGATAACATCATGGATGTTATTGAAAGTGATAAATTTGAAAGGTGAGGTGTTGTTTCCTGCCAGCCATATTACAGGCCAGAGTGAAGATTGGGACTTTAACCAGATGTAGCCACGTGTCCTGCTGACCTTACGAAGTTCGGAATAATTGATGAGGTCAGGACGATGTCGGTGAATCAAGGCACAGAAAGCCAGGCCGTCTTTCCAACTGATCGGAGAAATAGATAAGCAGTTGGACATCGTTATGACAACTGGATTAACATTCTGCAGAGTTCGGCGCTCAAAATAATACTCCATGATTTTGATAAAGCCATCAAAGGTAAATCAACTTGGGTACCTGAGCATATATGTTTGTTAATCATTATTTACTGTTATTGTTACCTCTGCCACCAAAGGTGTACAGAGGTTATATTTACCTACAAAACCGAAGGTGGACGGAAATTGTTTTCACCCCTGTTGATCTGTCTGTCTGTAAGCAGGACATCTCAAAAGGTTATGGATGGATTTGGACAAAATTTGGTGAACTTAGACAGTTTGGGTATGTGACGAGGACTAACCGATTGGATTTTGTTGAGGATCCAGATTCAGATAATAGAATTTTTAAAGTGATTCTTCACAATTGAGAGGTGGGGCCAAAAACGATATATTGGGTGACCCAGAAGTACTCGGGCAGTTGGCGGAACAATAGTCACTACAATTTCATTATTATTTTATAATTTATTATTATTTTGATTGTTAATTGATTTTTGTTTGATGTTATTAAATGATAATTATTTTAATTGCAGAATCCCCAAAAGTGGAAGATTTGAACCATGGAGGATCTTTTTCTGCATAAATGTGGATTCTCTGACTGCCCTATTACTTCTGGGCCACCCGGTTCCGCACAGTATTTAAAAACATTGCGGACAGATTACGACAAAACTTGGTGGATGAGTTGGACAGGTGACAAGAACAAGGCGATTCGATTTTGGTTCAGGTCTGGATCCAGATCTGGCCTATAAGTGGGATACCAAACGTGAACTGTTTAGCCTGGCAGAGGTATGTGCTCTACCGAGTGTCATTCTAGTTTTACTTTATATTCATTCCGAGAACAACTCAAATTGGTGAAACGGTATTCTGATCGCATTCAAATGGAATTTGGCAGAGATAAGTGTGCCAAGTGCGCACTCGTACAAGGTAATCCAACAAAAATGGACAACTTAAAAATTGATACACATACAACAACACAGAAGCTTGACAACGAAGAAAAAGAGGGCCATCAAATATGTCACAAACAAATGCGCAAAACAATTTCCAAATAATATCTGCGTAGAACAAGGCTGATCCTGAAAACATACCTTTCTAAAAGGAAAAAAAATCAAAACCATAAACCAACTTGCAATACCAGTATTCCAGTACAGCTGCGGAATAATAAACTGGTCACAATCGGAAATCAATAAACTGGATCTGAAACGAGGAAACTCCTCACCATCCACAAAATGTTTTATAAAAAACAAAAATCAATGCATCCCGAGAATGTACCTACCGAGAGGAGGACGACGTAGCAGCCTGATTGAGCTCAACCAAGTGCACAGAATGACAAATGGAGGATTGGCTAAATATGTGAAAAGCTCAATAGACTACTGAATACAATTTTTAAGCAAACACGAAGATAACAAACCGGAAAAGGTATCCCTAACCAACCGTGCAAAAAATTTCCAAAGACAGGTGAGAATTGAAGATGTCACACATGAAACCAAAACAGCAACACAAATATAGCCACAACAATTGCAAAAAAGACAAAAAAATATATAAAACGAAATAAACAGATTATACACCAACAAATGGGAAAACAACAGAAGAGCAGGAAGGTATTAAAAATAAAAATAAAATGAGTTGGACAGATTGGGAATAGACAAATAAGGCTCTTTGGAATGGCTAAGAAGTCAGCTCAACTGGGATGGAGAGCGAATCATAATAAATACCCAAGACCAGGGACGCAACACCAATGGATTTACAAAAATGGCAGGACTGAGTCAATCGGACAAGTGTAGGTTCTGCAAGGTAGAAACAGAAAGCACGAACCACCTCCAATCAGGATGTTTAAAAAAAAAAACTCAGCTCAGAACAACTGTGCACAAAAGGCACAACAAGTTACGTAGAGTAATCCACTGGCACATCTACAAAAGTCTCAATATCCCAGTTCCAGAAAACTCATGGATACATGAACCAAAAGCAATCAATGAAAACGACGACGTAATGCTCACGTGCGACCTAATGATCCCATCAAGTGTGAACATAGAAAACAAAGCATTGGACCAGATATAGTACTGAGGTACAAAAAAGGACAAGAAGGCATTGCTAGTTGAAGTGACAGTACCCAGCGATTTTGGCTTAAACAATGCAGAAATCAAGAAAATGACCAAATACGAAGATCTCAACAATTAAAGAGCAGGTTTTGGGTCGCTGATGACTTTGCGTGATTCGAAGGTTATAAATCACATTAATAATCGTTGGGCAATTATTTTCTTACATTTGAAACTCAAATATGCTAAAATTAAACGTCAAAACTTTTGTCAGTGATCGAAAAACAGTCCGGAATTTACCGAAGATGTATGACGTCACGTTCTCCGAAAACTTCGTGAACATTCGGAAACAGCGTGTGAACATGGCGAGATGCGAATCAGAGAGTGATTTCAGCGGCGATGAAATTGAGTGTTTTCATTCCGATATTGCCGAGGACGAGTCGGAGGATGATGGAATTTATACTATGGAGTTTCTGGCCCTGAGCCATATAAATTTGAGCCATTTGCAAGTGCCAGAAAATGGTCTATTTGTGTACAAGTGGCAGGACTGACTGTCCGGCAGTTCACACTGACAGACTCCACCAGACAGATTGGTTTGTAGATTTTCATTTTCTTGTTCGATGCATAAAATAATGTAAAGTTTGATTCGTCTGTGACTTGATATAATAATTTTTACCCTCTAGTCACTCAAGAGTCAGAAATAGAATTAATCAATAATGGACCCAAATATATTATACACCGTAGCCTTGGCGTTGAAGTCTTTCTGACAGCTGGCTTGACCCCAGCGAAAGTGAACAGTTAGAACAAACCCCAACTTTCAAGAGACTGTTGTGGCATATAAATACCAAAACATGTTTAGCCTCATTGGGAAATATTCTACAAATTTAGAAAAAAAAGTGGAAAATTGATCATTTTTTACAATTGAAATGAAATAGCCCAATTTGCTGATGCTGTTAAAAAAAGTAATTTAATCAACAATAAGTTGATTGTTGAGAAATTTTTTCATGCTCGTGTTTCCAGAAAGTTTATTTAAGTGTTGTACTCTTTACTATGTACTATGTTTTCCATGTACTCTTTAAGAATACATTTCAAGGTTTTTCTCACTTAAACTCAACAATTGATTCTGTGACAGAGCAGTATCTGGAGAACTTGTCAACCAACAACTCATATTCACAGAGTGGTGATAAGATGTGTTTATGCCTTCGTAATCCTCGGCTGTGAAATGGTCACCAAAATGACAAGTCTATCCAAAGGGTCCTCTTTGCCCGTTTTGTTTGTACAAATCTTATCCACTGCCGGCGAATGTTTGATCCTTTGGGAATCGGTGGAGCGATTACCCGTTTTCCAGCCATTTTCGCAAAACATGACGACACACGTACGAGAGCATGATGTACAAATATCCAATAACTTTGTTCTACAACAATTCAAATAAAAAGGATAAATATAGACAGTTGCAAGCTCAAAAAAGTGAAAGAACGGCCCGCTCAACTGGACACTTCTTCAATGAGCGAGCGAGCGTCCGCTTTGTTTTGGAGACGTGACGTCACCATCCATATATGGGCACGCGGCTGTTTTTTTCAACAGCCTCGAGAAATAACAACTTCGGAGTTAAATTTCATTAATTTTACCAATAGTTAGGCAACCACAATAGTTTGCATCGAACTATTTAATGCACGTATAATCATATTGATAAATTTTCAGAACATGTTTGGTGACCCGAAACCTGCTCTTTAAGTGAAAAGATCCTGGAATCCAAAGAGTACCAAAATTGTACCAATGATTATTGGAGCAAAGGGAATGATGAAGAAGAACCTTGCAGAGATCTTAAAAAAAAACATCCCTGGGAATATTACTACAAACAAACTGCAGTTGGAAGCTGTTCGGGGCTCAGTGACAATCCTCAAAAGAGCCCTTGGAACAAAACTTTGAGAAACAAAAAATACACCTGGTCCAAGAAAAAAACAAAAAACACAACACACACACACACACAACACAACACACACCCACACACACACACACACGAGAGTTCCATTCCACCTCCGAACCACACATATGGAGATGGCAACCAACGACACACTTTGTGTACATAATTAGATACAGTACAGATAAATAAAAGACAAATTTGCCATATCAAAATCTTTATATTGTTTCTTGTAGACAGTCAATGATACGACAACCAATCCTCCCTGTCGTCATGATTGGCACAACAAAATAATGCACAAAAATTAACCATTTTAACTCCTATTTTAACAAATCTAAATATACGATGGAGTCGACATGTAGTTTCACTTTGTTTGCTCTTACGGCAAGATGGCGGATTGCAAATGTGGCAAGTCAAATGCACACCCTCTTTGAAGGTGAAGTTATCAATTGTTGTATGAAATACAAACGAGATGTTGTTTAGACAATCATTCATTATTGGGATTCTCGCTTCCTTGCCCAGCAAAGCTCAGGGATTAACTAGCTTTTTATAAGGGGGGGGGGGGGGTTCGAATTCTAAACCGAGCCTGGAGGTTGAGGCTATTGCTGAGAAGATGGCCAAAATAACCACGGAAGGACTGCAGCGGACTATACACGGAGAACAACAGCGTGCAAGTCGTGTTCGCAGGATTGCTGTAATCAAATGTATTTCCTGTTTATCAGTGCCAAAGTTGTCAAGTATTATTTTATCCTTTCACAACACTCACAAAGATTATTTTGAAAATTGGTAATGAGAAAAAAGGGGGGGGAGATCAATGTGTCGGGAGCTGCAGCTGCACATAAGTCCTTGAAAGAGCCGCATGCTGCAGACCCCTGAACTCATAACACCTCGATGTACTTGTAAGCATTTATCAGACACCAATAACTCAGATATGATCCTCAAAATGATAGAAAGCATTCTTGTTTAATGTGTAAATAAACAATGAGGAAAATGATTCAAGTCGTGTAAAAGTGAGTGAAACTGTCCTTGCACTAAAACCTTGTATGGAAGTTGTTGACGTTCACGTTGTCATACGGAGCAGTCTTACGCTGGCACCACAGTAATAATCCTTCTTTGGCTGACATCTCTGCAATGCGCATCCACATACACTCATGTTAAAACTCAAGCAGACAAAGAAGAGTCTCAAAACCCAGTGAGCTGATGTCTCTTAGTTCATCAATAGGTTATGAGCATCAATAGGTTACGAGTTATGAGCATCAACACCATGTTGGGCTCCAACACCAAAAAGGCCGCTTGAGCTTGAAGAACTTCATCATCCCATCCCATCATCACAATTAATTTTATACTGAGAACAATCATCTTTAAAGTGATATCACAATGTAATTTTACAATTTATTTAGCTGGCGATAGAAATGTGTGAAACCACACGTCATGAAAAGCTGGATATTCAGTCGACATTACCGACAACCTCTCGTGCAAAAGCATTCCACAGCCTTCTGTCCATTCTCATTCAATGTAAAGGATTCCATAAAGGGCCTGGCACAGGAGGATTCCTGAGATGAAGCACAATTGTGGTTCCACATAACACCGTCGTGACGAGTCCCATCACGACGTCACTTTGCTGCTTCACGACCGGTCATAACAACATCGATCTATTTAAGTCCCACTACCCAATCAGGACAATTCTGGTGAATGAAAGCACAGAAATTCAGGCCATCCTTCCAGCTGGAAAAAAACTGCCAATGTTGATGGTCAAACTATGGAAGAATCTCTTGATCTCCCAAGTCTCACCATCATCAGTTTGGCTTCAAGGGCAGATAGATTGAGGTTACTCCACAACTCTCCAAACTTACTCTTTGTCACACTTCGACCTTTCACCGCATTTGTCCAGTGGAGTATTTCTCTCTTTACTATAATCTCGAACCCTACCTTGACCTCCTGCATGTTAACGAGTCTACACCTCCTGGAATTATCGGTATTACCCATCAGGAGGTTGTCATATGGGCCTGAATAATCACCTCTCATTTAGCCTTTCCAGATTTCATGCATTTATCCACCAATGTACCCCATTTCAACCTGCTCAGGAATAAACATTTTTCTCACCTCCATTTCCCCTTTTTTCCTGCCAGTGGAATCACCTACTTGTGTTTGTACAATTCCACTTTTCCCTCCAGTCTTACAAGGTGGTGGCTCACTGCCTTCTCGTGTTGTCCTACATCCTTACCTGCAATCGATTTAAACCGTCAGCATTCCTGTTGGTTTGTACATCCTACAATATTCCCAGTTTCCTCATTGCTATATTGCCATTATGCTGATCTTCCTTCATCCATGGTTTATCCTTTGGCTGAAACTTGATGAAATGAAATCGCTTCAATGTTCTGTCGTAATCCCAGTGAAGTCATCTCCATGTTCCGGAGCATAATATGCAATGGATCAAGTCAAGAAGTAGAATCTCAAAAGAGACAAAGTAAAAATCTGGTGATTTTTTTTTGCCTGGATATAAACATTGCTTTCAAAATGGGAATTCAATCAATATCGGACTTTGTTTCAAATCACGACTTGTCTAATATTCTCGTGCGAGGATATGGGTGTAAGAAGAAAAAAAAAGTGGGCTGGAAGTTGGAAGTTATTTGCAGTTCCACCACTTGCAAAAAGGCATATTTTGTGTAATCTTTCATCATCTCTTCCATGACCCATCTTGTCCAATTTCTCTGACCCTCCCGTCTAATCGGGTCCTGTTTGTTAAACAGAATGTTGAAGAGCTGAAGTTGATAAGCACATCACACCGATAGGGCTTTTTGAATCCGTTATTTTGCTTTAAGGTTCCTGAAGACCAATTAAAAAAAAAAAAAAAAACATAGGTTCGGTTTCTCGAACATGATCAAATCACCTCTTGGAGGATACTCAAAGAAGTTGAGTCAAATCTTTATTCTACATTTCAAATGTAAGAATGTTTTTGCTCAACAGGAAGTTTTCTTGTGGCCCACTCACCTTCCACAGAAATGTCTTGGATGGCAAAGCGCAGGATGATTGTCCAGATCATTCCCAGTGTCATCTTCACATTTCCATCAACAATCTCTGAAATAACACAAATGCATCTTCCACGGTCCATTTACTTTGTTAGTTGAGCAATGGGTTTATGGCCCGTCCGAAATGATCAACATTTTCACATTACTACAAAGAGTTGCATTTCTCAAGAACCCTCCTTCCCACCCTCTCTTCCGTCCAAATTAGTGCGTTCATTCTTTCTTTTTTTTTTGAGAAAAAAAACCAAATCACCCTTTTCAAATCAAAACAAAAGGCTCATAGTCACAATTTTTATTATTAGTCAACACAGGATTTTATACTGTACCATCACTTTTTTTTTACATTTATGGGTGATGTTCATTATTCTTGTATGGACCATTTCACTTCAATGAAATGTTTTAAAATTCCAAACCTTTGTTAACTGAGATGCACCACTGTTGTCAGGCAGATGTATTATTTCCTCCACCACCGAAGGTCGATGGAGGTTATGTTTTCACCTCTGTCTGTCTGTTTGCTTGTCTGTGAGCACGATATCTCAAATAAAGTTGTGGACGGATTCGGCCAAAACATGGTGAACAGGTTGGGTGTGTGACACGGATGAATTGATTCGATTTTGGTGAAGATCCGGATCCAGATTGGGATACAATAATTTATTATTTTTCTAAAAAGTGATTCTCCATAATTGAGATATAGAGTCAAAAACGAAACATAGAACAATATCTCAAAAAGTTGTGAATGAGTTACGACAAAACTTGGTGGATGAGTCGGGTAGGTGACGAGAACAAGCCCATTATATTTTGGTTCAGGTCTGCAGATCCGGCCTGGTGTTAAGATCTTAGGGTCTTGGGTTTGAGCCTTAATCTTCAGGTCTTGGGTTCAATCTTGGGTTCGAGTTGGCTTAAGAACTTAGGGTCTTGGGTTCGAGCCCCTGTTGTGCTGTTGAATTAACACTGGGTGGGTTGACGAAGCCTGTCATCCTTCCAAGGTCAGCAAAATGAGTACCAGCTTATTGATAACAAAGGCACTGCATCAGCAGCACAGCCACGCTTCCAGAAATGATGCAACCATCAGCCTCAGCAACAACAAGAATGGCACTTGGTGGAGCGCATTTCCTCCACTAGATTGAACAGTTAACCTTTCGTAGCCCACTGGTAGGCCAGAACTGTATCTGGAGCTGAACCAAAATGTACGTGGACTTGGACCTGCATCCGGATCTTCAAAAACAAATCAAATCAATTTGTCCTTTGCAGACACCCAACCTGTCCACCAAGTTTCATCCGAATCTGTCCATAACTTTTTGAGATATCCTGCTCACAGGCAGACAGACAGACAAACAGACAGGGGTGAAAAGACAACCTCCGTCCATCTTAGGTGGCGGCGGTAATAAGCTACAAAAGATGGATTTTGATGTCATTTGTGATCTTTGCTCTGAGAAACCTGCCTTACACCCTTACCAGTTTTACACAAAACTTACACGCACGCATAAAGTGGTTGTTGAGGTTTACGGGATTTTTAGGAACACTGGGAAATTTTATAATGTATTTCACAATCTAAGTGAAGTCATCTAGTAACGAGTGGGCACCATGTTGTTTTATACACTGGAATCCACGAAGAATCCATTCCCTATCTACCTGCGACAGACAAGGAACCGTGACACCGTTTTAGGGAACGATCGAATGCACACTCCTTGAACACTCTATACACGAAGTAATGCACGCACGCACGCACGCACGCACGCAGACAAAAGATAACACAAGGTACCACTAACACCGTCTGGCCATGAAATCACAGCATGACCAGCTGCGAGGTGAGACATGCCATGTCGGGATAATGCATGTGGTGATTTTGATCAAGCTGTAGGCTCGGCGCGAAGCCCGGTGTCATGGTGATGTCGTGCACGCTGGATGTAAGATATTCCATTTTATTTTCTCCATTTTATTGAAGTGGGTGGTGTTTTTTTTTTGTTTTGTTTTTTTTTTGCAGTCAATTGCAAGTTTAAAATCGACATTTTCAAAAAGCATTTCAAGTCTTATGTGAGCAGCAACCCCTCCTTCTCCCTCCGTCCTCTTTGTACCTCTGTGAAAATTTCCATAAATTTGGACGATCCCTTACCTAACTGCCAAAAAACAATCTTTTTGGGGCTTAAGGAAGAGCAGAACAACCAACAGTGAACGGTCATTAAACATAAAGAAAGAGATGGACAAGAATGTATAGATGCAATACGTAGCATGAGAGAGGAGAGAGACCGATGATGTGGCAGTGGGCAGCAGATTTGAAAGCTTGCAGGGGAAAATGAGACAGCCTTCTCACGATTTAATAAGATGGTTCCACAGGGTGGAAAAGACGAGGGAAATGAATGGTAGTGCAGACTTCAGGAGGGAAACAAGCAAAGGGTTCCTGAAAAAAAAGCGTGCGACCTCGTAGGTGAGCAAAGGGTCGAGCGAGTAAAGGATACCAAGCAAATGACTGAGTGAGCAAACAGTGACAAGAGAATAGCCAAATGAGCCAAGATGGCGAAAGAATGGTCGAGCAGGGGAAGTTCGGCAGTACCCTCTGCACCGATGGAGACGAGGCGCACATCCTTGCTGATGATGTAGTTCAAAGCCTTGTTCACGTTGGCAATACGATGAACACGCATTTTACCTCTCTCTGGCCTGGGCAAGCGCTCACCTGAAACAATGCACAATATTTAGCAGAACGGTAAGGTTACAAGTACAAGCATGAATAAGAACAGACTTTTTATTTCACAACATGGACATAGGATGATAGGATCACTTCACCAGATAGAGGCCTGAACAAACCTGCATACAGAGGGATGCTTAATAAACATTGGAATTTGTGACTTTCTTCATCATTAGAGTCTTTAAAAAAAAAAAGGTGTACAATGTCAAGGGCCGTGGAGGAGCTAGTCAGAACAAAAGATGGATCAGGATGTAACAGAACAAAAGAAACAGCAGAAAGATAAGGGGGAAACACACCAACAGCAGGGATGAGACACAAAATGGAGGGAGACTTTGGGAAATTTGGGAAGTGTGCGAAGAATGAGAGGTAGGAGAGGACAAGATGGATACAGAAGCAAACTTGGAAAGAGTTGGGCTTGGGGAGGGTGAATAGTTTTGGTTAATGGAGAAGTTCAAAATGTAAATTAACTCACTATATTGTTGAGTTTTTGAAGTCAGATAAACAGTATGATCGGAGGCCGATAGGTACTGATAGTTTTTTTTCCTTTTCCTTTATTTCGTTGCATGAGATCAAGTATTGTGGCCTCCTTGCTTGGACGGAATGATGGTGAAGACGATGGCTTCTACAAGGGTCACCTCCAAAAAGACACCTCCTATTATTTTATTTTTTTTAGAAGGAATTAAGTCGAGTCAGAATGATAACCACAGTTAGGGAGCTCCTCATATAAAGTGTTTGGGCAATTGTTTGTTTTTTCATCTTCATAAATTCTGAGTTTAATGCAAAATTCCCAAGTTGTTCACTGCAAAAGTTGGTGGCCTGACTCACTGCACAATTAAAAATATTAATAGTGGCAATCCTTACAATAACCACGACAAATTACCCCACAGCCGGTTTACTTTACCCGAAATAACTTCCAATAGCAGCATGAGCTTGAGGCCATCCCGAAAATCGTCCTCGATGCTGGAGATACTTGTTCCAGCTTTGCGCAGGTGAGAATTGCACCAGGCGGTGAACGTCTGTTGGATAAAAAACAGCCCATTTGGATGCCATCAAAGCTGCAACTCTGGTTAACCTCACCAAGGGAGCACCAAAGATGTTCAATAATACAAAGAAAAAGGAAAGCAAGCTCTGAACAAGCAGGGGATAATTTTCAGGTGCTGAAAATTCTCACCTCTTTATAAAACCACAAGGCAGGAAGAGGAGGAATAGCTATGGCAACTGACACCAAGCACCTGCCCCTTACCACACTCGTCGTCCATTCCCAAAACTTTGCTTTCAAGGTGCATCAAAATAAAAGTTCTTCAGGCAACTTGGAGCAGACCTAGGTCTTCAATTTTGGACTACAAAAATGTACTACCAGAGGCAATTCTAACGGCTAAAGACAACACAATTACCCAACAGGTATTCCAACTGAACTGATCTAACCGCAGTTTTGACCATGTTGGGGCATTACCAAGATCAGTGTCGGCCGAAGAGTCCTGCAGGTCAAAGGCTTGCTTTGATGCCTTGTAGAATTCAAAATTGAGGCAGGATCCTCCATAATTCATAAATTAAATGCCAATCATGTCAATTACACATGATGGCAGATACAGAGAATAAGATACTGCAGCTATTAGACTACTCTATACAGGAACATGGCTAGCACTATTCACATGTTACACCCTGGCTTCACTGACCAAGAGTTTTTGTGAACCAAATGCTGGGCCATACAACCACAATTTACATAATTTGAGGCAAGCATGAACTTGATGTTTACTCCAGAGTTGTGTGTAGATGTGGTGAAGCTGGTGTCACCGGTATCATTTCATGGCAGTTCATATTTAACGTAACTATTTTAATCTATCAACAACTAGCTGGGAGGGGTAACTGGCATTGCCCGGTGCTGTTCTAATCCTGTGGGCATTTTTAAGAAATCAAAATTTTTCTTTTTTTTGTGGGGGCCTAAACACTTCCCCTACACCCACAAAGGAATGGGGCTGGAAATCATTTAATATCACCTTTTACATAGTTGCTTAGGCACTACAGAACCATTTAAAAATAAATACATAAATAAAACACTTTTTTGTTTTTTCAAAATTTTAAAAAATATTGTTGCTTTAAACATTCCCTGGCACTCACTGATGAACTTTTGAAAGTTTTACGAAGATCCGTTTGCCATCTGAGAAAAATGCTGACAAACACAGACAGACAGACAGACAAACATCTCTCTTGCAGTATCGATTGGCGAGTGTGTGCTTCGCTCTACACTCAAAACAAAAACATGAAGAGAGTTCAAGAAGCATTACTGTCCTTTGGTTTTGCCGAGACCTTCTCGTTTTGGACAAAGACCACTTGGATTCACCAAGAGTTCTCACCCAAGACCACTTGGACGTCTGGGAACCCCAAGTTTCCCTTTTCCTCGAAGAAACTTGACTAGTTTAACCCTACTCTAAACTCTGTGCAGTGCTTATTTGTATTCCCAGTTGCAAACAGTAGTGGCCAATAAGTGACTACAACTGCCATCCTGGGTGAGACATGATTGGCATGGAGTTGAAAGGTGCACCAAATTATTCTCTTCAATGCTGAAGGCTTCCAATGGCATGTGTTTTGGACGACAGGGAACATCCCCGGGTGATTTAAAACCAGTGGCCCATCCTATGCAAGTGTCACAGCTCTGTTCAATTATCGTTTTATGAATCTACATTTGGAGCCTACTTGGTAGTCCATGCTTTTGATCTTCTAATACCGATGACCATTTTCAATGATTTTTGCATAATTTGAATACACAGACTATGAATAGAGAGTTGATGAGTAGTGTATTTAACAATTGGGTTATTTAGCAAAAAGTAAACTATCTGTTTGTTGAAAATTAATCCAGAATTCTATATTTACAAATACAAAATTGGTCCTGCACGACCTCCCGCTCTCACACCCACGTACCCTTTTACTTCTCCCATCGGCACTCCCTCCCACCCCATGCTCTCTCATCAATAGTCGGCATGACCTACTA
>CM068961.1:98983401-98998112 GCA_035128595.1 Eptatretus atami
TACTACCAACACTGCTACCCTTTAATGATTCAAATGATTTCCACCTTGTGGGGTCCTTGCTTGGATGGAACGTGGGTGGAAAGGTTTGGATCCAAGTTTTTCACGAATCGGCTGACGAGATCTGATGTTTGACTGAAGGTGACAGGAGTTTGGGATTTGTTCAGGATACCGTTGGTATCTCGCCTACTCTGCAAGAAAGGCCCCATGGTATTTAAACCCAGCAGATACAACACCCGGCTTAACGTCAATACGAGCGACAGGACGATGCATCCTGTGACGCATTCTGCTAGCGAAACAGCATTCTGAGTTTATAGTCGGGTCGGGAATCGAACCCGTACTTGACAGCTCAAAGCTAAGGGAGCTACCTCTGCACCAACCTGTTAAAACTCGTTTCATTAAAAATGTAACCATCATACTTTTAAATTTTCTCCCCATACACAAAGAGAGCATCTCAACAGGTCCAAACATCCAACTTCACCCTCATTTCAGTCCCTAATCTTCTCAAATTCCATCATTAAATCTCTGACTATCATTGTCTTAAACCTTCTTCCTTCGAAACACCTCCCAATTCCCTCCACATTTGACTTCCCCCTTGTTTGGCCCCTTCGGGTATAAAGGATGTAATGGTTTCATATGTAGGAAATCCTTCTGCAGAACAAAGATAGACAGCATAGAGGCAACAACACCAAATAGGGTATGAATGTATCGAGCACCATTTTGTCCTTTTAAGGACTCACTTTCCGAGGCTCAGTTTGCACCATTTTTAACTAACACACCAAGGTTTAAAGCTCCACTCGCATAAGACGCCCAAATAAGGCTTCAGGAAACGTGCATTTGAACCAAATAAACATCTCGGTCCAGAGAGCACAGAGCATTTCAATCCATTTGCCAAGGCCAGGCTGTCTTCACTGAATCACTTCTCTTGAAAAATGTGCACAACCTCAACTACCCACCTTTCACATAATCATGTTAACCACCCCTTCCTCCAAGTTCTAATTAACATCCCTCTCTGACCTCCTCTCTCTGAAAACAATTTGCAATAACATGATCTGCCAAACTGTGGATCAGGAAAAAGAGACCTTATTAGGCTTGTGTGTACATAGCACAGTGTCTCGAACACACAACCAGACAAACCTGAACCAAAACAACCGAACATGAGATAAATCAATTCCACCAGCAAGACTAACCAGTGCAAGAGCTAAAGGACAAATGGACAGATCCCGATTACGACGACATGGGTCATCAACCAATTGAGTCTACCTCTCATAGTCTTCGATCTTCACTCACCTGCACAATTACGTTTACCTTTTCTGAGTTGTGGAAATTGTTTATCGGGTGCGACGCTCCATTCCTGCGAGCCCATTAGGTCCTCCGTTTCAATCAAATCGACCATTCGTATGCAGAAAACCAGCATCACCATTATTGTGGAATGAAAATACCACCAATGCTGTACTCCATGGTGAGGAAAACAAGGTAATACACTTGGGCGATTTACCATCACCAAAATACTGGTGTCAGGAATGAGGATTGTCCTGCAATCACCAGAATACATGGGCTGGCAGGATGGCAGAGGACCAAGAGGTACGTACCCTCACCTCTCAGCCATCCCGCCTGGGTTTGAATCTCGACCCAGCTATTTAGTCATCCTGGTCCTGGTGTCTCGCAGGCAGGGTGAGCCTTCGATGTGTGTACCAACCCTCGGACGGATGTTAACGCGTCTCGTCTGCTAGTATTAGTTGTTGGACCTCAAATACCACCACTGTGTCCTTCATGAGGAGTAGGCGAGTTATCACCAGCACACTGAACAAGTGACAAATTCCTGCCCTAACCTACAGGAGCACTGCATCAGCAGCACAGCCACATTCCCAGTAAATGATGCAGCCAGCAGCCATAAGCTGCATACGATATGGGTGGACCAGATGACATCATTACAGTTGCAGTTGCATATACAATTGAGCTAACTCAGACCTCTTGGCCCACAATGACCTCAAACACCTGTGTTCAGAGCCACAGTCCAAAACCAGCTAATAATGAACTTGTCTCAAATCAGGTAGCCTACCTGAGAGCAACATACCAATTGAGAAACTCTTACAGATACACCTACACACACCGCATACACGTTACAGAAAATACTACTACACCAATTTTATATGCAGTACGGTAGATGCAAAATCTCAGACCATGGAAGAGCATGGTGACAAAAGGTAAAAAAACAGCAACATACTGACAGGGGGCAGTGGGGAACGGATAAAGAAAGGGAGGAAACAACACAACCTGTAAGTAAGTAAGAGGGTTGAGTTGGACAGGGTCAGTGGGGGGAGAAAATATTTGCAAGTAAGGATGGAGGATGACATGAGAGGGAAGTGCCACCCATGCCTGAACATTTCCAGAAAGCAGTTCTAACAAACGAGAGAAAAGAGCAACAAAATAGTGTAATAATAAAATATATATATAATAAGGACTTCCCGAACAAGGAACTTCAACACAGGAGGAGGCCATTAGCCCATCAAGCTTGCACAATGGTTGCCAACATATGGCTACTTGTCCATGCTCTATCCTTTTTAAATGCTGAGGGTCAAGTAAGGAAGCAGAATGTACCATATTTAAAACCTTTGGTTTGACTTGGCCGGTGTTTGAACCACCGACCTCCCAGAATCAGAATGGACACTAACCATGACAATACACCACAGAGTCTGGGTCTGGAAGGTGAGAGGAAAGCCTGGATTTTGGGATAAAAATTACAAGGGAGTTACTGGAAGAATGCGTACATCCTGGACATGCTGTGGAGGGTCAGAGGGTGGGGAGAGCAGGAGCATCGAGGCTGGAGGAGAAGCGGTTAAAAACCAAATAAACCAGGTGCCACAGATCTGCCTGTGAGTGAAAGCGATAGACCTTGTGCTTTGACATCATCACAGGATATTCCAATAATGGTGAGAGTTGAGAGAGCTTGAGAGAGCTAGAGAGAGCGAGAGAGAGAGAGAGAGAGAGCTGAGAGAGCTAGAGAGAGCTAGAGAGAGCTAGAGAGAGCTAGAGAGAGCTAGAGAGAGCTAGAGCTAGGAGAGCTAGAGAGAGCTAGAGCTAGAGAGAGCTAGAGAGAGCTAGAGCTAGAGAGAGCTAGAGAGAGCGAGAGAGGAGAGAGAGAGAGAGAGAGAGAGAGAGAGAAGAGAGAGAGAAGAGAGACTAGAGAGAGCTAGAGAGAGCTAGAGAGAGCTAGAGAGAGCTAGAGAGAGAGAGAGAGAGACATTGAGAGCTGGAGAGAGGAGGCGATTCTGGTACGCAAGGGAGAGCAGTACTCCATTAGGCTAGGGACAAAGGTCTTGGTGGCCGAGGAGTTATTATTTTTCAGGGAATGACAGAGAACAGATCATGTCCAATCTGCAGCAGGCTTTGGAGGCCAGTTTTGCTATATGGTCAGCCGAGGAGAGGTCATGGCTCATGGTGAGGCTGAAAAGATCAAGAGAGGTTCGTATATGCAGGATTAGTATTATGATTATTACCCTCGCCGCGAAGGAGAGGGTATTGCATTTGGGTATGTCTGTTTGTCTGCACAGAACTTCTGTGTTTTTTCCGCAACTGGTCAGATCGAGACAATACTTTCACCATTGGTGCGACTACTCATGTAGAATGTTTAAATGATAATTATGATGTCACAGGTCACGTGGTGTGGCAGCCATGTTGGAAAATGGAAAACTTTGGACCTCAATCTCTGAAACCGCACCAAGGAAAAAAAATTGAAACTTGGCACACAGCAAGTCCTCCTCATGAGGAATGTGTGATTTCTTTGATGACGTCATAGGTGCCTTCGTTATGACGTCATAATTGCATATGTAGAACGCTACATCCGATCAGTATGAAAATTTTTGAGGGTCATCCAAGGATAAAATGATCCACAATTTTTTCGGTCACGTGATTTGGCAGCCATATTGTTTCATAAAAATAAAAACATTCAAAATGTTCTTTGAAATGGCTGAACAGATGGAGGTGAAACTTTACACACATGACCGCCTATTCATGAGGAACAAAAGGTTCACATATATGATGTCATAGGTCACATGGTTTGGCAGCTATATTGGATTTACCCTAAAACATATAAAAAATCTTCTTCTCCAGAACAGTTGGACAGATCGAGGAGAAACTTCACATAAATGTTCCCCAAGGCATGTGTGTATAAGTTTGTTAAGGAATAACTGATGTCACATGGTTTGGCAGCCATATTGGATTTAAGAAAAAATATGAAATAATGCTTTCTCTGGAACCATTTAATGAAGCGGCATGAAACTTCACAAAGGTGATCTAGTTGTGATGGGAATAAATGTTTTAAATTTCAACTTGATTGGTCACATGGTTGCAGCCAGTATTATTTAATTTTTTGATGGGGGGGGGGGGGTTGATTATTTTATTTTTGAATAAGTGGGACGTGTTGGTACCCAGTCATTACTGCCAGCAGTTATAAAGTGGCAGTTCTAATTATGTCTCTTATTCATTACGTAACACATCAGTACACAAACGTCACACAAAACAAGCCCTGGCGAGGGCCTGCAATCTCTGACTGCTCTTTTTCTTCTTTTATCATGGAATTGTTGTGTTTGCAATGTTGGTTAAGTAAAGAATAGAGAAATGTGAACTAGGTTGGTAATCATAAAAACAGCCTGTAACTAGCAACTCACCATGGATCAGAATGGGCTACTGTGGGACGACGATACTCTGTTGCCTGCTGAGCAAATATTTGCCCTGGCGAGTGGAGGTTGGCCAGACAGGTTGAGGCCTTGGAGGCCATGTGATTGGCCCTTGAGAGATTAAGCATGCTCTAGTTCTCATATAACATGTGTGAACCAGAGAAAGAGGACATCAAGAGACAGAGGTGTAAGAAAGTGTGCTGCTGAGACAACTTCACGATATTGCACTCGAGCGTCGATTTCCTGCTTTGAAACGGGGAACTTCTTGGACGCTTGGCATTCATCGGGGCTCCAGCCTGAGTTTAACTGACTCTGATGTCAATCCTTTGTTGTGATCACACACAGTTCTTCAAGAATTGTGAATTTCAGGCAGTTCATCACACTGGGATTTCCCACAGTGAAAGAGGAGCATTACCGACCAGAGGCATGGCCTGCACAAATGCAAAACAGCAGTTTCTCAGCATCACAAAGCAAAACAGAATTCGAAATGTATACTTCTGTTCCAACTTTGTCCTTTGCTTCACAGTTGCCTTTTTATTTTATTTTTTTAAACACAATGTCGAGGCTCGTATGAGAGCTAACACACAGAATGTACAACAAGGGGAGCAGGAGACAAGAGGGGCAGGAGAGGGAAAGAAAAAACAGTGTGGAATAGAGACATGAAGACATCTGTGGAAGGGAGAGGGATGGGGCAGTGTACACAGGGTAAACAAGATGGACACTAAAGGGACTTTCAGGCCCTTACACGACAAGGACTTTCAGGAAGGAAAGCAGGGAATATGAAGGAGGTGGGTTTGGGGTGGATTAACGGGTAGAAAAGATCATGATTTTGGATGGTGGAAGATAAGAGATGGTGGTGAACAGCTATTTTGAAGATCTGGAGGGAAGAGTGGGATTGAAGAGAGTGTGGGAGTTTTGTTCCAAAGGGGAAAAAAAAGACGGATAAAAGAGTGAAGGTGAGCAGTGATTCATGATTTTGGTAGTTTTTACCAGAAGGGGTTGCTGGTGGACCTTGAGTGCACTGCGGAAATTATGGGGGGGGGGGAGGGACAGAGCACTGCTTAAGTGCACGTGGAAATATCGCAGACAGAGCGGGGGTGGGGGGGCGAGGCCAGAGGGGAGACAGTAGCAGACAGAAAGAACACTGACTTGCCTGCGGTGAGAGAGTGAGAGACCAAAGACTCAGGCTCATCGTGGGAGATACCAATTGATCCTAAATGCCTTGGTTTCCACAGCGTGAAGCTGAGAAAGGTGAGAGGCAGGAGCACCAGCCCAAGGGAGAGAGTAGTACTTCATCAGGCTGTGGACGAAAGCTTTGTATGTGGTGAAGAACTCAAGTGTGCCAAGGAAGGACTTTGAATGATGGAGGATGCCCAGTTGACGACTGCGTTGGAGGCCAGCTTGGAAATATGGCTTTCTCAGGAAAGATCATGGCAGATAGAGAGACCCAGCAGCTTGAATTAAAGGACTTCAAGAGGATTGTTGAGAAAGTAGGTGGGGGGGGGGTTCCAGACGGTCCTTTCGGAGAGAGACAGAGAGAGAGAGTGTGAGATTTGTCAGGATTGATAGAATGTTCCACGTGTTGGACCAGCTTGTGATTTTATCCAGATCTGCAAAGAGTGAAGAGGCTGCTGCTTGCTGATTTGAGGAATGACAGATTCTATGGCAGAGGGTGGAGTCATCAGCAAAGAGATAAAGAGGATTTTCCAGAGAGTCAGAGACACCACATACAACTGCCACTGTCAAGTCAACCATAACGTGTTCGATATAACATCTCAACGTGCTTACATATTGTGACTGCTGCCATTGTTCCCAAATTCAGAGAATGGGCTGATACATTTTGGTGAACTGTTGCTTCTGTGTTCTTGCTTAATTAAGGATAGGTGTAAGATATGGTTTAAGTGTGTAAATTGTATATAAAGTTATATATCCCAAAATTGAGGCACAAGTCCTGTTTCCCAAGTCGATGGTTAAATTTATCATTTACTCCAATTGCTCGGAATCCGGATACAACTTAGGGTGTGATTACCATGCATGATCATGTGTAGCATCAATGCGGGACTTTTGAAATGACGAATGAATGCCAATGATGCCTTTCACGCATCTGTGTGCATTTTAAGTGACTCGCTTCAACTAACTGGGGCACTTTTAACCTGCCGTCACGAGGACAAAATCTGCAAGTCAAATAGTCTTTTAAACATAATTTTCAGCATTTAAACAAAAGAGTGGCAATTCCAAAATGGTTAACCATAACAGTTGTGTTCCTGGATGCAATCAGACCCACAAAAATATAGAAAATATGAGAAATATCAATGAATGAGTGGTTTCGATTTTGTACCATTTCTTGTTAATTCAAATGAGTGGCGACACACAAACACACACACACAAACAAACATACTGAGCCAATCGGACAAATGTAGGTTCTGCAAGGTAGAAACAAAGCACGAGTCACCTCCTATCTGGATGTAAAAAAAAAACTCATGTCAAAACAACTGTACACACAAAGGCACAACAAGGTATGTAGAGCAATCCACTGGCACATCTGTAGAAATTTAAATATCCCAGTTCCACAAAACTCGTGGAAACACAAAAGAAAAGCAATAATTTAAATCAAGGACATAATGCTCATGTACGACCTGATGATCCCATCCAGCATGAACATAGAACACAGAGCACTGTGACCGGACACCGGACTCAGATACAAAAAAGTAAAAGAAGGCATTGTTAGTTGAAGTTTCAGTACCCAGTGATTTTGGTCTAAATAACATGGAAATCAAGAAAACGACCAAATATGAAGACCTCAAGAATGAAGTGAAAAGATCCTGGAAGCTGAAGAGTGCATAAATTGGACCAGTGATAATTGGAGCAATGGGAATGATAAAGAAGAACCTCACAAAGATCCTACAAACCATCCCTGGTAACATTACCACAAACAAACTACAGTTGGAGGCTGGCTGGGGCTCAGTGACGATCCTGAAAAACAGTCCTCGGAGCAACACTCTGAGAACACAACTTCAGAACTTAGGCTACGAATCACGATTCTTCACCAAAACGAAGGAGGATACTTCGAGTCCTTAGAGGGCCCTATTCCACCTTCTGAAACTCAAATTATGGAGATAACAATCGACGACACACACACACACGATAGCAAAACCCCGTCTTCCGCTGCGCGGGGGACGAGCTAATAAATACAATGGCACGAGGTAGATCAAGTACCTCCGCCAGATTGAACATTTTATGTTTTGTATCCCACTGATCTGCATCCGGACCTGAACAAGAATCAAATACATTCTTTCTTGTCACACATCCAACCTGTCCATCAAGTTTCATCCGAATCCGTCCACAACTTTTTGAGATATCCTGCTCACAGAGACAGACAGACGGGTGAAAAACATAACCTCTGTCCATCTTGGGTGGAGGAGGTAAATATCCGAAGTGAAACCAAACGTACAGTGATGATATGGCAATCCTATAAATCATACCGAAAATGTCCTTTCGCAATCTTGCTCTCAAGAGGCCTAGACAAGTTCTATAGGATGTCCTACAACATCTATATTTTACTAAAACTCACATGTTGTGTATATATATATATGTATGTATAAATATGCATGTATGTATGTATGTATGTTCCCGAAATACAGCCAAAACGTACACGCATAGCGCAAAAATTTTAGGGCCACCTTACTCACCATTCGCCTGCGGTGTGCAGTATCAAGTTTCGTTCAAATCGGCAACGAAGAAAATATTTTTAAAAGTCAATTCCCGATTCAGTCAAGTATTCTTCGGGAGAATTTGATCATTGCAAACAACCTCAGCGGGATAGTTCGCTGGAGCTATCTTGTTTTTATTTTTTCCTTGAAATGATTTTTTTCATCAACCGCTGTCACAACGGGAACCCAACGGGTTCACGGGTCGTCTAGTGGTATACTATTTTTTAGAAGCATTGCACATATTTATCCTCTATTAGTACACTTTCCTATCGGATATTTTGGTGAGGGATACATTAAAACTAACAAGAGTGAGAATTGCTTTGCAATACAAGTCCCCTTAGGCGATGTGATATTTTCCAATTACAAAAAGGACATAACTCTGTGGAAAATTGATGAAACGCCCTGAAACTCGAACTTGTTCTGTAACATCATAAATAAAGCCATGTACCAAGTTTCAGATGAACGTGTTAAAGGGTGTGGGGAAAAAATGTCTGAAAACACACAGGTCGGACAGACGGACTGACAGACAGCTATAGTCCCCTCCGGTGAAACCGATAGGGGACCAATTATAATCAGAGCGACATGCTGTACAAATGACAAGGATCAAGACGAGGATGCAAATTGATCCAAATGTAAAAAATAAATAAACAACAAGCCGGGATGGATTGCCTGAAACCTTGATGACTCCATCTACAGTAATACCTCGACACACGCTGCTCTCTCGCTTCAGACATGCACTCCTACAAAACGTGCCCCAGATGTCTATGACACCACGTGGACACGTGGCGACTAGCCGGGGTCCAGCCCAGCATGTTCGAGAACACCCCGGGTCGGTTACCCTTCCCTCGCCCAGCCGAGAACACTTTGTATTACCATTTGATTTGTGATCAAATTTTTGTGGTTTCAAAGTTCAAAATGAACAAGAAAAATGAAACTCCCCTTTCACCGAATTCAACTTAAATCAGACATTTTGATAACACTGAAGTGTGGACTTGCTTTCGTTTTACTTTACGTCGAGTCGTGTTTAGTATGGATAGATGTCAGAGCCACAAGTTTCAAGAATGGATGGACAACTTCGGAATGGCAGAGAATGTGGGTTCAAATTCAGGTGAAGGTGCTTCCAGAGGATTTACTTGTGCAAACTCAATAACGTCATCTGCAAATTAGCTCTAATTGGCAGTAGAAAACGAGATTACTCAACTCACTAAAAGTCTTCCCTGCGAGGAAGGAATAAGTTAGAGGATGTAATTTTTTTAATTTCTTGTTTCATATAAAGCTGGAAACTTTACCTTCATGATGCTTATTGAAAGATTATATAATATATACAATATATAAGAGTTCTGCTTGAAGAGGAGACACTGTTGGTCCAACAAATCATGAATGCCTAACAAATAAACGTGAAAATAAAATGGACAGTTCAATGACCTGGGCACTGAAAATGGACATCTGAGCCATCCCACATGTGTTGCAGCTGCAACTTCAAACGTTGCTCCTTGTCCTCTCATAGACGGTTCGGGAGCATACATGATCGTTAGAATCCAGGTTCTAATTTCAGAACAAGGCTGCAGGGTAGCATCATTGGCTGAAGGAGTGGCTGTGCCGCTGATGTAATGCCACCTGCTCCTAAGAGCAGGAATTTGGCTAGGGTGCCAGCGATAGCTCGCCTACTTTTCGTGAAGGACATCTTGGGATCTTTAACGTCCACCAACGAATTCTGGCAGATGGGAAGCCAGTTTAATGTCCATCCTAGGGACACCCGACCTGTGAAACAGCGGGTGACAGTTTATAGCAGGGTCGGGATTCGAACCCAGGCTAGACAGTTTAGAGGCGAGTGCGTCTACTTCAAACCAATCCTATCAGCCCCGCTCTTCAATGCTTTGGCACAGCTTTATCCAATAATGTTTAAATGTTTCTGGGGATGGACACATTATCCACAAGGAGAGCACTCGGTGGAGCGCATACCTCCGCCACATAATGCTCGAACAACGAGAACATATTGGGCCCAATAGTTTTTTGAGATATCGTGCGATATATCGGTTTTGGCCCAATCTGTCAATGGTAAAGAATCACTTAAACAAAAATTAAATAATTCTCATATCCAGATCACCAAAATCTAATCAGTTCGTCCTTGTCACACATCCAACCTGCCCACCAAATTTCATCCGGATCCGTACATAACTTTTTGAGATATCTTCTACACAGATAGACAAACCATACAGAGAGAGGTGAAAACATAACCTCTTCACCTTCGGTGGCGGAGGTAAACATGTCGTCTTTCAATGACCAGGTTGGATGTAAAATACTTGTGGGGAACATCTTAGCCATAACTCTCCCATCACTGATATTTCAACACAATATCAGCTTTGGATTAGGATGGGCATACCAGCAGCCCAGTCGAATAAAGCCTTTGGCAACAGAACAAAAAGGCACGTCTGTGATGACATCATAACGACGTCATTCTGGCTCGCTGCACGAATTCCCGACCCGGCATTCAATGAAGTTTTGCCCAAAAATGGGATTTTGCCACACAGGCAAAATCCTGGAAGCAATTCGACAACTTAACAGTGAAAACTTTTTTTTGTTTCACGGTCACCAAATTATTACTTCCAGTCAAGATCTCGAAATTATTTTCATGCAAAATAACTTTAGATACCAAGTCATATGTAATTACAAGCACCAATGCAACACACAAATGTCGAACAAAAAACACAATCCCTTCCTGTTATTTACAGCCTCGCTTTAGCCATTTCTGTCATTGTCTGGCAAATATGACAAACCCACAGAGACATCCTTTGGGGCACCTTTCGTTGTTGTTTCTCCCATGTGGGGTCAAGCAGCAAGTCCCGATCCCACTCGTCCAGCGGTGCCATGTAATCAGAGGTGTTGCTCTCACCCTCCTGACGTCCCATGTACTCGCAACTCCGATGGTCTTCCATAGTCTGCGGCCGCACGGGTCCACCTCGGAATGATGCTTTTTCTCTCTCCCTCGTCAACTCGCGAATCTGTTCAACCCTCCCTGGGACCTCGCTTAAAAGCAAACACAAGACGATGGGCGGGGACTGACCGCAGCTTCTGCTCAGGATGCCTTTTGCACCAGGCAAGGCCGATACAGAAGTCAAAGAATCAAGAATTCTCTCGTTTCTGGGAAACTTGAATGAAAGTAGAGGTCGTTATGACCATAATCAACATATCTATGATAAAGCTGGAAAAATAACTCAATCCGTTTTAGCACATCCCAACTGATGTATCCCCATCTAACTGAAGATGCAAATCGATGACTACTTTTGACATTGATCTGATACCTCATGAAAGGCGCAACGCAATCGGGAAAGAGCGAGATCATGGACTTGAAAGAACTCTCATGAGGATTATTTTCCTCCCAATCAAAAATAAAATTACAAAGATGTCAAAACGACCATCAAGTAACAGAATGGGAACAGTGCATCACTGAAGCAGCAGCAGTAACAACAACAACAACAAAAAACACAGCAAAAGACAGGGCACGTATTCTGATAAAAGGCGATTTTTATTGTCATTGAATCAAATGTTACAACAACAGTAATGGATGATGAAAGGTTCTACTCTCGCTGCCGTGGATCCCCCGATGGCTTTCGGTGGTGAAGCGATGATCCAGCAGTCCACTGGCTACAGGGAGGCAGTCCATAGAGGAATGAAGCACGGTACCACAGCTTCTGCTGCAAAACATGGTGTGTTTTCTATTTGAAACACCCCGTCCAAGAAGTTAGCGCTGCACAAACCCACCCTCATTCCACTTGGCACATAAATCGTGCTATAGCGTATCGAGCACAATGATGGCAAGCCGGCGGCATCCACCATGAAAATTCAAATACACATCAATATCCGGTCGTAGATAACTGGACATTTTGACACCTATACATCATGCTGAAACCCATCCCTCCCCATTATTTACCCTGCCCTAACATCTCAGAAACTCCCAGTAGAGTACAGAGTCTTCAATATATAAACGGTACCACCAAGTGAAGGCAGGGAAGTTGAATGCTGTTCTGACAAACAGAAGAAATCCGTCAGAAGTAGTGAGAAAGATGTCGGCTTTCGATCAAAAATATTTTCATCGAAAACACCATCCAGCCAGTCACTGGCCAAAACAGGCAGTGCAGGATGGCATGAAAGTTCTGCTGTAGTTTCCCAAAGTGTCCACTTATCAGAGCTTTGAAATTCTCACTGCGTTGTTAACTTGCCTGTATTATGTGGATGGGTGTACACCGATGGTATCCAAAAAGAAAAACAAGCAATGCAAACGCCGAGCAAAGCAAGTCGTCTCGCTACGACGGCCAGATGTGGACACGGCATCAGCTGAGAAATGATCTCGACATGTCGGGTGCAAGAAACCTCGTGTGAACGAGAAACGTCACTGCGGTAACCAAGCAAACGCTCCTGCACTACATGACGAAGCCGCAGGAAAGGCCAACACAAAATCCACCAAAAAATAACACAATTGGACCATTTCACTCTCCCCTGGGTGGAGAGTCCCCATAGTTTTGCGTATGATTTACGGGAGAACTCTCTGTTTGCAGCCAGTCTCTGCTACGTTTGCAACTTTGCGACGAGTTATCATGATTGACCTGAATTTTTGTTGGCTCGACTGCATCAAAACTCTGTGCAAGGCCAGCTGTTGGCTCAAGCCCCACAGTATCGCAAAGCCGAGCTAGCACCTGGTCCCCGAAGCCATGTCCATGTTGAGCTACACATACAGACGTCGCATGACCGGAACCAGCAAGGTCATCCACACAGCTCGCTTCGCATTTTTCACTTTTTCTACCATCCTCCACCCGCTCCTCACCAACATTACAAATCCGTTTTGTTACAAGATCTCTGCAAACCTGTTGTCTGTTTTCAGAGCATGACCAGTTCAGTCGTGATCCTATCTCATCCAACTGCTTTTCTTCGCAAGGTCGATCGGTTCCCTCAATGTCATCATCCTGATCGTCATTATTTGATGCATCAACATTGCTTTCCCTTTCCAAGCTAATGCTTGCTTCACCATCAGGCTTCCGGAGAGTTGAAGAGTGCTTCCGACTTTTGTGGTAGCGCTCTTGTTTGCATTGAGATCTGTGGCCATTCTCAATTTTCCCATCATCACTCCTTGTACCCTCATCCACATCACTTCCTTCACTACTGCCACTCTTCCTCGATTCATATTCCCAGTTCTCACCCGTTTTGCACCTTTGTACTTTCTCTTCCTTTGGCACTTGGCTGCGGCCTCCATCCCCTTCTCCCACACTGGTTCTATGGCGCTTTACTACTGTATCACCTTTGCTGCGATGCTGGCTTCCTTTTACACGGCCGCCCAAGTTCTGAACGGCCCGAGACCGACGTGACTCAGGCCAGCGAAGTGCACCCGCACACTCCCGCAGAGAACGTCGGTAGCTTGTACGAATTTTGCGGTAAACACGGGCCACCTTCCGGACCTGGTCCTCATCCTCATCCTCCTCAGATGTTGTCGTCATCGATGAGGAAGACTTTGATGACGATCCAGACAGAGAGGAGGAAGAGGAGGAGGAATAGCAGGAAGATGATGATGACGATGTTAGAGAGCTGGAGGAATATGGTGGTTGTGTAGTGCTCGCATTTGTAGTTGTGACAGTTGAATCACTAGGTGGAGGTGGGTTACGGCGAATGCTCGTGCGCGCTGCATTCCTCCTCCTAGTATTGGCAGCCCGTTGTTCACCACCATCAGTTTCACTCCCACTCCCTGTGGTGGTGTGCGTTTGCAAGGGTTCCCGCCGAGAAGACCCAAGTGTTGGCTAGAAGAGATAAGGATCACAACAAAGGTTGTTAGAAATATAGCTCAAGCATTTCACCAAAATATGATCAAAACGTGTACACAATGACCTCAAGCCAATGATCAACGTTACTTCAATTCAATATAAAAATAAAGGGAAGGGGTGGTGTTGGGGGGGGGGGGTAAAGGAGAAACATGTAGCTTTTGGGGGTGGGGTGAGGATGAAGAAGAAGTAGAAAATATAGCTGAAAAATTGCTTTCACTGTACCTGGTCACTACCTTCATCTGATTGGCTACCAACGTGATCACTGAGGTCCAACCTGCCATTCTCACTGACTGAACTCTCTGATCCTTGTCCCCCAGACACAGAACTCACTTCAGTATCTGCTCCCTGCAAGAGACAACAAGACTCAACAGTAACCTATTGGTCAGCCTCCACAATTGCGGCCTATAAGAGAACTCTCCGTTTATAGCCAGTGTCTGTCACATTCACAAAGAGCAAAATAAAACAACCCAATGGCCATTGAGGGCCTTGTTTGACACACAACAAGCAGGTTCAAA
>CM068961.1:99020898-99042501 GCA_035128595.1 Eptatretus atami
CCAGTCAAACCAGCAGTTATTTCCCGGCTTTCCGATACAAAAGAATTCTCCACAGTACGTGCACCAGTGTGTTGTTTTGGCAAGTCCTTATCCTTTGCCCTAGGGTTCCTTTGATTAGCCCGAAGGTGCTTCTCTCTGTACAAAACGCGATTATTGGTAGTCCCATGTGGAGCCTTTTCTACATCGTGGTGAGCATCCCGTTTCAGTCGTTGCTCGTCCTGAAACTCTGCTGAGCATCGATTACCAAATGCTGCTCCAGTAGATTGAACATCTCCAACAAGTTCCTGCCACAGTTTCTCTAGATACCCATTTTCACGATCGCATAATAATCTTGACTCCCCAAGGGATCAGCTTGCCCTTTATGTGCTGTTTGACTGACACTGTTTTTAGTGGGGATCATTCCCTTGTCAAGTGAAAGTTCACAAGCTGGAACAAAAGGATGCTTGAACTTCTCAATCAAATAATTGAACTCTGGGTGGGTCTTGTATAAACTAATCAGTCTTGACAAACTGGGTATCATACTCATTTACACAATGTAGGAGAGACCAGATTGCAAGGAACCGGTCCCTTGTCATGACCTTTGGAAAAACAGGCGTGGAAGTAAGTCTCGTGTCCTTGGACCGCCAGTACTGCTCGTACCTATCTTTATGTATCAATATTTCCATGGTGACTCGGAGCCCCAAAAAATGCCTTCAACTCTGCCAAAGTAAGAGGCTTTTGTTGGAAGATTTTGCTGCGTAATTGTTTGTTTGGCTACAATCACACGTTCAGCTTGCAGATTAGTCTCTGAGAAGTAAATCCCAAAGAACATCATCCCAGAATAAGCTAAAATAGTCAAGTGGAGTACTTTCCACAATTGGTAATTTTTTTAGGCCTTGGTTGCTCATTAGGTGTAAACTGGTGTTCATTGAACCCAGCAGTGGCTCTTGTCCATCCTGGGAGGAGGAGTCAGGCCTTGGTCTATCCCCCCGCGTCCTGCGCCACGACCACGCCCTCGACCGAGGCCACACCCCATAACAACACCTCCGGGAAACCCCCAGTATTGTCAGTTTCACATTCCCCATTTGAAAAGTCAGTATCAGACTCAAAAATCACTCTCATTACCATAAATCATCATCATTTGACCTCAACATCTCATCAACTGACACCACATTTCGACTCATTTTGGAACAATTTTTTGTGAGAAACCTTCAAAAACTTTTGTGAATCTCGTGCTACTACTTCCGCAGATCATACACTTTGGCGTGTACACAAGAATGGGCTGACTGGTGTGTGTAACAAAGTGTGGGCACAGCAAAAACCTCCTTCACACTCGCACCTCGAACGAGACTTTCACAGCACGGCGTGTTCACAAGGATGGGCTGACAGGTGTGTGCAACAAAGCATGTGTACAGCAAAAACCTCCTTCACACTCGCATTTTCTTTTTTCGAATGAGACTCTCACAACACGCATGCCAGGACGGGACAAGAAGCGATGAGAGAACCACCAAATCGTGTGCACTGCAAAAGCCTCTCTTGCACTTCCTGAGCTGTTAGCAGCAATGCAGACTGAAGATCAGGTGCAAGATAACGGAGCTGCTAATTGCTCAGGAAGTCGCTCATGATAAACAAGAGCATGTGGTGACGGGTTATTGACCGGCTGCTCGCATTTACGAAGGTTTAATTAGCGGCCGATAAACTAGCCTCCCAGGTATATGGAGGTTTGAATAGCGGGTACTAGGGTTCAAAGGGTTAATACGCCAGCGAGCTGACAGAGGGCTGACCAAGATGGCACGCCACCATCTTGGTAAAGCTTATTTTGGTTTTTTGTGATGAGCACCCCTAAATTATCTTCAAAAGAGGTGTTTAAATTTACTGAAACACCCAATTTTCGCTCATGCACAATATTGGAGTTCCCTTCGTATGCAAGCAAAGTTTGTGGCTGCTTGGTTTCATGGTTTTGGAGTTGTGGAGGAGACGCACGGACAGACGGACTGACATACACTGACATATTATTGTTGCGGGCCGGGGATCGGTTGCGAGCACGACCGCTAGGTGGAGCAGTAGGGTCGACTCTGCCGAACACCCGGAATCTAGATCGTACCTTTCGGAAAACTCCGGAAGGTACGGGTCCCTTACAGGACCGTGAATCGTCAATAATTCCACCACGTGGGACAGGGTTTATTTGCCAAACTTCAAAATACCCAGAGACCCACGTGGCGAGCTACCGAGTATTCACACCCTCGACGGCACTCGTACGGGACGAGCCGTATGCGTGCTCGACCCGTGCGTAACCCGAGCGGATGGTCACCGAGCTTCCGTCGGTCCCAAATGCACACCACTACGGCAACAACGGCCTTCTTTAATTCTCCCAACACGCACCGCGTTAAACCAATGAAGAAAACACAAAAACGAGCTGATACATTTAACACATGGATATTTATTTACAATGGGTGGGGAAGGAACACATAAGAGCAGAGTTAAACCGACTAAAGCAAGGCAAATAATGTACAGTGAAGGCACTTATCCAATTCCTACTTACAAACAGGGCCCCAGACACACACACACACACACACACACACACAAATACCCGGAAGGACATGGACCTTCCCGCCTCGTGCGGTCTTCGACGAGACGAGCGAACCAGACCGGCGTCACGATGCGGTCAGAAGAACCAGGCACCAGCGAGACGCGAGCAGAAGAACCAGGCGCCGGCGAGATGCGAGCAGAGTCGAGAGCTCCGTTCAGCGCTCGTCCCGACAACCAAAACTCTCCTCTTGGTCCGATCGCGCCACAACCTTATTCCCCCTTCTCCAGGGGGGAGGGGACGCCTCCTCCCTCCCCGCTCTCCCTCACTGGACGTTTTGGCACGCAAAGTGCGCTCGTCGCCCTGTCATTGGCCAAAACGGGCGCCAAGGCCGTTGATTGGACCGGGGGGCGTGACGGCCATCGCTGCAGACCGCCCTCCAAACAGGCAGAGGAACATTATCCTGCGTGGGCTGTGGTCATTGGCGACGACCGCGAGGAACTCGCTCGCATCTCCCTGATTGGGCGAGAGCCGCCGCGAGGCTTCCTCCTTGAGCTCCGCCCCCCCCCCCACGGCGCCATGGCGTCGGCCAGAGCGAGGTGAATGTGAGGGTGATGCTAGTGTTGTTGTAGTTATGGTTGTTATAAAAATCCTAACCATCAAAATTAAGCTTCGCAGCGCATGTACATTTAATTACCCATTAAACAAGGGACGGGACCCTAACTAGAAACACAAACTTAGCGATATAACTGTTCTATAGGACCTGTGTGTTGAGTGCTCATGGCTTCCAGATTCGTAACATTATTATAGATATAATTTATACATATACATATTATGTATATTATAACAATATTCATATTATGTATATTGTTGTGGTTTTGGAATGATCATGAATTACAATCATCACATAAGGGATCCCTTAGTTTAGGTATTCCCATTGCAATTTTGCTGAGTTAGGTTACCCTTCCCTTTGTATCAGGATAGCGTGTGTGTGTGTGTGTGTGTGTGGTTTGAATTCCTTTTAATTCTTCCCCTTTCTAAATTCCCTCTCTTCTTATATCATTCCAATCTCTCTTCCCATCCCTCTTAACCCATCTCCTCCCTACAGCGCAACCATGCACACAGAGCAACACGCACACTTTGCATGACAAGACGAGACACACATTACATTACCAATAAAAGCCATTCCAGCACTATCTGAGTCTTCCACCCTGCGCCATTCCAGCGCGACCACTGCCGCCCCGCAAGCCATTCAACACCGGAAGTGCTGCAGTGAGCAAAGCCACATGGCTGACCTTCCGAGCAGCTATGGAGGGAAGGACCGGGTGCGTGCCAATGAGAAAGCAACACATGAAGGTGAAAGGGTGCTGAGGTGACCTTCGCTCCCAAAAGCAATGCCTATGAGCAATAAAAGCCGGAGAATTCTACGCGTCTGGGCTGATTCTCATCTGGGGAATGATACGAGACAAGCTGCGCCACAACAACAGGCCTTGACAAAGGATGAACCACGACAAGGTCGAACCTCTGCAGGGACGAACAGGCTGGTGCACCCGAGGCCAACAAATAACATCCCAGCATGTTTTGGGTCATGTATAGAAATGCTGCACAGACCTGGTTGCCTATAATTATGACTAGCATGGCTCAGAGGGCCCCCCTCCCATGCCCCCATGTGGTCAGCCAATGGTGTGATGAACATGACACTGATGTTATCCATATGTTATGGCATTACCTGTATGTAAATATATATTATATATAATATATATATATATATATATATATATATCAATATACTGTATACTGTATAATGGACAAAAAAAATTTGAAACACCAATGTAAAGTCACTAATATGGCGTTGGGACACCACGTGAGGCTAGTGTGGCCTGTATGCGTCACCGCATAGAGTCCACCGGCATCTGGAATTCTGCAGGAGGGATGTGACACCATTTAATCTTCCACGAGAAAGTCCATCAGCTCACACCTGTTTGATGGAGGTGGAAAATGCTGTCTCAGATGTTGTTCCAGAATATCCCACAAATGATCAATTGCGTTCAGACCTGGTGACTCAGAATGGACAACATCAGTGCAACGCTCATCAAACCCTTTGGTGACGGAGATACCAGGTGTGGTCACAAAAAAATAATAGGTTGAATGCTCTGCATCACATATTGGATTCAACAAAAAATCTTTTTAAATATCTTATCTTGAACCGCTTCATCAATTTTGACGTTGAAGCTTCACAATTATGCATCTGGTAGTCATGAAAAAATATATATTTTAAATTTCAAACTGTCGGACGCATGGTCTGGCAGCCAGAATTGTCTCAGTTTTGAATCTGGGGTATGCAGGGATTTTAAATCAACTTGGCTACAAGTAAATGTATTGATGATGTAATAATGTGGTCGGCAGAGGCATATCTGTTGACATTGAAGAGTGCCCTTCTAGGTTTACTTTTTTCTTCTAGCATGCGTATTTTAAAAATGGGGCTTCCAGATATTTCATAACATTTCACGATACACTTGACATCTGTGCAAGCCCATTTAGTATTCCAATCTGAACTGATGATTCTCAATGTTCAGGTTTCAAATCCCATATACGTGCATTTGTTGGTCACATTACAAATATCCTTGGCAATCATAGTAAAGCACACTAGGCATCCAGCAATGTCTTTGGCCTGTATGGCAAATTATTAGAAGCTCACAACGAGCCTTAAATCAATGTAAAATAAATTAAAATAAATAGCAGCACATGAAGGCAAAAACAAACCAAAAAAAGGAAGATTTAAAATCTTAAAAATGTCGTGTAAATGATTTGAGTGTAATAAAATAATTTGGACTAATGGATTAGACTCACTCTCAGGGGCACCTTCAGGTATAGCGCCACATGCTACAAGTTGAAGTCATCAGAGCCAAGATAGCAAGTACTAAAGGCGACGGGAAGTACAGGAACAAAATTGCACCAAAGAATATTAAATGAATACTTAATAAATTATTTTTAAAATAATCACAGCATATCAAAATAAAACTTCTCTTTTCACTTCTGTACACTGAGGTGGCCTAATATTGAGAATAGGCAAAGGACTAGCAAGCGAACGTTAGACTTCCTCTTACATTCGGATGCCTCAATTTCGGTTACTCGCGCCTGGATTCAGCGGGACATCAGCGATCATCAAATAATGCTAAATCCCACGTATTAAAAATTATTTTTTGATGATGCGGGAGATATCTTTATTAAAATTCAGTGGAGGAAATATACACCATGATCTGATATTGGCCGTCTTTCATGTCTCCGACGATGCCTATCTCCCGGGACGCATCATTCCCCATGACAAAAACCGGAAGCAAAAGCGTCATTAGCGACGACACGCGATTCCAAAATTAGCCAGGGTATTGTAGTTGTTGTTGTTGTTTCCTATTCTTCTCATGTGCACGCGTGAGTATGAGCCTCACTACGTTCGCTATTAGCTTAGACAAACAAAAAAACAGCCATAAAAAGGTCTGCGCAGCGTTACCAAAGATGACTCTCGATTCAACGCTGGTGTTCTCGACATGTGATGCAAAATATTATGAGGCAGTTTGTGTAATGGGTTTGGGAATCATTGCAGATCAAATGCCAACTTAGCAAGTGCCCAGCATATTCTACCTGGTCACGGTCACAGCAAAGCAAACAGCTCTTCATTGTGCATGAGTTGAATTACCCCGGGGTGATCAAATGTGGCGGGGGAGGTGCGGAACCACCCCCAACCCGCGGACCCCCCAGATCGTAGAGCACAGGGGGAAGACGATCGGCGCAGTGCAGCGAGACGTTCCACCGTTCACCTGTGTAAGCGCACGGCTCATGGCGCCTTGATGCGCGAGGGCCCCCAGGTTGAGCTCGCCAAAGCTGACGTAGACAGCTTGGGGGGAGGATCAAGAAATAAAATGCAGATGGGGGATGAGGATCACAATGTTTGTTCTCATAACTGCGTGATCAGGGACATTATATGAGAGTACTACAATACATATATAAACGTACTCACATTTAATTTGTTATAATGTAAATACTGTACTAGAGGTACTGGTTGACAAAAAAAAAAGGAAAACAAAACATTGTTAATACTGACTACCACCAGTTGGCGTTGTGCCCTACATTAGAACTATGTGCAGATAGAGCAGGCAAACCAAATAAACAAGGAAGATGTCATACATTGCATGATACTTTTGCAAAATCCATTAAAAACAAATTTGACCTTAAAATATTAACTGCGTGGTTGAATCATTGACCACATATGCAAATCCTCTTTAAATTTCAAGTCAATCGGCATGAAAATTAAAGCATTAGAAATACCACCTTAGATTGGGCCAATGTTTGACCTTTTGTCGATATTGACCTCAAAAAACAATTGGCTGGGTGAATTCAAGTGCATTCTGAAATATTAATCCTCTCAAATTTTAAAGTCAATCGGAATGAAAATTGAGGATTCTTTAAGAAATACCACCTTAGTTTGTTGGACCTTTGGCCTATGTTTGACCTTTTGACCCTCAAAAACAACAGGCTTCTTCCTTATTGACAAACCTACCATTGTGGGGAAGTTTCGTTAAAATCCGGTTTAAAATTATGAACCTGTAGGCCGAATTAACAGGACAAACAAACAAACAAAAAAAACGTATCTTGCCAAAGGTGGACCACGCTCTGTGACTTCTTTAAGGTCACACTGAGTGTGAACAGACGCTGCTATCCACCAGGAGCGACTCCTTGAGGAATATTCTGCCTACGAGAGATTTCCGGATGAATCGTTCTACAGAGTTAACATGAAAAATATGCGTTTGCCTCATAACGTCACCAAATGACGTCATAATGTCTCAAGCTTGACATATCTAGAAAGCACTTCAATCGAGGTGTTCAATTGAGGTATTACACGATATGTGTACCTAAGATTTCAAAAATTTGACCTTGGGCGTCAAAATATTTCGAACCTTAGGCGCTAACCATGAGTCAAGGGCAATCAGCCACCAAAAACTAATCAGCTGAGCGCCAGACCATTATACTAACATTTCCATTAAAGTTTGGAGATGGTTCGATTAAAATTACTCAAAAAATAAAGGTTTCGGCGACCTCCATGATTTACCGCAAAGTGGACCTTGACCTTTATGTGTGTGAAAGGGTATTGTAATAATACTACGATAGTGTACCACAAGAGTTTCCGTTATGAGAATTGTGCTCTACAAGAGTGATATTAAAGGTGAAAAATCCAATGATTACAGACAAACAAACAAAAAAAACTTACAAGTAACAGATCTTGCAAAAACTTCGTCTTTTGGCAGAATAAAAACTTACCAAAGAACAGATCTTGCCAAAACTTCGTTTTGGCAAGATAAAAAACTTACCAGGAACAGATCTTTGCAAAAAACTTCGTTTGCAGGATGAACAAACAAGAAGAAAGACGTCGTGCAGAGCACGAAAACTTGAAAAATCCAGAAAACAAATTTGACCTCAAAAATAATTGGAGGTGAATTCAATTGACCAAATATGCAAATCCTCTTCAAATATCAATGTGAAATCGGCCATGAAAATTTGACAATTTTAGAAATTTCGGCCTGTGTTGACCTGTTGACCTTTTGACCTCAAAAACAATAGGCCTTCTTCCCTTATGACAAACTCTACCGTGTGGTGCGTTTCGTGAAGATACAAGAGATTTAAAATTGTGACCTGATAAGGCGACAAAACAGAAGAAAGCAAAATCGTACTGACCAATATACTTGAAAAATCTTCGATTTTGGCAAGTAACAACAGACAGACAGACAGACAGACAGACAGACAGACAGACAGACAGACAACAGACACAAGCAACCGACAAATATACTTGAAAATATCATATTTCGCAAGCAATTAAATTAAAGATGCGCATGTCACGATACTTGCAAAAATCCAAAATAATAGCTTTGCCATGGAAACAGCAATTTGGCAATTTCAAAAATTTGACCTATCAAGTGTTTTACAGGACTAATTATTATGCATAACAAATTTGGCAAATACATTTCTAATCGAGGCCTAACGTGTTTCACACATTTCTGATGGCTTTGACCTTGACCTTTTTGACGAATTTTGACCAGAGTTTACCCACATACTACAAATAAGCCCTGTTGTTGTAAGTTGAATTTGGCATTATTTGAAAAATTGTGATTATTGGCAATAAAGTTCACAAAAAAGTCCCATTTGATGATAATGCGGGTGAAATTGTAATGGAAACCGTTGACCATATCAAAACGACTAAATTGATCGTTTCTGCGTTTGCTTCAACCGAGCAGAGTAGTCAACCCTCCGGACGCTGAATTATTGTGCATTACTGCTTAAAAAAACAGAAGTTTAGGCTGTATTTCGCTAAGAAGACAATAGCTGCTTTATGTGGTGTGCCATCAAAGAGTCCAACAGGTCGAGAGCGGGGTCCCTTTGAAACCCTGGAGCTTCCTTGGACTTTCGGCTGCCCCACCCTGCGATCCAATGGAGAAAAATCCGGGCTACTCGGGTATATAGTGGTTTCAATACAGCCAGTAAACCGACCGATTGGTGTGGATTGGAGGCTTTGGAATAGTGGCTGATAAAACGGCCACGGAGGGGTCAAAGGGTTATGGTCGTGCACAAGGGTGCCGAGACGGTGTAAAGGGGTCGACATGCGTCCAAAGGGACTACTGGAGCATTAATCCAACAGTAGTTATGGATCTAAAGGTCTCTGAGTGTAAAAGCAGATCCAAATGTTGAAAGGCCTTCAAGGGTATAAGGTCTAAGTTGGTATGTTCCGATAATTACATAATCAATAAATGTACTCACAGTCCAACTCATTGTTCAACCAGAACGTAATATACATACCAACGTCAAACAGGAGGCCTATATAAACAGTGTGTGTGTGTGTGTGTGTGTGTGATCACACACACACACACACACACACACACACACACACACACGTTTTGCAGATACATCTTCTTCATCGAGGCCTAATTTTTAAACACATTTCTTATGGCTAGATGCGGCCAAAATGAACATTCTGAACATGCATTTTCTGGATGCCGCCAAATGTTGTATATATATATTATATATATATAATATATATATATATATATATATATATATATATATATACATATATATTGTTGCGGGCCAGGGGTCGGGTGAGAGCCGCCACCAAGTGGGTGGGGAAGCTATCTTCGGCTCCCACCAGACCCCGGAATTGTAGGCCGATCGCACATGGATAATTCCGTGGACACGGCGGGGCGCCTAACCGAACGTGGACGCAATAACTCAACCGTTGCTGACCTTAGGCCGTTCCTCCCACTATGGGTTAACCGGGTTAACTAATTAATCACCTGATTTAATTACCGGGGAACACGCCCTCAGATGCCTTGTCCGAACCAGATCACTTTACCGGACTGGATAACAGCACGAGCGACACTGCAAGGAACGTACGGCTACAAAGGAACGCGATCGTTGGGAATAAAGTCCCGGCTACGCAAGGATTCGTCCATGCTGCGATCAATGAAAGAAAAGACGAAAACGAAGGCTGGAACATTTCTAATAATTATTATTTACAAGCAAGGCGAGGAAGTTATGTGCAACAGGCGATATAGTTGTATTTGGGCTGTGGAGGTGTGAATGCAAGGATAGAAGAAGCGTGAGTGTGCCGACAATGTACAAGCAAAACTATACGAAAGCAGACACAGGCAGACTAACCGAAATAATATACATAATAATAATAATCTTCTGCCAATCTTAACTTATGTGGACAGACGTCAGGACAACACACACGCACCCACACACAAACAAACCCGATTGAAGAGGAGTTATTTTTGAGCCGAGAAAGAAGAGGAGCATGAGCTAACGTCTCGAATTACCTGCACCGATTGCCCGATCGCGATCGCGACAGCTGCGCGCGCCGTTTCTTGCTTCCTGGCAATTTGATTGCAAGCTAGCGTCATCCAGAGAATGTGCACGCTGACCGTTCGGGCGTGCAAGGGAGGGACTTGCTGGCTTGGAGAGAAAGCGGAGTCGGAGAGAGAGTGGCGGGCAGTGCGTAGCGCGGACCAAAGTGTGTGGGTGGAGTCAGGCGCACGTGTGGGCGGAGAAGTGGAGGTGGAGTCACCGGCCATTTAACGAAGGAGGGCGGAGTCGAACGGTGATGACCAGATCCAGCTCGTGCGGAGCAGATGAAGAGAGAGAAGCTAACGGGCTTTGCCCATCCCGCCTTTTATAAACCCCACGGTTGTGGGGCGGCAGGCCACCCGCCGGTTGTGGCCGCGCGCAGGCCACCCCGAAGCGATGCGTCGTCACCCAAATCGGGCCTCTTATTGGACCCCCCCCCCCCCCGCGCGGCCCGGCCGCGATGGCCGGAAGCAGCCCCCTCCACTTCCTGCGCAAGATGGCCCCAAGCGGTTGAAAATGTCTCGCTCCGACCCCTACGACATGATATACTCGCCCACACTGAACTCCGAGCCATGGAATTGCCTTGCAAAGATAACCCCCGGCCGTGCCGATGACCGGGCCGAGGGTGGCGTCGGTCCCGCAATGCCTGCCCGGCGCCTCCGAATTAGCACTGATCAATGCCTGCCTCCGTGATGCGTCACGCGTCCGAGCGATTCGGGACGCGCAGCAACGCCTCTGCCTGGATCGCGGCTTCGCCAGGCGGAGAGGGGAGGACGTATGCTGCTCTGTAGGGGAACCAACCCACGGCCGCCAGCGAGGACTGACTGGTTTAAAGTGTTAGCGATAAATCATCCATGCATGGTTTTCGTGCAGTACGGACGGGATCCGCCATGGCCCACGTTGTCAGCGCTCGTTGTTCGCCCGATTCAACTATTGTCGTGCCGGGGCCAACACCGATCTTTGTTTCTCAGGATTTGAGGGGAACGATCCGAGTATAATAATTAGATGGAGGTTTGGAATGAAAAAGGATATTAATATGTGCAGATGGAGAAATGGAGGGAAAGAGAATGCCGATATAATTAGTCCAGAAATGCGGTTTGAAAAGTACACGCTTGCCCGTATCAGTGCACAACGTGGCCATGGTTGTCGTTTTTACGATTATCGCCTCTGACGATGTAGCTATTGGCACCAAGCTACTAGCCACGCCTCTTGCGATATTGGGCATTTGCCTCTGTGTTGGCTGAAAAACATCCGTACAGCCCTCTAAAGAAGATATTTCGTTCGTATGCCTTTTCAATACAACCAGCAATCTCATCCCAAATCATTGGAACCCCAGATGCATCATTCTCAGAGCTTGCGGCAAGAGGTTCGCTCCGAGGATATCGCTGTTTCCTCGCAGCTGCCGCTGTCGATGCTCGTGGTGTTGTTGCGGCTTTCTATTCCTCCCCCGGACATGGCAGTGCTGCACGTGTTAGAATTGCAAATTCGCGATTTACCTCAGGGAATAAGCAGAAAGAAGAGTAGAAATGAAGTTTTATGATGGGAAGCAAAACCTCGCTATGAGATCCCCGCAACACACGTCCATTGCCCCGCTAGACAAAAGGGAAGGCGACTTCTAAACTATATTGATGGAATAACTGTCTGGGACCACTTATATGTTTAATTGCCATTGCCTTGGAGGCATGCAGTTCCGAGAACCACAATATATATATATATATATATATATTATAGATATTATATATATATATATATATATATATATATATATATATATATATATATATAATTCAGCAATCTCTGTGCTGTCTGTGTGTGTCTGTCTGTCTGTGTGTGTCTGTCTGTGTGTGTCTGTCTGGTCTGTGTGTGTTGTCTGTCTAGTGTGTGTCTGTCTGTGCTGTGTCTGTCTGGTGTGTGTCTGTCTGTGTGGTCGTCTGTCTGTGTGTGTCTGTCGTGTTGTTTGTCTGTCTGTGTGTGTCTGTCTTGTGTGTTGTCTGTCTGGTGTCTGTCTGACTGTCTGTGTCTGTCTGTCTGTCTGTGTCTGTCTGCGACCGCTGTTCTCGACAACCATGGTTCCGATCTCATTGAAACTTGCCAGGTATATTGCTGGGGCCCTGTGATGTGGCCTTTTCAAGGTTGATATTAATCGGACAGGCGGTTTCCCAAAGTTACGGCCATTTATTTACCAAACCAATGACAGGACACAGTGCTATGACGTGACGTTCATAATTCTTCTTTTTTATTTTATTTGTAATTATTTATATTTTTTGCACGAATGACATCACAATTCTTCTTTTTTTTGCACGTACGGCCACGCCACTTATGGGCACGCATGTTACGGGCACGCACGTACGGCCACGCACGTACGCCACGCACGTACGGGCACACGAGAGCGGAAGGACGGCCTGTGTGGTTGTTGTTTCTGGCACGTGGTTTAAAGTTTTTTTTTTTTGCAGTACGGGCACGCACGTACGGGGCACGCACGTATGGTACGTCATCCATCAGATCCTTCAAAATCTGTTGGTTGAAAATCTGTGATGGGTGTACGGCATGCACTACAAAGGAAACTACAAAATCTGTGATGGGTGTACGGGATTACGCACGTACGGGCACGCACGCTACGGGCCACACGAGAGCGAAGGAACGGGCCTGTGTGGTTTTGTTTCTGGCACATGGTTTGAAAGTTTTTTTTTTTTTGCACGTACGGGCACGCACGTAGGTACGTCATCCATCAGATCCTTCAAAAATCTGTTGGTTGCAAATCTGTGATGGGTTGTAAGGAATGCAACTACAAAGGAAACTACAAAATCTGTGATGGGTGTACGGGATTACGCACGTACGGGCACGCACTCGTGTAATATATATACAGTATATATACAGTATATATACAGTATATTAGTAATTTTCCATTAAATGCATGTTCAGAATAGACCAATCCCCTTGTCTGGTAGGATTCTAACTTCTGATGCGTTGGAGAAGGGTAGGGAAACAGTTTTTTTTCTTTCTTATGGATAACCTTTTCTCTTTATGACACGTTCATTGACGTATGATTTTACGTCAGTTTTCATTTCTGCATGAGCGATATCACCGTTCAATAGCCTTTACATATATAGCCGTTAACTCAATGGAGACTCATTCTATTCCTTTTCCATCAAAACACATTGGCTTGAAACACACGATTTATTTAGACATTATATTTTGTTATCATTTTCACATTGGACATATGGGACATTTGAGTCATTAACACACCCAAAGCTTTTCCTGGACAGTTCATTCTGACAGTCAAACATGACTGTGGATCATTTACGTCAGGACCACCTCTTTTCCATTGACGTTCGACATCCACTTTTTTTTTTCCCATCGACGTTTGATACCCACCTTCTTCCATCGTGATTGACACCCCGTTCAGCAGCTCTATGGACGCTAACTGGCTCTTATTCATATTGGACTGAACAAAAGGTGATAATTGCCTGTTACGTCTTGTGAGCGCTTCACTTTTCGCTCCGTTGCTCCGGCCAAATGGCTGCTTTCTGGCGTCCGTCCAGCACCCAAACATGGCATCGCAAGCCAGGTCTTGTGTAATTGGGAGTTGCATCTCATTTCGATGTCAGGAGAGGAATAACCGTGAGAATTGACGGTTGGAGGTCATGTGCAGCGATGCGACAATAGGCAAGCTGGATTTGGCTGAAGTCTTGCTTGAGGCTCGCCCACACTGGTCGGCTATAAAAGGACGGGAGGACCACCTTGCTGTCAGCTCCAGACTTGTTGGCGACAGCTCCAGACCGTTGGCGACGCAGTTGTGGACCGTTGGACCGTTCCTGATGGTTTATGCTAGGTACCTGGCTTTTGGCATACCTGATTCTGGGCATTCCTGGTTCCTAGGGGTGACAACATGTGCATCGATTTGAATTCAAGCCTGTTGCGGGTGGGTGCATGGTGAGCAGGGCGCAGGCAGCGGACCAAGGCGTGCTCACAGTTTGGTATATTTTAGTAGACGCACGACTTCTGCCTTGGTAAGCCAAGACTGGATTTATTTTCCCCTTGAATGATTGCTGGGGTACCTATGTCTGGGTTTTAATTGTTAAATAAGGCATAATGATAAGCATCTGCTCTTTGTCCATTTTTCTATAAATCCTTGTGGAATATTTATTTGTTTGAGATTATTTTGTTGATTGAACATTTGATTGATTTGAATTCATTCAAATCAATAAATTTACACCACGAGGAATAAAAACGTCCCTCCAGTTTATATATTTTCTTCATAATAAATTTCCATGATGACGTTTTCAACCTATCCGTGATTGTAATTTCCTTCAGCGTGATTCCAGCATTGTCCGAACCTAGACTGGAAGATATAATTCCCAAATTAATTAACCTGTCATAGTCGGCGTGTGTACCTGCGCTAAATGCTTGGCCGCATGACAAGATCTTATCAAGATAACGTTGTGGCATCGCTGAGGGCGCGTTCCCCGGTCAGGGAGGCCACGTGACTCGAGTTAAAACGGCAAATTAGACAGTGGACACTGGAACTCATGGCTCTGATGGTATTCATGGTGTTAAGCAACTCACCGCACCACGACGCTAATAATTGTGAGTTAACACACATAACACACACACAGCATTACTTTGTTGACAGGAATATTAAGGGGTTGGGGGGGCGGGAGAGGGGGAGGGAGGAGGGGGACGGGAGAGGGGGAGCGGGAGAGGGGGACTGGAGAGGGGGCGGAGAGAGGGGGCGGGAGAGGGGGCGGGGAGAGGAGGGCGGGAGAGCGAGGGGGCGGGAGAGGACGGGGGCGGGAGAGAGGGGGCGGGAGAAGGGCGGGGAGAGGGAGAGAGGGCGGGAGAGAGGGGGCGGGAGAGAGGGGCGGGAGAGAGGGGCGGGAGAGAGGGGGGCGAGAGAAGGGGGCGGTAGAGGGAGGGTTGGCGTGAGAGGAGGGAGAGGGGTGACGAGAGAGAGAGGAGGGAAAGGTGTGGGCGAGAGAGGTGGGCGAGAGAGGGAGAGAGGGAGAGAGAGAGAGGGAGAGAGAGGGGATTCCGGCAAATGGGACGTCCATTTTAACGTCCGTCCAAGAGATGGCACACACATTGATGAATCACCCTGCTGTGAAAGACCAGGATGACAGTTTCCGGCTGGTCAGATTCAAACCCAGGGTAGACAGCTGAGAGGAGCATGCATACCTCTCGGCTCTTCTTGCCATGATATGATGTTTCATTGCTTTGTAAACTGTATAGTGTATACATTTTTTACTCATTGTAATCATCAAATTTATTTTGCCTTTTTTAATTCAGGAAATGTCCCCACAGAAAACTGCCAACGAAGCTTGAAGAGCGCTCGCCGTGTGGCTTAGGTCAAGCAAGCACTCAAACGAAACGGTTGAAAAAAACTTTAAAAAATAAATGTGGAATTTTATTTTTTTATATTGCATCTATCTTTGCCCAAAATGACGGGTCGCATCATAAAAGATCATACAAAAATGGAAACGTTGTGTAAAATAAAATTGCCACATTTTCAGCTAGCCAGCCACCGCCCGATGCATCGCATGACACTGGGCCCAACACAAGCGGGTGGGGTCTAAACTTTGACCATTGATCAATTGTATTTTTGGTTGTACTTTTCAAAGAACAGCTTGCAAAAGAACTAAGCAGCTTGTAGAGCGCTTGCCAAGTGGCTTAAGAACTCAAGCAATCACTCCAATGAAACGGCTGATAAGGAACGGCTGGCTGGCAAGTGACAGCAACTGATTGGTGATGGGGACACACCCACAAAAACAAAAACCGCCAATTTTCTTAAAATTTCAGATTTCACTCCAGATGTGGACAGTTGAAGCCACCTTGATCTAATACTCAAATCCGAAATCACATTTCGATTAATACTTTAATTAGACCCTGACCAGTCCATCGTGGAAAATGACACCATTTTAACGCATGAAATTGCTCCAATCTCCTAATTTGAAAACTATACAACCAACAAAGTGATGTGTACAGCGATTCGTACGAACGTAGATCAGCATTTTGATGATACGAGAAGGAAAGTGAAAAAAATGCAGCATTTATCATTAGAGAAACCATTGCAGCCTGTTTAGTCAGGCATGTTGAGCAGGCCAAACAAAATGGTGGCTTCACCTTTTGAACCCTGATTTCTTTGGACTTTCGGCTTCCCCACCCTGAGCTCCCTGGAGAAAAATTAACTGAGAAGTTGCAATTTGTTTTATTTTGGTTTTCTGCCTGTAAAAACGTTTTTCTAAGCCCTTGTAATTACAAATAAATGATATTTTGAATCAAAGACTGTCTGCTTTTTTTCTTTTTTGAGTTTATCACCAATAACTCTACTTTGTGGTGCCAGTCAAACCAGCAGTTATTTCCCGGCTTTCCGATACATAGAATTCTCCACAGTACGTGCACCAGTGTGTGTTTTGGCAAGTCCTTATCCTTTGCCCTCGAGTTCCTTTGATTAGCCCGGAAGGTGCTTCTCTCTAGACAAAACGCGATTATGGTAGTCCCATGTGAGCCTTTCTACATCGTGGTGAGCATCCCGTTTCAGTCGTTGCTCGTCTGAAACTCTGCTGAGCATCGATTACCAAATGCTGCTCCAGTAGATGAACATCTCCAACAAGTTCCTGCCACAGTTTCTCTAGATACCCATTTTCACGATCACATAATAATCTTGACTCCCCAAGGGATCAGCTTGCCCTTATGTGCTGTTTGACTGACACTGTTTTTTAGTGGGGATCATTCCCTTGTCAAGTGAAAGTTCACAATCTGGAACAAAGGATGCTTGAACTTCTCAATCAAATAATTGAACTCTGGGTGCGTCTTGTATAAACTAATCAGTCTTGACAAAACTGGGTATCATACTCATTTACACAATGTAGGAGAGACCAGATGCAAGGAACCGGTCCCTTGTCATGACCTTTGGAAAAACAGCGCGTGGAAGTAAGTCTCGTGTCCTTGGACCGCCCAGTACTGCTCGTACCTATCTTTATGTATCAATATTTCCATGGTGACTCGGAGCCCCAAAAATGCCTTCAACTCTGCCAAAGTAAGAGGGCTTTTTGTGGAGATTTTGCTGCGCTGTAATTGTTTGTTGGCTACATCACACGTTCAGCCTTGCAGAATTAGTCTCTGAGAAGTAAATCCCAAAGAACATCATCCCAGAATAAGCTAAAATAGTCAAGTGGAGTACTTTCCACAATTGCGTAATTTTTTTAGGCCTTGGTTGCTCATTAGGTGTTAAACTGGTGTTCATTGAACCCAGCAGTGGCTCTTGTCCATCCTGGGAGGAGGAGTCAGGCCTTGGTCTATCCCCTCCGCGTCCTGCGCCACGACCACGCCCTCGACCGAGGCCACACCCCATTAACAACACCTCCGGGAAACCCCCAGTATTGTCAGTTTCACATTCCCCATTTGAAAAGTCAGTATCAGACTCAAAAATCACTCTCATTACCATAAATCATCATCATTTGACCTCAAACATCTCATCAACTGACACCACATTTCGACTCATTTGGAACAAATTTTTTGTGAGAAACCTTCAAAAACTTTTGTGGAATCTCGTGCTAACTACTTCCGCAGATCATTACACTTTGGCGTGTACACAAGAATGGGCTGACTGGTTGTGTGTAACAAAGTGTGGGCACAGCAAAAACCTCCTCACACTCGCACTCGAACGAGACTTTCACAGCACGGCGTGTTCACAAGGATGGAGGCTGACAGGTTGTGCAAACAAAGCATGTGTACAGCAAAAAACCTTCCTTCACACTCGCATTTTCTTTTTTCGAATGAGACTCTCACAACACGCATGCCAGACGGGACAAGAAGCGATGAGAGAACACCAAATCGTGTGCACTGGCAAAAGCCTCTCTTGCACTTCCTGAGCTGTTAGCAGCAATGCAGACTGAAGATCAGGTGCAAGATAACGGAGCTGCTAATTGCTCAGGAAGTCGCTCATGATAAACAAGAGCATGTGGTGACGGGTTATTGACCGGCTGCTCGCATTTACGAAGGTTTAATTAGCGGCCGATAAACTAGCCTCCCAGGTATATGGAGGTTTGAATAGCGGGTACTAGGGTTCAAAGGGTTAATACGCCAGCGAGCTGACAGAGGCTGACCAAGATGGCACGCCACCATCTTGGTAAAGCTTATTTTTGGTTTTTTGTGATGAGCACCCCTAAATTATCTTCAAAAGAGGTGTTTAAATTTACTGAAACACCCCAATTTTCGCTCATGCACAATATTGGAGTTCCCTTCGTATGCAAGCAAGTTTGTGGCTGCTTGGTTTCATGGTTTTGGAGTTGTGGAGGAGACGCACGGACAGACGGACTGACATACACTGACATATATTGTTGCGGGCCGGGGATCGGTTGCGAGCACGACCGCTAGGTGGAGCAGTAGGGTCGACTCTGCCGAACACCCGGAATCTAGATCGTACCTTTCGGAAAACTCCGGAAGGTATGGGTCCCTTACAGGACCGTGAATCGTCAATAATTCCACCACGTGGGACAGGGTTATTTGCCAATTCAAAATACCCAGAGACCCACGTGGCGAGCTACCGAGTATTCACACCCTCGACGGCACTCGTACGGGACGAGCCGTATGCGTGCTCGACCCGTGCGTAACCCGAGCGGCATGGTCAACCGAGCTTTCCGTCGGTCCCAAATGCACACCACTACGGCAACAACGGCCTTTCTTTAAATTCTCCCAACACGCACTGCATTAAACCAATGAAGAAAACACAAAAACGAGCTGATACATTTAACACATGGATATTTATTTACAATGGGTGGGGAAGGAACACATTAGAGCAGAGTTAAACCGACTAAAGCAAGGCAAATAATGTACAGTGAAGGCACTTATCCAATTCCTACTTACAAACAGGGCCCCAGACACACCACCACACACACACACACACACACACACACACACACACACACACACAACATACCGGAAGGACATGGGACCTTCCCGCCTCGTGCGGTCTTCGACGAGACGAGCGAACCAGACCGGCGTCACGATGCGGTCAGAAGAACCAGGCACCAGCGAGACGCGAGCAGAAGAACCAGGCGCCAGTGAGATGCGAGCAGAGTCGAGAGCTCCGTTCAGCGCTCGTCCCGACAACCAAAACTCTCCTCTTGGTCCGATCGCCCACAACCTTATTCCCCCTTCTCCAGGGGGGAGGGGACGCTCCTCCTCCCCGCTCTCCCTCACTGGACGGTTTTGGCACGCAAAGTGCGCTCGTCGCCCTGTCATTGGCCAAAACGGGCGCCAAGGCCGTTGATTGGACCGGGGGGGCGTGACGGCCATCGCTGCAGACCGCCCTCCAAACAGGCAGAGGAACATTATCCTGCGTGCGGCTGTGGTCATTGGACGACGCCGAGAACTCGCTCGCATCTCCCTGATGGGCGAGAGCCGCCGCGAGGCTCCTCCTTGAGCTCCGCCCCCCCCCCCACCGGCCGCCATGGCGTCGGCCAGAGCGAGGTGAATGTGAGGGTGATGCTAGTGTGTTTGTAGTTATGGTTGTTATAAAAATCCTAACCATCAAAATAACTTCGCAGCGCATGTACATTTAATTACCACTTAAACAAGGACGGGACCCTAACTAGAAACACAAACTTAGCGATATAACTGTTCTATAGGACCTGTGTGTTGAGTGCTCATGGCTTCCAGATTCGTAACATTATTATAGATATAATTTATACATATACATATTATGTATATTATAACAATATTCATATTATGTATATTGTTGTGGTTTTTGGAATGATCATGAATTACAATCATCACATAAGGGATCCCTTAGTTTAGGTATTCCCATTGCAATTTTGCTGAGTTAGGTTACCCTTCCCTTTGTATCAGGATAGCGTGTGTGTGTTGTGTTGTGTGTGTGTGTGTGTGTGTCATGGTTTGAATTCCTTTTAATTCTTCCCTTTCTAAATTCCCTCTCTTCTTTATCCATTCCAATCTCTCTTCCCATCCCTCTTAACCCATCTCCTCCCTACAGCGCAACCATGCACACAGAGCAACACGCACACTTTGCATGACAAGACGAGACACACATTACATTACCAATAAAAGCCATTCCAGCACTATCTGAGTCTTCCACCCTGCGCCATTCCAGCGCGACCACTGCCGCCCCGCAAGCCATTCAACACCGGAAGTGCTGCAGTGAGCAAAGCCACATGGCTGACCTTCCGAGCAGCTATGGAGGAAGGACCCGGGCGTGCCAATGAGAAAGCAAACACATGAGGTGAAGGGTGCTGAGGTGACCTTCGCTCCCAAAAGCAATGCCTATGAGCAATAAAAGCCGGAGAATTCTACGCGTCTGGGCTGATTCTCATCTGGGGAATGATACGAGACAAGCTGCGCCACAACAACAGGCCTTGACAAAGGATGAACCACGACAAGGTCGAACCTCTGCAGGGACGAACAGGCTGGTGCACCCGAGCCAACAAATAACATCCCAGCATGTTTTGGGTCATGTATAGAAATGCTGCACAGACCTGGTTGCCTATAATTATGACTAGCATGGCTGCAAGAGGAGACCCCCCCCCCTCTCCCCATGCCCCCATGTGGTCAGCCAATGGTGTGATGAACATGACACTGATGTTATCCATATGTTATGGCCATTACCTGTATGTAAATATATATATATTATATATATATATATCAATATACTGTATACTGTATATATGGACAAAAAAATTTGAAACACCAATGTAAAGTCACTAATATGGCGTTGGGACACCACGTGAGGCTAGTGTGGCCTGTATGCGTCACCGCATAGAGTCCACCGGCATCTGGAATTCTGCAGGAGGGATGTGACACCATTTAATCTTCACGAAGAAAGTCCATCAGCTCACACCTGTTTGATGGAGGGTGGAAAATGCTGTCTCAGATGTTGTTCCAGAATATCCCACAAATGATCAATTGCGCGTTCAGACCTGGTGACTCAGAATGGACAACATCAGTGCAACGCTCATCAAACCCTTTGGTGACCACACGTGCTCTGTGGATGGAGGCATTGGGTGGGTCTCCTCTTGCAGCCATGCTAGCATAATTATAGGCAAACCAGGCCGGTGCAGCATGTTTGGGATTTTTTTTTTTTAATACACGACTAAGCATTGTGGGATGATAGTTCTTCATTAAACATGGGCAACACCTGTGTGTCCCTCATTTACCCAGGTATTTCCATTTTTTGTCCATACCTGCTACAT
>CM068961.1:99048969-99059144 GCA_035128595.1 Eptatretus atami
AGCCGATCGCCGACTCACACAAGCCGTTCCCCTTGCCTTTCGGGGTGGGCCTTTTCCACGAAGCAGATTGCAGACTCACACAGCCGTCCCTCTCGAAGCAGATCGCCGACCGACACTAGCAGTTTCTCATCCAGCTGATGGCAGACAGACCTCATGCAGTTCCTCTTGCCTTTCGGGGCTCGCTCCTCTCACGAAGCCAGATCCCAGACTCACAAAGCAGCCAGTTCCTTTCGAAGCAGATTGCAGACTCCCACTAGCCGTTTCTTCCTTGCCTTCCCAGGGCTCGCTCTTCTGGAACGCCTCTGGGGATACGTGATTGGTCCATCCCTCGAGTCCGCAGCCGCTCTCCGCCAATGGACTGCCGACACGTCTCGCCGACCGACACTCTCAGAGCGCTGGGCGGGGCTAGTTAGGAGGGAAGGAAAAAGAAGCAAGGCACCTCTCGGTACACCACCACTGTACGAACACTGGACAGCCTGCTACACCTCCCGACACAATGTAATGTCCAAGTTACCAGAACATACCTGGCTAAACATGCCATTTAAGGGGGGATCTGGGCTAATCCTATATTTAATAACCCACTAAGGGCCCATTTCCGCAACAATAGGTCACATGGTGTGGCAGCCATGTTGGAAAAACGGAAAACTTTGGCCCTCTGTATTTCTGAAAACACACAAAGGCTAAGATTGAAACTTAGCATATGGCAAGTACTCCTCATAGAGAATAAGTGATTTTTACTTTACACACACGACTGCCTATGCATGAGGAACAAAAGGTTCACACATTTGACGTCATTGGTCACCCTAAAACGTATAAAAACCCTCCCCAGAAAAGTTGGACAGATAGAGGGGAAACCACACAAATGTTCAAGCTTTGACGAGTATTCACGAAATAATTGATCACGATGTCTGCAGCCACATGGATGAGCAAAAATTGTTTTATATTGTTTGGTTGGCTTGAACCCGCTTAATTAATCGAGGTGAAACTTCACAATATATGATGTAGTAGATGAATGGGGAATATACATTTTAAATTTCAACCTGATCAGACACATGGTCTGGCAGCCAGAAAATGTTTATTTTTTTTTTTGATCTGGGTTTTTTTTACTTTTTTAATTTTTTGAATAAGGCTCACTTGCTTGCCTGGAAATCGTTTGAGGTAGAGGAGTAGCAGCTGAAATGTGAATCCTATCCAAGTTCCTCCTGATGACTTCATCTTTGCTTTTTGGTTGTTCAGGTTCCTTCTGATTTGATTACTCCAATGCAGGACTGTACCGATTTGGTCTTCCATTTGATCTGAATTGAATATATTTTAATCCCTTTCCGAATACAACTGAATAATAATAAACATCACGAGTCAGGGTCAGGTCAAGTGTCCGATCAAAGCAGGATTGCATCAAAGCAGAACGTCTTGGTACCTGGTCATCACTGTCAGCAGATATAAAGTGGCAGTTCTTATGTCTATTATTAATTCCGTAACACCAGTACACAAACGTCACACAAAATACACCACACAAAACGACACAAACACCACACAAAACAAGTCGTGGCGAGGGTCTGCAATCTCAGATTGCTCTTTTTTTGTTAATTCCGTTCCCCACCGCCCCCCCCCAACCCCCTGTTCGCAGGCTCATGCACGTATATCACATGCAAAACAGTGACATTAAGAGACATCAATTACCTTATGTTCTATTGGAATAACAGTGATATTAATAAACAGAACATATTTGAGATTTGAACCTGCAGTCATAGCATTGAATGTTTACAGTCATCCTCCAACAGACGTCATTGGGGAATATACATTTTATATATGTATATTCCCTCCAACAAGGTTTCCCCTCCAACAGATATCTTTGTATTCACCTCACTAATCAATCTATCCTTCCATTGGCTGGCAAAGGCTGCAGCATCTTAGATATTGCAGTTAACCAAAATATCTCATCTAGGATGCATCAGCCTCACTCATTTATTCCCTGGCTACTTATTACATGTAAGGGTTTCAGTGTGTTAACACACACACACAACACACACACACACACACACACACACACACACACACACACACACACACACACACGGTCTACCATCACTGCTCATCTTCACTCATTCGTTCCTCTTTTACCCACCTGTGGAACCAACTTCTACATCTCTAGTCCGTGAGCTAGACAAAAATTCAGTATCAAATTTGGGGCAAGGGAGACCTTACTTTTTTGGTGAGAAATAACCTATATTTCACGAAAATGTGGCCCATCATCCATGTTCGCTTTAGTGCGTTATCCGCTAGGGGGCGCCGAGGTCAAACTAACCGATTTTTTTTTCTTTGCAGGTTTGCGAAGTAAAATGTATATATTATCAAACTGTCAAGATCAATTTGTCTTTTGATGACAATAATATGGTGTAATTACGTTATATATGTAATTTATTTAATGATAATGAACTACTTTTTTGGACAAAAGTAACAGTAGAGAGAGGGGGAGAAACACCAACAGCAGAGTTGGAGGATGAAATAAGGAGACTTAGACAAACAATGTAAGTGGAGAGGAATGCATGAGGTGAAAGGAAAGGATGCATGGGATGGAAAGGATGGATACAGAAGGAGAAGGAAAACTTGAAATTTGGTGGGAGGAGGCTTGGGGTGGTGTGGGGGTGGGGGTAGGTGGTGTAATGAGGGTTGAAAATATCATGGTTTTGGATTGGGATGATCTGAGATGGTGGTGAACAGCTGTATTGAAGATCTGGATGGAAGAATGAGATTGAAGAGATAGTCCGTGAGCTGGACCCCCAAATTTCAGAGATCGGTATCAAACGAGGGCAAAGCGGCATGTCATTTTTTTGGTAGGTCATAATGTTTAGTTTCGGAAATTGCTTGCTGGCCCTTCATGCAGGTTCGTTTTTTAGCGATATCCGCTAGGGGCGCTAGTAGGGTGTAAAAATAACAATTCCTTTTTTCGCGGTATTTTACGTCTATTCATATCCTGCATCTTATCCAATGCTCGACTGAGTGATTTCCTATTATAAAGTCGATAAATCCTTAAATTTAGAGTGGAAATTAACTGCAAATGAATTGAATTTCAAACGTTTAAATGCAATTTTCTCTTATTTCACTGCACGCAGCTAATATCCGTTTTGTCAAGTTTGTTTTACACCAAAAATATATACATCTTTCTAATATTTTGCTAGTTTGTAAGTAGAAATATTGTCGGAAATTGGAATCTGGCGAGAGTAAGTTGATATTGATATATATAGGATATCTCTCCTGCAAATGACGTTGCGTTACCAAGTGTTCATCATTGACGCATGGCCCTGGTCCATAAGATGAGTGGTGACAACCGAACATTTGCAGAAGTTTCCGAGGAGCTGTTCCAAACTGTCTTGCAGACCTACCCAGGCAGCAAACGCATAGACGTAGTCTTCGATGTCTATCGGATTTCTCCATCAAGAATGCAGAACGAGTAAAGCGTGGTTCATCTCAAGGAGTCCTGTTTTCGCTTATCATCCCAACACATAGAATAAAGAACTGGAGGCGTTTGTTGGCATGTTCTGCTAGCAAGGAAAACCTTACCCACTTCGTCGCTCAGGACTGGCAAGATAAACAGAACAAACTTGTGGGAAGGAGCTGTTCGTGACATATGGTAGCAAGTGCTTCAGGATTACAGAGGATGGAGTCACATTGGATGTTCAGCAACTTGCTTCAAACCAGGAAGAAGCTGATACGCGGCTATTGTTGCATGCAGCTCATGCCGGGATCCAAATTCAAGTCAGTCGTCATAGTGTCAGAAGACACTGATGTCTTGATCTTGTGTCTGGCATTCTGCAGGAGGATACCGTGCAGGCTATACATGCGCGTCGCTGCAAAGGGCAGGAACAGGATACTTAGCATTGACAAAATGGAAGAAATGATGGGGGATGAAGTTTGTCTGGCCTTGCCTGGTCTACTTGCATATACTGGATGCGATACGGTCAGTGCTTTTCTGGTGTAGGCAAAATCAAAGGCTTCAAGCTGATGTGCAAGGAAAAGGTGTTCCGCGATACTTTCGCAGCTCTAGGCGAAACCTGGTCCCTCACAATTGACATGTTGTCGCACTTGAGTCATTCACCGTCGCCTATATGCAGCCAGGACTCCGAGCCGGCGTGAATGCCCTGAGGTTCAGCATGTGGGCGAGTGAAGAAGGGGGAGTCGAGTCTGGACAACTATCTCCATGCAAGGACTGCCTGGAACAACATGCACATCGAGCAAACTATCAGTGTGCAGTCTGCGACGGAGCTTGGAGGCCGATCCTGATGTGCCAGCTCCTGAGCCTGGGTATGGCTGGGTCGTTGTAGACGACGGCATCTGGATGTTCTGTGGATGAGTGTCCACCTGCACCACAAGTAGTACTAGAGTTCATGTCAGCAAATGCCGCCGTGTTTGTGAACTCCCAACCTGCGAATGTATGTCAATGGCTTGAAGTGCACAGACGAGTGTAGGCTGAAAGACTGTACCAATATGACAGACGACATAGAGGACAACCTTACCGATGGCTATACTTCAGAGGAAGAATCTGACAGTGGGGAAGAATAAGTGCAAAGTTCAGAATCAGACAGCTGTTATCATTGCCTCCCACTATGTTGTATGTAATTACCAATGAAACGTAGTAGTGAACATTGTATTTTTCGGGGTACTTGTGTAATTACTTATGGCCACAAGTCTCAGTGTCAAAAAGAGAAAGATCAAGTCTGGTTTAGTCTGTCGTGCGTTCCGAATCATATATTTGGACCTGTTACATCCCCCCGTCGGATTCCCCATACTTTCAACTCAATGTTTTTGCTACCATACATGAAAAATGCATTAACGAAGAAAAGGTATTTATTATGGGCGACCTTAATGCACGAATACCAAACCTCGAACGTTTTAACTCGCAAAACGGTTATTACACAAGAAACCCAGACACTAGATCAAACCAACACGGTCAAATTATTTTCGATTTGTGCAAAGAGCTGAACGTTCAGCCTAATAACCACTTTAATAATAACAATCTTCACTGTGACGGCGGATGACATTTCGACAACGTAAGATATGGATCTCGCAATTAGACTGACCTTGTGCTCTACAAGAAAGCATCTCGTTAATAAAATCATTTGAGTTATTCGAGAGAAAATCTCCCGACTAATCATGCAGTCATGATAGCTCTTCCGTTACAACTATAATGAACAGCGATCCGTCTTCCGTTACAAAATTTATCCAAAATGTTTTACAAATATTTATTTAATTCTTAAATTAATATTAAATTTATTTATGATTTTAATTAATTTTTTTAATTATTTATAAACTTTATTTTAATTTTTATATTTATTGTATTTTATTTATTTTTTATTTATTTTTTTTATATTTATATAAATTAAAAATATAATTAATTAAAATTTATATTTTTTTAATTTTTTTTTTTATATTTAATTTTTTTTATTTTTAAATTTTTTTTATAATTTTAGTTTTTATTTATTTATTTTATTATTTTTTTTATTAATTTTTTTAGTTATTTTTTTTATATATAATTTTTTTAAATTAATTATAATTATTTAAATTTTAAAAAAAATTTTTATAATTATAATTCTATATATTTTTTAAATTTTAATTTTTTATTTAATTAAATTAAATAATTTATTAAAATTTAATTTATTTTTTTAATTAATATTATTTTTACTTTTAATTTTCAATTAATTTTTTAATTTATTAATATAAATATTTATTTTTTTTAATAATATATTTATTAATAATATTAAAATTTATTTTAAATTTTTTTTTTCTTTTATTTATAAATTAAATATAATATTTTAAATTTAATTTTATATTTATTATTTAATATTTTATTTAAATAAATTAAATTCTTCTTATTATAATATCAAATATATTTTTTTTTAAATTTTATAATTGATTAAAAAAAAATATTAATATATTATTTTTAAACTTTATTTTTGTTAAATTTAATAAATATTATTATAATTTTTAATATATTTAATTAAAAATTTTTATAAAAATTTACACATTTTTTTATAATTTAAATATTTATTTTTTATATATAAAAATTTTAAAATAAATTTTATTTTTTTTTTTAATGAATTTTTTTTTTTTATTTAATAAATTTATTTTATTTTATTATTTTTTTATTTTTTTTTATATTATTTTTTAAATAATTTTTTAAAATTAGACTTTAATATAAAAATTTTATTATATAATTAATTTTATTTTTATATTAGTTAATTTATATTTTTATTTTTTTAAATTTATTTTTTTTTTTTTATTTTTTTTAAATTTAATAATTTAATAATATATATTTTATTAAAAATAATATATAATTATTTAAAAATTTATATTTTTTATTTTTTTTTAATTTAAATAAAATTTTATTATTTTTATAAAATTTTTATATTTTATTTTTTTTTTTAGTTTTTATAATTATTTATATAATCATTATTTTATTTTTTTTTATTTTCTTTAATATTTTTATTTTTTATTTAATTTTTTTATTATTTTATTTTTTTATTTAATAATTAAAATTTTTTTAATATTATTAATTATATTTTATTTTTTATATTATATATTATTTTAATTTATTTTAAATAAATTTAATTTTTATTTATTAGTTTATTTAAGTTTTAATTTTGTTTATTATATATTTATTTATTTTTTTTTTTTATGTATTTTATAACTTTTATATTTTTGATTTTTTATATTTATTTTTAAAATTTAATTATTATTAATTTTTTATTATTATTTCAATTAAAAATTTTTTTTATTTTTTTTTTTTTTATTAATATATGTTGTATTTATTTTTTTTTTTTTTTTTTTTGAATTCATAAGTTTATTTAATTTTTTATTATTTATAATTAATTTTTTTAATTTTTAATATTTAATTTTTTATTTTAAAAAAATATAAATTTTATTTTTTTTAAATATAATTTTATTTCTAAAAAATAAATTTTATATTAAATAATTTTTATTTTATTTAATATAAATATATTATATTTTTTTTTAAATAATTTTTTTTATTTATAATTTTTTATTTTTAAATTTTTTATTTTAGTATGTTAAGTAATTTTTATAATATTTTTTTATTTATTTATTAATTAAAAATATTTTTATTTTTTATTTATTTAATTATATTTTTATTTTTATTTTAAAAGTTTTTTAGTACATCTTTCATTATTTATTTTTTATTTTAAATTATTTTTAAAAATAAGAATATTAATTTTTAATTTAATTTAAATATAAATATTAATTAAATTTATTTTTTGGTATTTTAATAAAAGATTATTTTAAATTCTTTTTAATTATTATTTTTTAATTTATTTGTATTTTATTTTATATTATAATTTTATATTTAAATTTATTTTAACAAAATAAAATGTATAGATCTTTTTTAGGATTTATTTTAAATATTTGAATATTAATATTTTAATTTTATGTTTATATTTTTATTTTTTTAAAATTAATTTTTTAATTATTTTTAATATAAATAAATTATGTTAATATTATTTTTTTTATACATTATTATTATTTAATAATTTCTGTTTTATTTATATTTAAAATTTTTTTTTATATTAATTATTTTTTTTTATTATTTTATATTTTTTTGTATAATATTAATATTATTTTATTTTATAAATTTTTTGAAATTTAAATTAGAATATAAATTTTTAAAATAATTTATTAAATAAAGTTTAATTAATTTTTTTTAATAAAAAATTTTAGGATTATTTTAATATTTATATTTATTTTATATAATTTTAATATAGTTATAAATTTATTTTTAGTAAATTTATTTTCTATTTAAGTTATTATTTTTATTAAAATTTTTGAATATTATTTTTTATTTATAATATTAATATTTTTTATTTTTTATTTTTATTTAATTAAATTTTTTTAATTAAATAATTATTTTATATTAACTTTAATTTTATATACTTATTTTTTTTAAAAAATTATTATTTAAATTTTTTATTTTTAAAAAAGTATAATTTATAATTATTAATTATAAAATTTTTAATAAATTTAATTTAATTTTAATTATTTTATTTAATTAATATAATATTTTTTAGATAAATATATAAGATTAAAATTTTTAATTTATTCTAATAATTTTATTTTATTATTTATTTTTATTTTTTTTTTTTATTTTAAATTAAATATTAAATTAATTTAAATTATTTTTATTTTATTGTATTTATTAAATTTTTAATTTAAAGATTTAATTTTAAAATATTAATTTTTTTTTTTTTTTAATTATATTTTTTTAAAAATATTTATTTTTATTTAAATGTTACATAATTTTTAATTTTTATATTTTTAATTTGAATATAAAATTAATGTAATTTTATATATTTATTTTTATTTTTTATTTTTTTAAAAATTTTTATTTTTTATTATTAAATTTTTTTTTATTATTATTTTTTAAATTTATTTTTTATTATTTTTTTAAATTTTTTTTTTTTTAAATATATATTATTTATTTATATTTATTTATTTATAAATATTTTTGTATTTAATTTAATATATTTTTATTTTTACAAAATATTTAATTTAAATTATTTTTAAATTTTTATTTATTAAATTTATAAATTATTTAATTATATTTTAAATTTTTGAAAATTATAATTATTTTTTTTTTATATTTTTTATTTTTTATTTTAATATTTTTTTCATAAAATTTTAATTTTTAAAATTTTTAGATTTTTAAATAATTATATTTTTTTTTATTTTTTTTTTTTTATATATTATTATTAAAAATTTATAATATCATTTTAATTAAATTTATATTTTTTATTTTTTATTTAATTTTTTTTAAATCTTTTTTTTTTTTTTTATTTTTATATAATAGTTATAAAAATTTTTTAGAATATTTCTTTCTATTTTTTTTATTGTTTAATATAATTTTAATTTTATTTTAAAGAGTGTATGATATAATTTAATTAATTTATTATTTCAGTTTTGTTTATTACTAAAATTTTATTAAATTTTCACAAAAAATTTTTGTTTATTTTTTTTTTTTTTAATTTATATTAATATAAATTTTATTAATTTTTATTTAATTTTTTAATAATTTAATTAAATATTTAATTAAAATTTTTTTTTATTGTAATATATTTATTTTTAATATTTTTTATTATTTTTTATATTTGTAGTTTTCTTATTAAATATTTTAATTTTTGTTAAGTTATATAAGTTTTAATAAATTTAATTAATTGTTAATGATAATTTTCTCAGGGAAATATGATATTTTTTTTATAATAAATTTTTGTAAAATTATTAGTTTATAATTATATTTTTTTTTCTATTTTATATTATTTTTATATTTTTATTTTTTTTATTTTTTAATCTGTTATTAAAATTTTTATTTTAAGTTTATAAAAACTTTATTTTTATTTTTTATTTTAAAATAATTTTTATATTTATTATTAATTTTTAAAATAATTATTTTTGTTTATTTTTATTTTATTTTATAATTTAATATATTTATTTTTTTTATTAATTATTTATAATAAATTATTGTTAATTTATTTTATTTTATAAATTTGTTATTTTTTATATATATATTATAATACATTTATTTTTTAAATATGATTAGAAATTTATTTTTAATTTTTTATTTATATTATTTATTTTTATATTAAATTTTATTTATTTTTTATTTAATATATATATTTATTATTTTTTATTAATTTTATTATTATTTTATATTAATAATTTTTAATATTAAAATTTTTTGTTTTTTTTAAGTAAATCCTTTACAAATATATTTTTATAATCATTTTTTTTAATTTTAATTCTATAAATTTAATATTTATGTTTTGATAATTTATATTTTTAATTTATAATTTAATTATTAAATCTAACTTATATTTTAATTAAATTTTATTTTTTAGTAATAATTTTTTTTTCTTATTAAATTTATGGAGTTATTTATAATCATATTTTTTTATATATATAATAATTTATATTAATTATATTTTAATATTATTTTTATTATTAGTTCATATTTTTTTATATAATAAATTAAAAATTTTTTAATAATCAATTTTTTAATATTTTTATATTTATTACATATTCTAAATAAATTTATTTTAATATTTAATTTTTTTAAACTTAATATAAATTAATTTTGATTTTTTTAATTTTTTATTTTTTAGTATTTAGTATTA
>CM068961.1:99113051-99131312 GCA_035128595.1 Eptatretus atami
TTCTTCACCATTGAGAGAAAGGGCCAAAAACGATACATAGCACGATATCTCAAAAATGTATAAGGCCAGATATGTTCTCGTGGATCAGGCATCACGGGGTGGAGGTATGCGCTCTACCGAGTGCCCTTCCAGTTGAAAATAGAACTAGTCTCCTGACTTATCCTACTCACCTCACAACAGCAGCATATGGCAGCGAAAACGAGAACAGAGTGATCTAGAGATTGGCACATAGACAAGATCACGGTGACGTGACTTGTCTCCACGAGACCACATAATAAGATCTGTCACGTGACAGCCTCCCGACATAAGAATCACTTGTACCAGGAACATCAAACTGAAAGGAAACACGGCAATGGACATGGGATCCAGCAGGAAGTTCCGGGGAGGACAATCTATCGTGGTTGCTTGGTGACACGCCAAAATCAGACTGAAGTCATCTGCAACACGAAGACCATTACGATATCAACTTTCTATACTCTACAATCTCCAGTATAGGGGAGGACAGCACCTGGGCATAACTCAACAGGGGGAGGGAGTAACAAGGAAGACGAATTGCTCCGGATTGGGCGGGAGGATACGGGTGGGGGGCATGGGGGGGGAGTACCGAATGAATAATTTCTGTTGGAGGGGCAGCCATGTGCAGAACTCTCATGTGTGTGTGTGTGTGTGTGTGGGGGGGGGAGCGCACCCGAGCCAGCTCCCACGAGGGGGGCGCGGCTACCCGGGCCGAGCTCCCACGAGGAGGGATGGCACCGGCCGAGCTCCCACGAGTGGGGACGGCACCGGGCCACGAGCTCCTACCACGAAAGGGGCATCGGCAGCACTCGGGCCGAGGCTCCCCACGAGGGGGGAGGGCCCCCGGGCCCGTAGCTGCCGCCACGAGGGGTGGGACGGCACCGCGGACTGCCGAGCTCGACCACGAGGGGGAGCACGGACCCGGCGCCGAGCTCCCCACGAGGGGGAGGCGGCCAACCCGGCCGCGCTAACTTCTCCAACCGAGGGGGGGAGCTGCACTCCGGGCCTAACTCCAGTGAGGGGGGACTGGCACCTGCGCCCAAACTCAATTACAGCAGAGGGGGATGTGCACGCTGGGCCAAAACTCTCCGAGCAGAGGTAGGGCATGGTGCAGACTGAGCCGAAGTTCGCCACACGTAGGGGGGACAGCTCACCCGGGTCCAGAAATCCAATAGAGGGGGGGGGGGGTGACTGCCACGCCGGGCCGAACTCCATAAGGGGGGGGGACTGGACCTGGCGGGCGCGAACTCCATAAGGGGGGGGGACTGCACCGGGCTCGAACTCCATAAGGGGGCGGGGCTTGGCACTCGGGCCAAACTCCATAAAGGGGGGGGGGGGGCTGAGACGCCGGGCCGAGCTCTCCACGAGGGGGACTGCACCCGGGCCGAGCCCTCCATGAGGGGAACTGCATCACCTAGGCCGATCTCTCCATGAGGGGGGGACTGCACTGGGCCGACCCTCCATGAGGGGGGGGACTACACCTGGGCGAGCTCTCCACAAGGGGGGAACTACACCCTGGGGCCAAGCTCTCCAAGTCCAAAGGAGGAGGAACTACAACTTGGGCCAAGCTCTCCATAAGGAGGGGACTCACTACAGCCTCAGCTGGCGCAAGCTCTCATAAGGGAGGGAACTACACCTGCGCCGAGCCCTCTCTCATAAGGAGGGAACTACACCTGGGCCAGGACTTTCCATAGGAGGCAACCAGTACTACCCTGGGCCTGAAGCTCTCCCACGACGGGGGCGAGCTGCGGCACCCGGCGCCCGAGCGCCTCTCAGGACTAGGGGGGGGACGTGGTACACTTGGGGCCGATCTCTTCCATGAGAGGGCGGACGACTGCACCCCGAGCCGTCAGCTTTGCAGCAAGCGGGCGACGGAGCTAACGTGGCGCACGAGCCCTCAGTGGCAGTGGGGGGGACTACACTTGGCGCCGGAGCTCTGCCAACCAAGAGGGGGCGCAGACTACAGCAGCCTCGGCGCGAAAGCTCTCGCATAGAGGGACGGGAACACATCCGGGCCACGAAGTCTCTTGCCATAAGTGACGGGACTAAAGCGTTGTTAAGACCATGGGGCCGGAGGCTCGCATCCATGAGGCGGGGGGGGACGTACACACGACCGGGCCAAGGTAGGCTCTCCAGATAAGGCGAGGAAGCTGATCTACAGACGTGGGTCAACTCGCTTATCCATAAGTGAGGCGGCACTAGCGAACTCTGGCCCTGAGCCCGTCCATGAGAGGGCGGGGACGTCATCACCTCGGCCAAAGCCGTTCGGCATCAAGGATGGGAACTTACCAGCCATGGCAATGAGGCTCTGCGCATATATAGGAAGGGGAGAACTCCGAGGCGTGGGAGCCAACGCCGACTCCATTAAGGGGAGGCGGACTACACTGGGCCAATGCTCGTCGTCAACAGGAGGGGTGACTGCAGCGCGTGGCAGCCGAGCGTCTCTCCATAAACGAGGGGACACTACATTTAAACAACCCTGGGCGAAGCGGCTCCAATAAGTCGGAGCGGGACTGATGGACTGGCAGAGGCTATGGGCTGGGAGTGTGGTTTAAGGTGAGCAATGGCCTTCCAGGGAGGAGGGAGGGTGGAGACTTGAGCAGCGATGAGGGCGGCCAAGTCGCTGCTCCGATCTGAAAGAGGGAAGGTAGAAGCGTAACAGCCTGGACCAGAGGCTCTTCCGCATGTGAAGCGGAGGACTGGTACAGCCTGGGCCAGAGGTCTTATCCGATGAGACGCGAGGGGACTTGGACAGAAGCTGGGCCAAGCTTCAGTAAAGGGCGGAGGGAACTAAACGAGCGCGGGTGCGGCGCGAAGGCTCTCCGCGATAAGGGAGGACATAACGAACCGCTGGCGGCGTCCGATAGGATCTTGCCATGTGAGAGGATGCGGGACGTCGCACCTCGTGCCAGGGCGACTTAGCTCTTCCAGTGCAAGTGAGGGGGGCGTGACACGGGACGGACTGCGTGGGTCTGGCAGCGCCTATCCGACTGGGGGGTGAAGACATCACGAGCCGCTGCGGCGTCAGAGCTCAGTGACGCTTGAGGTGAAGGAGAGTACGGCTGGTGGGGCAACTGCGACGTGCTGGTGGGGGGGCGGTATGAGCTCTCCATGAGCGAGGGGGGTGCACTGGCATGCCCTGGGGACCGAGCCGTCGCCATGGAGGGGGACTGGGTGCTAGCGTGGCGGTGATGTCCTTGCGCAGGAGCCACGAGAGAAATACGTCTAGTCTGGCGTTGGGGGCAGGGGAAAGCCGGTAGGTTAGTTCGAAACGCACGCGGAAGTAACGCTAGGAGATGAGTCGGCCCAGTTCGTAGGGGTCGAGAGCCTTTCCAAAACAAGGGTTGGCAGCTTGGTCCAACGAATCAGAACTCGTGTCACACCTCCACACATTACAACACAGAGGCGGGATTACCCCAGACGAAAGTTCCACGCACAGGGGCGGAACTACTACCTTCCTATCTTCCATAAGACAACGGTCGGGCGCAGTAGCGCGGAGACGAGCCACTGGCCGGCCCCGTGCGAAAACTCCACAGCGTTGACGCATCCGAAGTGGCCGCGGAGCGCAGCGTGGAAGAGTCCTCGGCATGACTCGAGTCGGGCCCGCTCGAAGCGCAACCTCAGGCCTGGAGACCCGCCCGCCCTCCGCGCCTCCACGAAGGACACGGCCCCCGACCCGGCCGCTCCTCGCCTCATGGCCGCCCAGCCATGGACCGCCCAGCAACGGACCGCAGGCCCGACCGTCTCGCCTTGCCACAGCTCAGTGCGGGAACCCACGCTCACGCCAGAGGATTCCAGGCCGCGCTCGGCGCCATCACGACAATGTTCCTCCTCCTCCTTCTCCTTGTCCCTCTTCTTCTTCTTTATTTTTCTTCCTCGTCACTGAAATTCCTCATCGTTTCTCGCTCATGCTTCAGCATCGCTGAGGTAATGACAAAACCGCATCTTTTCAGTCGTTTCCTTTCTCATCCACCTCGATCTTCCTCCAGTTAGTGATGATGATCTTTATTTTCGAGCTTCATGGCGTTATTTATTTACAGATCAGAAAATAAGGATCCATTGTTGTTTCTGTCAAAGCAATGATGAAGGCAATTTTTATTTCCTTGCAACGTCATTCCTCGAACTCCATTCAACAACAGAACATTCCCTCTGTGCCACATTATCGTGTTAAACTCTCATCATATCCACTCGAACATGACTAACCGTGTGGCGTTGGGAATAAAACAATCCCACGTAAACCTTCCTCGTTTACACGACGCAAGCGAGTTTATTCGAGTCACGTGTTCGAGGTTGGGTTCGGGAGGGAGCGAGTGGGTTGGCAGGATGGACGAGAGCGAGACCACAAAGGTCCGCACACTCGCCTCTCAGCCGTCTCGGAGTCTCGCCTGGGTTCGAATCCCGACCCGGCTATAAACTGTCATCCCGGTGTTTTCCTGGGAGGGTGATTCATCAATGTGAGTGTCGTTCCTTGGATGGACGTTAAACTGGGCGTCCCATCACGGCAACCTTCCCATCACGGCAACCTTCCCATCACGGGCAACCTTCCCATCACGGCAACCTTCCCATCACGGCAACCTTCCATCACGGCAACCTTCCCATCACGACAACCTTCCCATCACGACAACCTTCCCATCACGACAACCTTCCCATCACGCAACCTTCCATCACGACAACCTTCCCATCACGACAACGTTCCCATCACGGCAAACTTCCCATCACGACAACCTTCCATCACGACAACCTTCCCATCACGGAACCTTCCCATCACGGCAACCTTCCCATCACGGCAACCTTCCATCACGACACTCTTCCCATCACGACAACCTTCCCATCACGCCAACCTTCCCATCACGAAACCTTCCCATCACGACAACTTCCATCACGACAACCTTCCCATCACGACAATCTTCCCCATCATGGCAAACTTCCATCACACCAAACTTCCCATCACGGCAACCTTCCCATCACGACAATCTTACTGACACGACAACCTTCCCGACACGACAATCTTCCTAAGACGACAATCTTCCCAGTACGACAGTCTTCCCAATACGACAACCTTCCCATCACGACAGTCTTCCCAATACGACAACCTTCCCATCACGACAACCTTCCCTTCACGACAATCTTACGACACGACAACCTTCCCGAACGGACAATCTTCCTAAGACGACAATCTTCCAACATGACAATCTTCCCAACATGACAATCTTCCAACACGACAATCTTCACATCACGACAGTCTTCCCAATATGACATTCTTCCCATCACGACAATCTTACCGACATGACAACCTTCCTGACACGACAATCTTCCCATCACGACAATCTTACCGACACGACACCTTCCCATCACGCACCTCCCATCACGGCAACCTTCCCATCACGGCAACCTTCCATCACGGCAAACTTCCATCACGGCAAACTTCCCATCACGATAACCTTCCCATCACGGCAACCTTCCCATCACGGCAACCTTCCCCATCAGCAACCTCCATCACGACCAACCTTCCATCACGACAACCTTCCCATCACGGCAACCTTCCATCACGGCAACCTTCCATCACGGAAACTTCCCATCACGGCAACTTCCCATCACGAAACCTTCCCATCACGGGCAACCTTCCCCAATCACGGCAACCTTCCGCACATCACGGCAACCTTCCCATCACGGCAACTTCCCATCACGGCAACCTTCCATCACGGCAACCTTTCCCAATCACGGCAACTTCCCATCACGGCAACCTTCCATCACGACAACCTTCCATCACGACACCTTCCAATCAACGACAACCTTCCCATCACGACAACCTTCCATCACGACAACCTTCCCATACCGACAACCTTCCATCACGGCAAAACTTCCCATCACGACACCTTCCCATCACGACAACCTTCCATCACGACAACCTTCCCATCACGGCAACCTTCCCATCACGGCAACCTCCCATCACGGCAACCTTCCCATCACGACAACCTTCCCATCACGGCAAACTTCCCATCACACGACAACCTTCCCATCACGACAACCTTCCCATCACGACAACCTTCCCATCACGGCAAACTTCCCATCACGACAACCTTCCCATCACGACAACCTTCCCATCACGGCAAACTTCCCATCCGACAACCTTCCATACGACAACTTCCCATCACGGCAAACTTCCCATCACGCACAACCTTCCCATCACGGCAACCTTCCATCACGACAACCTTCCCATCACGCAACCTTCCCATCACGGCAACCTTCCCATCACGACAACCTTCCATCACGGCAACTTCCCATCACGACAACCTTCCATCACGACAACCTTCCCATCACGACAACCTTCCATCACGACAACCTTCCCATCACGACAACCTTCCCATCACACACAACTTCCATCACGGCAAACTTCCCATCACGACAACTTCCCATCACGACAACCTTCCATCCACGACAACCTTCCCATCACGGCACCTTCCCATCACGACAACCTTCCATCACGACAATCTTACCGACACGACAACCTTCCGACACGACAATCTTCCTAAGACGACAATCTTCCCAACATGACAATCTTCCCAACATGACAATCTTCCCAACACAACAATCTTCACATCACGACAGTCTTCCAATACGACATTCTTCCATCACGACAATCTTCCCAACATGACAATCTTCCCCATCACGCCAATCTTCCCACATGACAATCTTCCCGACATGAAATCTTCCCATCACGACAATCTTCCCGACACGACAATCTTCCCAGTACGACAATCTTCCATCACGAGACAATCTTCCCGACACGACAATCTTCCCAGTACGACAACTTCCATCACGACAATCTTCCCGACACGACAATCTTCTTCCCGACACGACAATCTTCCGACACGACAATCTTCCATCACGGCAATCTTCCATCACGACAGTCTTCCCAATACGACAATCTTCCCATAGCACAATCTTCCCATCACGACAAATCTTCCGACACGACAATCTTCCCAATATGACAATTCCCCGACACGACAACCTTCCCATCACGACAACCTTCCCAACACGACAACCTCCATCACGCAATCTTCCAACACGACAACCTTCCCACACGCAATATTCCCATCACGACAACCTTCCCCTCACGACAATCTTCCCGACACGACAATCTTCCCAACACGACAATCTTCCCGACACGACAATCTTCCCCGACAGACATCTCCCATACGACAATCTTCCCATCACGACAATCTTCCCGACATGACAATCTTCCGACACGACAATCTTCCCAACATGACAATCTTCCCGACACGACAATCTTCCCATCACACAGTTGGATGAGAAGATTGAAGTTGGTCCATGTTTTTGGCGAGTGAGATGTAAATGGAGTCATCACTGTTTGGTGGACGGTACAACATACACATTATCGCGGGGTGGCCAAGGTTAACCCTTGACCCAAATTTGTGGTGATGTGCGGTTAACACTGCAGCCCCGGACAGCCGAACTTTCTCCTTGGAGGGCTACAACTGAGACTCGGAGATTAATGCACACACGGAAAAAGGGCGCAATGGCAGATGGACGGAGGAACACAACACAGAAATTGATGCACAGTGTGGGGGGGGGGGGGTTATACCCAAACTCCACTAAAAATATTCAGACACATTTACTTAAAATGAACACTTTGAATGAAAATCGACAAATATTTACAAAGGACAATAATCAAAAAGGTAATGATAACGTGAAGTAAATAAAAGTCTAAGTCAAAGAGCCTCTGCACACAGACTTAAATACAGACAAAGGGAAACAAAATAAAAAGAAAATCCTTCCTTTATTCTTGTACTTAGCTTGGCCCAGAGCTGGTCTTTGTGGAACTTGGAATCGAGGCACTTCCACCAGCATGTGCAGACACACGCAAAATGGCGCCAAGTCGCTTCTCTCGTCACAGGACAAAACGTAAGTCAGGCAATCCGCGAGCGGTACTCAACACCAAGGCTCAGAGACCCAGTGCAGCTGCTTCGTGCACCAATCGTCCTCACGACCCAACCAACAGCCAAAGGCCAGCGTCTTGCTTCACCACGCAAGCCAAATCGCTTAAAGACGAATACAAGGATCATGCAGTCCTCTTTGTGCATCAAAGGAAAGCCAGCCGTAAAGCCCTGTTCTTACAGGCCATCTCCTAACTACGTACATTCTCGACCACATGTGTTCCTTCCCTCAACTCAACTCTGCCTCATGCGTGCGTTCTCCTTGAACTCCATTCTCCTCTTCAACGTTGTGCGTGTGCTCACCCTGAACCCCACTCTCCTCTTCAACGTCGTGCGTGCGCTCACCCTGAACCCCACTCTCCTCTTCAACGTTATGCGTGTGCTCACCCTGAACCCCACTCTCCTCTTCGACGTCGTGCGTGTGCTCCCAATCTCTCCAAAACAAAATGCGCAACCAACCCTTCCTCTTTGACGACATGCCTAACCACCCTTTTTCTCCTCCGGGGCGTAGCTTGCTCGCTCGAAACCCCGGGAAGGCAGGGCCTCCACCCGCTCAGCACACCTGGCGATCCTCTGACGTCACGCCCATCAATCCTCTGCCTCCGGGGCGTGGCCTTGCCCGCCGTCACCCTTGGAGGCAGGGCTTCTGCCTGCTCCGTACTTTTGCTTGTTTCTTATCATGCTTTTGGTTATACAGACATAGGGAAAAGTTACAGGGGGGCAATTACATACTGGGGGAACTCATTCTTACTCCCAAGCTAATTAACACTGCACCACACCCCGTTTGGTGACATGTAACACTTAAGCACACAGTTTCCCTACGTAATCACATCGAGATGCCTCCTACACGTCCACGGACCAAACTACTCTATTCACTCCTAAATTCCCTATTAAATTCCTCCACCTACCTCCAAAACTGTAACAATATAAACATGAGGTGGGAGTGGAGAGGAAGCCGTAGCCAGAGGTATTCCTGGGGGTGTGGGGGAGTGAGGGCAGTGTATGGAGAGTGAGGAATAGAGTTTTTTGATGAAGAGAGCAACTCCTCCACCAGGACGAGGCTCAGGTCTGTCATACTGGAGGAGGGAGTGACCAGGGAGAGATACGAGGGAGTCACAGACATCTTGAAGGAGGAAAGTTTTTGTTAAGCAGATTGTGTCTGGTTTGTCAGTGGCAACATGTATGGAAAGATGTCAGGTTTGAGCGAAAGCCCTGGATGTTTGAGGTCCACACTGTTAAAGAAGAGGGAGGGGAGGAGGTTTTAGGTGCAGGGGAGGGGAGGAGGAGGGAGAAGAGGGGAGGTAAAGAGAGTTGTTGAAAGAGTGTGGGGGATTGCAGAAGAGGTAGGGGAGAGGGCCGATGAGGAGAGAGAGAGGAGAGAAGCTCGGTGGTGATGGTTGAGGTACAGCGGGAGTAATAAGAGAGGGGCAGAGGGCAGTTGAAGATTGGAGGAGGTGGAGTGATGAGATGGAAGAGAGAGGGCAGGGGAAGGAGGAAACTTTGTGGTGTGAGGGGGACAACTTTGGGAAAGGGGAGTGAGGAGGAAGATTGGAGGGAGAAGGATGAGGGGATTGTTGAGGGAGAAGGGTGAGGGGAGAGTTGAGGGAAAAGGTGAGGGGGGGGTTGAGGGAGAAGGGTGAGGAGGGCGAGAGTTGAGGGGTAGAGTTTAGGGAGAGGGTGAGGAGGGCGAGAGTTGAGGGAGAAGGGTGAGAGGGAGAGTTAGGGAGAAGGGTGAGGGTAGAGTTTAGGGAGAAGGGTGAGGAGGGCGAGAGTTGAGGGAAGAAGGGTGAGAGGGGAGAGTTGAGGGAGAAGGGTGAGGGGTAGAGTTTAGGGAAGAAGGGTGAGAGGGGAGAGTTGAGGGAGAAGGGTGAGAGGGGAGAGTTGAGGGAGAAGGGTGAGAGGGAAGCTTGGAGGGGGAAGAGTGTGAAGGTTGCTTTGAGAGGGAGGGAGACGATGAGAGCAGGCACGGCCAAGGGGCATGAGGGCGGTGGGAGAGGTGGGGAGAGGGGAAGGATGAGACTTGGTCGTGGTATGGTGAAGAAGGGAGCGGGAAGGGGGAGGCACAATATTTGAGGGTTGGGAAAGAGGGGAGGTGTGCTGAGAGGAAGGAAGGAGCATGTCTGTGGTGATGAGGAGCATGAGGGATTGAAAGAAAGGTCGAATTGAAAAGTCTTTGAAGAAGAAGAAGAGGAATAAGAAGAAGAGGAAATAACAAGAAGAAGAAGAGGAAGAGGAATAAGAAGAAGAGGAAGAGGAATAAGAAGAGGAAGAGGAAATAATAAGAAGAGGAATAAGAAAGAAGAGAATAAGAAGAAGAAAGAGGAATAAGAAGAAGAAGAAGAGGAATAAGAAGACGAAGACTAGTGAATTATGATACGATTCCGAGAATCACACGTGTGACAGAGGAAGTTGTAACATTTGAAGATACCGCTCTTTTGTTTTGTTTTTATTATAAAGATTACGTAAAATTAGGAAAAGGAAAGGTTAAAGAATAATCGTGTAGGTGGTGGTTGGTGAATTTGGACCGGCAAACGCAGAAGGAAGCTGGTTTAAATGGGAATTCGATGGATACGTGGATACATTCGAGATAGAGGGGTGTGTGGACATTGGCAGGACTTGTTGGTATGCTTGTGTGTGGTTGGGTGATGGATATTGCAGGGGTTGGTGCAGCGCAGGCATGACGGGAAATTGGCCTCCTTGTGTGTGTATCCTCACGTGTATCCAGGTCATGGTCTAAACCCCTCCCCCACCCCGTGAGGGTGGGGAGCCCACTTACGATTCTCACCTTTATGGCTCGGGCAAACTCCCCCAAACTTAGCATGTACATGCTGGGTTCGGGTTCCCAGTGGGAACGAGTATTTTATTATATTATGTGTTTGGACAAACGAGAGCACGAAAAGGGTTTACAGCGCCTCAGTAACCCTGGCCAACGTTTGAGGACTATATCAACGCATTAAATAGCTCGGCTGGTTCTATCCTTTCCTTTTATATTCCTTTCAATTACTTTTCTGCAAGAGACTCATCGAGGAACAAGATTCCTCACTTTTCTTACGTCACCATTTCCATCTATTATTATTATTTGTGTTTTGGCTTCAGTAAAATATATAACCTTGAATGAAAGGACCAAGTCCAGAAAATAATGATTGCGTACTTCTTTCAATAAAATGCAAGAGACCTTCAAGGAGTATCCATATCGCACTGAAACGACATCTTGCCATTCACAATTATTGGGAATTTTGCTGAAGTATTTGTAATTATTATCTCCTTGTGTTTGAACAGTTCTTATACATTGACGATGTGTGAGATGTAAACATGATTATGGAAATGAGAGAAACATTATAGTTTTTATTTTCGTTGTTTTCTTGTGTGGCTGTTCGTTGTAATTGTAAAATGTAACGAACAATGAAGGTGAGGGGCAGGTAAAACAAAAGAGAAAGCGTATGATTTTTTTTTGAAGAAGAAGAAATGATGAAGAGGAAAGAAGAAGAAGAGGATAGTTATGGAAGAAGAAGAAGAAGATAGTTATGGCAGAAGAAGAAGAAGAAGAAGAAGATAGTTATGGCAGAAGAAGATGAGGATAGTTATGGGAGAAGAAGAAGAGGATAGTATGGAAGAAGAAGAAGAAGAATCCAAATTAACAACAGCATGGCGAACAACTCGGAGCAGTCAGATTGCTGCCAGTTGTGCGGAGCCATGGAGAATCTTTTGCGATGTGGTGGTTGCCGAGCTGCATCTTATTGCAGTAAGGAGCACCAGCGGAATCACTGGCTGTACCACAAACCCGTGTGCCGTACCACGGCGTGTCCCAAAAGTCCACCCTCGGCTCTTCGAGAAACCGTTTCCGCCAACGCCGAACCGAGTGTGGCGCGGATATCCCAAAGGAAAGCCCACATAGTGGATAATTCATCCGCGGCAGGAGAAAAGTGCGAAACATCCCAGGCTGCGCCTACCACGGGTCGAGCTCGGGGTGGTCGAAGGCGGAGAGGGAAAGGAAGCGGAGAGAACCCTTTCCGGGGTCAGGTAGGCTTCAACCAGATGTGATGTAGTGTACTTAATAACGTGGAGTCTGGGTCACCTTTTGGGGGGTCGTATATATATATACATATATATACATACATAATAACCTCCAAGGAGGGTTGGTTAGGGGAGGCGGCTGGAGAAAGAAGCAAGAAGGGCGGGTGAATGCTAGAGTGGGATGAGGAAGGGGTGTGAGGTCATGGGGGGGGGGGTGAAGGGATGTGGGGTGTTGATGGTAGAAGAGGAGTGGTGGTGGTAGGGAGGCAGAGTGGTGGTGTGGTAGGGAGGCATGATGGTGGTGGTAGGAGAGAGGAGTGGTGGTGGTGGTGGTAGGAGAGGAGTGGTGTGGGTAGGAAGAGGAGTGGTGGTGTGGTAGGAGAGGAGGAGTGTGGTGGTGGTAGGAGAGGAGGAGTGGTGGTGGTGGTAGGGGAGGCGGAGTGGTGGTAGGGGAGGCGGAGTGGTGGTAGGGGCGGAGTGGTGGTAGGTGAGGCAGAGTGGTGGTAGGGGAGGTGGGTGGTGGTAGGAGAGGAGAGTGGTGGTGGTGGTAGGAGAGGAGGAGTGGTGGTGGAAGGAGGAGAGGAGGAGGGAGTGGGGGGGTGAAGGGGATGTGGGTGGTGGTGGTAGGAGAGGAGTGGTGGTGTGGTAGGAGAGGAGGAGTGGTGGTGGTGGGAGGAGGAGGAGGAGGGGTGGTGGTGGTGGGAGAGGAGGAAGAGGAGGGGTGGTGGTGGGGGGGAGAGGAGAGGAGTGGAGAGGATTGGGGTGGGCGGGGGGGGGTGGTGGAGAGGTGTGTAATCGAACTAGAAGGGTACTCGGTAGAGCACAATACCTCCGCCACGTGATGCCTGATCCACGAGAACATATCGGGCCGATTACATTTTTGAAATATCATGGCTGTACAGTCTATCTTTTTGGCTCTATCTCTCAATGGTGAAGAATCACTTAAAAAACTATTGTAGTCGGATCTGCATCCAGATTGGGATCTTCACCAAAATCGAATCGGTTCGTCCTTGTCACACACCCAACCTGTCCACAATATTTCATCTGGATACGTTCACATGTTTTTGAGATATCCTGCACACAAACAGATACAAAGGGGTGAAAACATAACCTCTTTCACCTTCGGTGGCGGAGGTAACTCAAATAAAGCGTGACAGACACTGAAGGTGTCCACAAAATTATAAAGAGCAACATTTCTTGAAGCAAAATGAAAAGTACACGGAAAGAGCACACAAACAACCACAGCCATGACGACAGCAGCAAAAACGTGTTTTAAAGATCCTTTTTTCGTGTGCTTCACCACATTTTACATCCTCATTGAGATTCACCGATGGACATGCGATATGTTTATGAAGTACAACATGCTGTCGAAATTAAACTTGCCAGTGAAGTGACAGGTCGGCATGGGTCGTATTCTTTAAACTAATACAAATCTGCTTTATGCAAAAGAAAATCAATGAATGGATAGTCAAATGCCGTGTTCACGGACAGGTTGGGTGTGTGACAAGGACAAAGTGATGAGATTTTGGTGAAGATCCAGATCCAGAGACTCGACATTTTAATTTTTTTAATGTAATTCTTCACCACAGAGATGTGGCCAAAAACGATATTTCAAAAAGTTGTGCATGGATTATGACAACTTGGTGGATGAGTTGGGTAGGTGATGAGAACAAGCCATTTACATTTTGGTTCAGGTCCAAATCCAGATCTGGCCTATCAGTGGGATACAAAACGTAAACTGTTCAGCCTGGTGGAGGTACGCATTCAAGTATCGGTCGAGTTCAATGTGTGCTGCATTTATCACCTGGCTGTTGCTTTGCTTCATTTGGAGGAGCGTGGCTGAGCCTTCTGACACTACCGGGTCCATCGGTAATTGATGGAGTTGATGTTTTGGCATACTCTCCTTAAAAATCACAATGTGGTCTCCAATGGTGACAGGCGATGCTAACGGGTGGGGAAGGCAGCTTGATGGCCACCTCTGAAAGGTGACATGTTCAATGTTGCATTGTCTTCGGCTGCAAGGCACCAGGGTGTCAGTTTTAGTTTAGTCAGGAATCGAACCCAGACTAGATAGGTGAAATGATTATTATCTCTGAACTGCCCTATCATCCCAATTCTCTGTTCAAAGCCAAACTTATACAGGTCGAAACAAACATTTGCTTGAGTCTTGTGCAATATTCAGCAACTCAGATGTGACAATCTTCCTTTTTTTTCATTCATTCTTTACATTCACCTTTCACTATCACATTCAAATTAATGATTGTGGTGTTTTCATGGCATTCAGCTTATTGAGATTTATCAAGTATTTGTCTTGAGGATCTGTTGTCTGTGATTGAGTCCATAATGGATATCAATGAACATTGATTTCATTGTTTAAACGAAAGTGAAAGTGTGAGCAACACTTTTGAAAGTAATTTGTGGAAATTTATTTTATTCCATAGACAACTGATCATATTTATACAAGCGTCTCATCTGCCTCTGCCTCTGCCTCTTCAAATGGCACTGAAAGTCCTCCCACCACGTCCTCAAGCAAGAGAAATATAGACCCAGGGACAGCACGGAGTATGGCTGCGAATGGTTCCCTACATACTCCTGACTACAAAGCCGGCTCAACTTCAGCCGTGGACAATGACCCGTCAAATCCAGATGTCACCACATCTATGGTTCCTGGTATGTCGTCTGCACCGCGTCTTACTCTCTCTCGACTGGCTTTGGGTTGTGCCGCTCCATGCCTTGCACGTCACGGCATCTGCGTGCTCGAGGACTTTCTCGGTGTGACACGTGGAAACGCGGTGCTTGCTGACGTTCAAAGGCTCCATGAATGTGGCCGATTCACAGATGGTAGGCTTGTCCGACAGCCTCGGTTGGAGACCACGGTGACTCTAACCGGAGGGCCCAACACCTCCGCTCGCGATATCCGTGGGGACAAGATCACATGGGTCGAGGGTAACGAGTCTGGTTGTGAGAACATCGGATTCCTTATGAACTGCACAGATGAACTGATTCATCATTGTGCCGGTCACCTGGGTTGCTACAACATCAATGGGCGTACTAAGGTCAGGTTGAAGAATGGCTGAGCTAAGTACACACTTTATTTTTGTCATATTGCCAGAAATGTGTCATTTTCATTTGTAAGTAACAAAAAGAAAATGTGCTTTAGATGTCCAAGTTTGAACTATTGAAAAGCCAAGTTCTCGGTGATTATAAACTTGTTGGACAATTGTATTTGCCACCATTATTGTTGCATTTACAACCACCTGTCCGTAGGCACTGCCCTGATTTGACAGCAATTGGCCTCGTGTTCTCAGACTTCGATGGTTTCTAGGAACTCGCACTCTCAGTTCGAATTTTCAATTCTATCATACAGTGTTGAAAGCTCATGCATTACCCAATACTTTATATTCGGAGCTTCTTTAATCTCGTTGAACCACAAACGTGTGTTTCGTGTATGAAATTATGGAATAATTGACCCATTTCTGAATGTTTCGTATACACACACCTTCAATATACTCTTAACCCCTCTCAACCTCTTCTCCGACCTTGTATTAATCTCCACAACTCTTCCTTGTCCCTTTCGTACTATTTTCTCTTCCTTTATTGAAAACTAGCAGGTTGCAGGTGCTTTCCAATCCTGTTGGCATTAAAAAAAAAAAAGATTTTAAATATCTTTTTGTGGGACCCACAACACTTCCCAACACACACAATGGAATGGGGTCAGGGATCATTTAATGTTACCTTTCACATAGTGACCCTGCATGAATAAAGTGGACTAGGCTCATGGAAGAGCGATGATAAAACAAATGGAACAGCAGGAGAAAGGTTAAAAGCCAACAGCAGGACGGAGAGAGAAAGTCTACGGAGACAGGTAACGATGAGGGGTGAGGGAAAACGCAAAGGGTGGACAATATGGATACATGAGCAATATTGTGCCTGACTAGTTTGTGATTTTTGTCAAGGTGTGAGGATAGTGAAGAGGCTGCTGCCTGTCTGTCAGAAGGATGAGAGTGGAGTCATCAGCAAAGAGATAAAGAGGATTTTCCAGAGACTCAGTGATATCTTTGATGAATATTAAAAACTAGAAGGGCACTCGGTAGAGCGCATACCTCCGCCACGCAATGCCTGATCCACAAGAACATATCGGGCCCAATACATTTTTGAAATATCATGCTATTTATCGTTTATAGCCCTATCTCTTAATGGTGAAGAATCATTTTATTAATTAAATAATTCTCCTATCCAGATTTGGATCTTCACCAAACCGAATCAATTCGGCCTTGCCACACACCCAAAGTGTCCACCATCGGTTTAGCCCTATCTGTATATTGGTTTAGCCCTATCTCTCAATGGTGAAGAATCACTTAAAAAATTATCCGATCTGTATTTTCACCAAAATTGAATCGATTCTTTCTTGTCACACACCCAACGTTTCTACCATGTTTCGTCCGAATCCGTCGGCAACTTTTTGAGATATCGTGCTATATATCGGTTTAGCACTATCTCTCAAAGGTGAAGAATCACTTAAAAATTCTAGTAGTCGGATCTGGAACTTCTCCAAAATCTAATCAGTTCGTCCTTGTCACACATCCAAGCTGTCCACAAAATTTCATCTGGATCCGTCCACAACTTTTTGAGATATCCTGCGCACGAACAAACAAACATACAAATGGGTGAAAACATAACCTCCTCCAGCTTTGGTGATGGAGGTAATAAATGTTTGAATTCTGCTTGGTATAAATCATGACAATGCAGACGCTCACGCACTTATCCCCAGTTAAAACAAGCCCGTCTCTATAGGGACATGTGGTGAGGTGTTTCGTATTGCACAGCGGGAGTTTTGAATTATATGGAGAAAAGGTGTTTTTTAATAACGTGGTGTTGAGGTGTTTTGAATAACGTGGGAGTGAGGTGTTTTTCATTACGTGGTTGTTAAGGTGTTTTAATAACGTGGGAGTGAGGTGTTTTTTAATAACGTGGGAGTGAGGTGTTTTTAATAACGTGGTGTTGAGTGTTTTTGAATAACGTGGAGTGAGGTGTTTTTCATTACGTGGTGTTAAGGTTGTTTTTAATAACGTGGGAGTGAGGTGTTTTAATAACGTGTGTTGAGGTGTTTTTAATAGCGTGGGAGTGAGGTGTTTTAATAACGTGGTAGCGAGGTGTTTTTCATTACGTGGTGTGAGGTGTTTTAATAACGTGGGAGTGAGGTGTTTTCATTACGTGGTGTTAGGTGTTTTTAATAGCGTGGAGTGAGTGTTTAAAACGTGGAAGAGGTGTTTTCATTACGTGGTGTGAGTGTTTTTCATACGTGGTGTGATGTTTTTAATAACGTGGAAGTGAGGTGTTTTTCATTACGTGGTGTTAAGGTTTTTTAATAAGCTGGGAGTGAGGTGTTTTTCATTACTGTGTGTGAGGTGTTTTTTAATAACGTGGTGTTGAGGTTTTTAATAACGTGGGAGTGAGGTGTTTTTCATTACGTGGTGTTAAGGTGTTTAGTAACATGGAGTGAGGTGTTTTTAATAACGTGGAATTGAGGTGTTTTTCATTACGTGGTGTTGAGGTGTTTTTAATAACATGGTGGTTGAGTGTTTTTAATAACGTGGGAGTGAGGTGTTTTTAATAACGTGGAGTGAGGTGTTTTAATAACGTGGGAGTGAGGTGTTTTAATAACGTGGGAGTGAGGTGTTTTTAATAACGTGGTGTTGAGGTGTTTTTAATAACGTGGGAGTGAGGTGTTTTTCATTACGTGGTGTTAAGTGTTTTTAATAACGTGGAGTGAGGTGTTTTTAATAACGGTGTTGAGGTGTTTTAATAACGTGGGAGTGAGGTGTTTCATTTACGTGGTGTTAAGGTGTTTTTAATAGCGTGGGAGTGAGGTGTTTTAATAACGTGGAAGTGAGGTGTTTTTCATTACGTGGTGTTGAGGTGTTTTTCATTACGTGGTTTGAGGTGTTTTTAATAACGTGGAAGTGAGGTGTTTTTCATTACGTGGTGTTAAGGTGTTTTAATAACGTGGGAGTGAGGTGTTTTCATTACGTGGTGTTAGGTGTTTTAATAACGTGGGAGTGAGGTGTTTTCATTTTACGTGGTGTGAGGTGTTTTTTAATAACGTTGGGGAGTGAGGTGTTTTTCATTACTTGGTGTTGAGGTGTTTTTCATTACGTGGTGTTGAGGTGTTTTTAATAACGTGGTGTTGAGGTGTTTTTAATTACGTGGAGTTGAGGTGTTTTTAATAACGTGGGAGTGAGGTGTTTTTCATTACGTGGTGTTGAGGTGTTTT
>CM068961.1:99175422-99191720 GCA_035128595.1 Eptatretus atami
AGAACATTTCTTATAATTAAAATGGTTTATTTTTTTTTTAAGGAATATGGGGAATAAGGAAGGACAGGATGATAAATAAATGGAACATATCTGGCAGTCGACAGATCCAGATAGCGATGAAAGGGGGAAAACACGATCTTATGTCCAAGAGAAATAAGCCCGCTAATGGCGATGACAATAACAGATTCACACCACGATCAGGCGCGGACTTAAGCAGGCCCAAGGTTGTCTTTGTCCGGCACGACCATGGCCGTGCAGTTGGTGCCTAACAGGGCTGAAGGGAGAGGATGGATGGCGATGAGGTGCAGTCTTTCTCTTGGTAAGTGACGAAGCAGAGAGAGAGCCGAGATGTCTTCTGCCGTGCGCATGTGCAGATTTGGCTTTTACCTCCTCTGGGACCACCTTCCCAGCATGTGGCTGGTCCTGTGATTGGCAGCCCACTGCCTGTGGGCAGCACCATATTTCAGGCTGTCCCTCGATCAGGGCTTCACAGCTCCTCACTCCCCCTCCCACCCCACCACCCCCAATGCCCTGCAGTCTAATGGCCAAACAGCACTGATGTCCATTTCAGTGCCTTGGACCACAAGTCCTCCACTTGGCCTCACCTGTGAATGAGGTTTTACATTATTCAACCTTACCTTATTCTCAGTGGCAGTCTTAGGACCGTGTAACACCATGCGATTGCATGGGGCCCCAAAGCAACAAGGCCCCCCTCGGGCCTGATTGTGGTATACAGTCTTTTGAGACGGGTCCCCCAAGAGTGGTGTTTGTGATGGTGGGGTGTCTTACTCTGATGACAAAATGCAAACTTGTGAGTGGGTGTTAAACACAGCGCAAAAGGAACGCTCCTACTGGAGGGGGGGGATGTCCTGTGATGAATGGGTTTTCTCCTATTGTTTAACTCGACAGGACTATTTCAAAATTAGTGGGTGAGTTTTGTAAACAAAGCAGGTTAAGTGGAATAATAACTACATTTAATGCATACAAATTCAACAAGAATGCCAATAAAATGGAAAGAACACCTAATGTCACACAAATCGATATTGTTCAGCAAAGACATTATGATTCGATGTACGATCAACAAAACCCCTCATTAGTAAATAGACTAACTGTGCCAAGGTGGAACGTTGTGGTTTGTTTGTTTTAAAAATCAGAAGTGTATTTGAGCAGCTAAAGACGAAGCAAATTACCCATCAGCGCTGAAAAATTAAAGATGGCTCAAAAGAAGACAAAAATCATTGAAAAATCACCCCAAATTAATTTAATTTTCGTTACACAATAAGCAGTAGAGAATTTGTGCCGGCACAATCTTTTGAAACCCCGGGGAGGGGGGAGCATTTGGTTGAGATTGGATAATTAACCGACGAATGCATCGGCCACAGACATGCCGAGACAGACAGACACCAAATTGCCGATTTTAATACGATGACGACAGGGGCTTTCCCATTCTCATACATGATCTTCACTATTACCACTAATCTAACCCTTCACCTATACCTGCAAATTTGTTGTTCGTATGTCCCTTACCCGATCTGCTTCAACTGCCCTATCTTCAGTAAGGCTACATTACCAATTTTCCTCTCTTGTTTTGTTCTATCCTGTTCAAAATATACTTTCCTTGTATAACATGAAATGGATATATACAAGGTATTTTTCTCAGATGCTTGTTTTTGCCAAATTACATCAAAAGACAAGTTCCGAGTAGGTAATGTTCAACCGAGCGCAAGAGATCCACAGTACGTGCATTCATTTAATGTTGATCGGTCAGAAAGCTTGGGTAACGGTGAATGCACGTCATTGACATCGTCAGTCATCATCTCCCTCTTTGGCCCTGATGAAGGGTTCACCCCCGAAACGTCAGCTTCTTTCTTCCCACGGCGGTTAGCACAAAACGTCACAAATCCAGACATTTTGTTGAATGTACTGAGTGGGGTGATTGTTTTTTAAAAAGTTTTTCTTTTTGGCGGATTGGTCGATGTTTACAGGCGATGGTAGCCTGCTATCCAGGCCAGGGCACACATTACGTTCGACATGTGGACAACCCTAATGGGGATGGCCGCTGCATCACTTGCATATACTACCTCAACTGTGGGTGGGAAGCCAAGGTGTGAAGGGTCACTTAGAGCAAGGGGGAAGGTGTTTCATGTTGCCTTGTTGTTTTTGTCTTGGAATATATGTGGGGAAGGCTGATATTTGGCAGTTTGAGTAAAACATAATGTTTTTCATGGTCTTGCCCGGATCTCATTAGGATGGTGGTGTCCTCAGAATTTTCCCTGAGGGCCGTGAACAGTACGCAGACATAGAACCTAAGTTTGACCGCCTCCTGCTCTTCTGGTCAGATCGACGGAATCCTCATGAAGTTCGTCCGGCCTTCTCCACCAGGTGATTGTTCTCTCGTTGCTGCTATGTTGTATTGTGACACATGTATTCCACCAAGGTTAACCACTCCTCTTAACTCCTCATTGGCCCATGCTGGCTAAGCCAAAAGCAGGGTTAAGCAATCAGTCCCATACGTGCGTGTCTGTATTTTGTTATTCCCTCTTCTCTGGAACCACTTGTCGGACTGCCACGAAATATTCACCATGGGTGCGACTGCTCATATGTTTCAATGATAATTATGATGTCATATGTCACATGGTGTGGCAGCCATGTTGAAAAAAGAAATATTGGACCTCTGGTATCTCCAAAACCACGCCATGGAAGAAAAAAATGAAACTTGGCACCTGTCAAGTACAGGAAACCCTCCAATATCACGAGGGTTAGGTTCCTGGAAAATGTCGTGGTAGTTGAAACCGCAATTATCGGGCTAATGGGAAGAGGGGAGTTCTGTTCCTCAGGATCGAGGAAGATCGACGGTAGCCAGAAAAACGCATTACTATTGACATAAAGCATGTGAACATTGAAATAAACATGTAAATACAATAAATATGGTGTATATTAAATAAAACATAAGGCTTGTACCTTTTAAATTCATCACAACACAGCGAGGTGGGTGATGGTACACATATTACGTACTCACACTGTACTCTGCTGTCACAAGAAAATAAGATTTAGTACAGATTTAAGTTATCTGTAAACAGTTTTAATGCATGGTTTAAAAGAGTTGTGGAAGTCCTGGATAATAGGATTGTTTTTTTTTTGGAGTCGGGGCTTGCTTTCATTGGGTTGGCCTAAACTAGTGTTGAGCAAGCCGAGTGTTCGTAAAGACAGTCGGGATCTCCATGACAGCTACGTAATAGCTCCAGCAGATAAAGCTGCTAATAATTTTGTTGTGGTTTGTAAAAGGTTTTATGTCGAGGTTTTATTAAGAGAGTTAGGAATTGATACGGTTACTTTCACTAGTATAGGAAATAGCACATATGTTCCTTGTCCTAAGTCGCTCCAAGATATTATCTCTGAGCTTGAGGAAGTTTCAGTCATTAATTTCAGTATTAAATGTAAAGAGGTAAATCTTTGTATTCCTCCACTTTTCTGGATCCCTAAGCTTGATAAAAACCCGTACAAGTATAGGTTTATCGTGGGTGCCAGGCAGTGTTCCACCAAACAGTTATCGGTTATCGTTAACTCGGGCTTACAAGTTGTTGGGGAACAGTTCAGGAAATATTGTTTTGCAATTGAGAATAATTCTGGAATTAACACTTTCTGGAGCATTAATTCTTTTTTAGAATTCCTCGATAGAATTAGATGCCTCAATATCAAGTCAGTTGAAGTTTTTGATTTTTCAACTTTATATACAAATTTGGATTTAGTACGAGTGAGGGATTGACTGTTCAAAGTAATTGACAAGGTTTTAAACTTTTAATAAGTTTTTATGTGTCAGGTTTGAAAGAACATTCTTTCCTAAAAATAAATACTCAAGTTTTCATTGTTTTGAGAAGCAGAAGTTTAAGGACGCTGTTTATTTTATTTAATAGTTTTGTGTGTTTTTGTGGGATAATGTTTGAACAGGCTAAGGGTATTCCCATGAGTGGGAAATGCAGCCCCCTACGAGCAGACATTTTTCTTATTTTATGTGAATTTTCATTTATACAGAAACTGATGGAGAAAAAATTAGGATTAGCGAAAAAAATCTCTCATACATGTCGGTTATATAGATGATATTTGTGTGGTTAACTATAATTTTTTTTGATTAGCAGCTTCACAAGATTTATCTAGAGAGCCTGATTGTAAACAGGAGTGATAATGATTGTAAAGTTGCTGCATATCTGGATGTGTTGGTTGGAGTTGGACAGAATGGTTTTAGTACAAGTTTATATTATAAAGTTGATTATTTCAGTTTCCCTGTAGTCTTGTACACCTTTCCAGATAGCAATGTACCAATTATAATGGGTTACAATGTCTTTTCATCTCAGCTACTTAGATTTGTAAGAATTTGTTCAGTAAAGGATGATTTTGTGGAACATACTGAGAAGGTTTTTTCCCTCATGTTAATAGTGGAGCAGCAGGGGCCGAAAAGAGGCTTATTTAGTGAGATACCCACACCAGCAGTACCACATTTTCTAATGTGGTTATTATTGACCACTACTATCCTGTACATGAAAACCAATGATGCCAGTCTGGGAAATGGTGGAATTCTGAGAAATAGGTCAATTAAGGTCGTTCCCCTGAATTTGGCAATATTACTAAAACGGCTATAGTTATATAATTTTCATGTTACAATACCTTGATATACATCAAAACTGATCCTAAGACAATAGGCTATAACATGCAATAACAAAAAAAACATGTGGCTAATAATGTAAGTGCAGAACCAATTTTATTACAAATTTTGCCCCCAAAATCCAAATTTTCGCATTTTTCAAATACTTTTAGCATCACTCAGCACATGCATAATATAAAAGTATCAAATATTAAGCATTAAAAAGTTTATCTAGGGTCTGCTGCAATATTCATATATAATAATATCTATTATCTTAAAGGTAAATCATATTTTCATCACATTTTGTCCAAGATGTCTGAAAATGATATTATTCAATACTCATGGCAAATGACCATTAATTTCATATGAAATGTCTTTGAAATAATATATTGTTGTAAGGAATTATAATTGTTGATGAGTATATCAATAACACACAGGGATAGATCCAGAATTTTGGAAGGGGTGGGGGAGGAGGTTACAAATACCTATGTACTAACACCCCTCCCCCTTCCTCAATATCACTAAATACATATGCACTAAAAAAAAGTGCCACCCTAAACCCTGAACCAACCCTAAAATAATGCCCCTGACAAAGAATATTGGATTATAAAGATGATCCAATATGCCACAATAATCCTGAGATGACCCCCACATTCCTGAGATGATCCCACAATGTGGCACTGCTATAAATAGCACTCTCATCAGCCATGAGTTTACAATGTAGAGGTGTGTTCAAAAAGTATCCAACCTTAATTTTTCGTGCGTAAACAAATGAAGCTAGGGAGGCTGGTTTGGTGCACGTATGTAGGCGATCCTAATCCGTATGCGTGAATATTTTCCCGCCTGCAGAAGCTGTCAGTCGCCGACAGACCGCCGATGAGTGAGGAGTGTAAGTGAGCCCGTCGGATTTTCATTTTTGACAAAATGACGGATCACTGTGGTCTCGTCGCCAGTGATCACTGCGTTGAAGAAGTTGGGATCGCTTTCACAGTCTCCAGCATGTCCTGTGCAATCTCCAAACGGAGTTGCTTCTGCTCGATCGTTAGCAGCTTTGGCACGAACTTCGCTGAGATTCTCGTTAAACCCAAATCCTCAGTCACAATGGAATGAACGGATCCAATGCTGACGCCGCCTCGTCTGCAAGTTCTCTGATCGTGATTCGACGATCCTGCATCAGCAGGGTCCTCACTTGGTCAATGACGATCTCATTTCGGGATGTTGAGGGCCTACCAGAACGTGCTTCACTTTCCACTGATGTGCGACCATCTTTGAAGCGGTTGTACCACTCTTTTATCTGTGTGGTGCCCATTGCTTCGTTCCCGAAAGCCTGTTGAATCTTGCGGATCGTTTCCACTTGGGAATCGCCAAGCTTTACACAAAATTTGATGCAGTAGCGTTGTTCAAGTTTTTCCGTCATTTTGTCAAAAACGAAAATCCGACGGCGCTCACTTACACTTCCTCACTCATCGGCGGTCTGTCGGCGACTGACAGCTTCTGCAGGGGAAAATATTCACGCATACGTATTAGGATCGCCTACATACGTGCACCAAACCACGCCTCCCTAGCTTCATTTGTTTACGCACGAAAAATTAAGGTTGGATACTTTTTGAACACACCTCGTATATGAAATTAGGTCAGTCACACTTGAACAGATGCGATAGACTACACATACTGCAGCATGTTTTATGTGACACCTCTCTCTGTTAAAATGTAAGTATGAAAATATTTGTTTCTATTTTTTTTAATTATGAATAGTCTTGTGATGAAGATATATTACATGTAGCAAATTTTCTGATGGAAAAACATGTGGTATACTGAATGTTTTGCCTACAGGCTGTTGAGCTGGGGTTAAATAGTATTGTCATGAGAATGTGTCTAAAATGGAAGTCATTACTGCATAAATTTTATGTAAGGTACATGGTGTTGTGAAAATAAACCCTCCTAAAAGAATAAAGTCCTACGAATAGGGTTTATCCCTCGGTCTAAAATACTTATGAATTTAATTGAATTATTTTCAATTTAGTGGATTAAATACTTATTCTGCCAAACTATTGGTGGCCAATATTTTTTACGCTTGCAGGCAGATCCACTTTTGTCTTAGTGTACTCAAGATTACTTCAAAGCACTGAACAGTCTATTATTACAATATGGATGCAGAATTTGACACTGCTCCCATTGCCAAGAAAGCTAAGGGAGAAGATACCATTGACATTGATAAGTGTCTTTTCTGCACAAAATCCTTTTCATCAAAAGGACAGCCAGTCACTCCAGTTCTTAACAAACTATGGTCCTTATTCTCAGCATGCAGACGACGGAATGACTCAGTTAGTCAGAAACTTTTGGCCATGAATCTGATATAATTTCTGGAACAGTGGTGTTCAGGTATCATAGACAATGCAGATCAACATATGTAAGCCAACATCACATCAGAAGAGCTATAAAACAGTTGATAACTCTGATGTAGTTTTGGATGATGGTGGTAATTCTAGTAGTGGTAATGGTGATGGTGCAAGTGGTGGGTGTGCCAACCGCTTTACAAGATCCAAGGCATCAGTTGTGAAGTTTGACTGGAAATCTCGCTGTTTTATCTGTAGTGATCCTTGCAGCTCAAAGCACCGATTATCTTGGTCCATGGTAGAGTCATCTGTGAAAGATGACCCTGAGCATCCAACATTTACACCCGAGTTCTTCAAGCTGCAAAGGCTAACAAGATGATGACATGATAACCAGACTTCAGGGTGTACCCAATGGTGATCTGGTTGCCATTGAGGGTCGTTACCACAGACAAAAGTCATGCTACATCAACTATGTCAGTGATCGCTCTATCACTGCAAGTCAGAACAGAAAGCAACAATTTGCTGCACACAGTACATCAGTGAGGAGACTGATCAGTGAGTTTACATCACCCATCATTGAACACAGACAAATATTCTTCCTGAGCACCTTGAGAAAGCGGTTCTTGGAGATCCTTGCTGAAGGGGAGTGGACCATCCAGGTTCATACACATCCTATAATCTCAAAAGACAACTTATAAAAGAGTGGCCAGATGTTGCATTCATGCCACAACCAGGCAAGTCAGATCTTGTTTGTTCTTCAAAGACAACAGTAGGAGATGCTTTGCAAAAGGCATATGAGATGTCAAAAGTTTTTAGGGAAGTAGCTGAGGATGAAGAGACAAGTTTGAAGACAGATTTGACATCATCAATGGTCGATGAAAGCATTGTTCCAGCCTCTTGGTCTGCTAGGATCTGATGAGCAAAACATTTCAAATGAGATAGAAATGGCAGCCACAAAGTTTGTTGGCTACATGTATGGCAAGAAAACTGCATGTCATTGAATGCCCTGAGGTGTCAGAAGACTGGACAGAGGAACATCCAGGGAAAGAACTACACCAACAGAAGACACTTTCAGTCTGCATCTACTTCGCTCTGCTTATCAGCTGTTAATATGGAGACAAGCTGCTTACCCTTCTCCAACCTTACCTGATGCAACAGCATATGGCTTCGAACACAGCCTAGGTGGCACTGGTCTCCAGCCTCAAATGATGTCAATCGCCAGCTGCTCCAGAGTTGTTAAATGACCTTGTGTGTGACTGTCAACCCAATACCTGTGCAGTGGAGTGTTCTTGCTTGGAGAGTGGCCAACCATGCACAGCAGCATGCACCTGTGAAGCCTTGGTGGATGGAGGGGACAAATCATGTTCAAATCCCTTTACTCTCTCTGCATTTTACAGTGATAATTCAGACTCAGATACAGACTAGATATCAACATAATATGTAACAATAATGGTGACAGTTTCCTGGCATTTATCTTAGTAACTGATAATTTTGTTAGAAAGATTGCATTTGATGCCAAAAGTGGAGAGTTTGTACAAACAGCCATTATAGTCCTCAATATTTCTTTTAAATTTATTTTCAAAAAGTACATTGAAAAATTACCATTTTAAAAATATTTATACTGTAGTATATAAATTTGTACCCCCCCCCAATTTACACAAACCCTGGATCCATCCTTGTGTGTTGTTGATATACTCATCAACAAATATAATTCCTTGTGACAATATAATATTTGAAACAAATTTTTCTCTAATAAATATGAAATTAATCAAGTTAATGGTCATATGCCATGAGTACTGAATAATACCATTTTCAGGTATTTTCAGGCATCTTGGACAAAATGTGATGAAAATGTGATTTACACTTAAGATAATACAATCTATTATATATGAATAATTGCAGCAGACTCTAGAGAAACTTTTTAATGCTTAATATTTGATACTTTATATTATGCATGTGATGAGTGATGCTAAAAGTATATGAAAAATATGAAAATTTGGATTTTTGGGGCAAAATTTGTAATAAAATTGGTTCTGTACTTACTATTTTCAGCCACATGTTTACCTTCGCAAACTTTGTTGCGAAGGTTATGTTTTGATCGCTGTGTATTTATTTATTTATTTGTGAATATGTGTGTTGTTTGTTTGTTTGTTATTCGCATAACTCCAAAAGTATTGAACTGAATCGCAGCAAATTTGGTGGGATGATTGGTTATTATCCGAGGACCATTTGATTAGATTTGGAGAGCGATCGGGTCAAAGGTCAAGGTCATAAAAGGTCAAAATTGTCTTTTTACCATAGCGCGGTCATATTGTATCCAATTTGCATGCAACTAATGCCAAAATGTTCAGAATTCAATGCCCCATCTTGTGATATGTGACATGACACAATGACGTAATAACCCTTATTAGCGGTTGGGAGTCAAAGGTCAGGGGGGGTCACGACATTGCAAAATGTGCGGTTTTAGTCATAACATGGTCAATTCTTATCCGATTTGCATGAAACCAACACCAAAATTTGACTGTTCTGTTCCCCCACACTCTAATACCAATTACAAAATTAAGAGTACAAAGGTCAAGGTCGAGGTCATGAAAAGGTCAAAATCGTCATTTTGCCATAGTGCGGTCGATTTTTATCCAATTTGCATGCAACCAATGCCAAAATGTTGTGAATTCAATGCCCAATCTTGTGATATACGATATGACACAATGACGTCATTACCTTCGCAAACTTTGTTGCGAAGGTTATGTTTTGATCGCTGTGTATTTATTTATTTGTGAATATGTGTGTTTGTTTGTTATTCGCATAACTCCAAAAGTATTGAAATGAATCGCAGCAAATTTGGTGGATGATTGGTTATTATCGAGACCATTTGATTAGATTTTGGGAGCGATCGGGTCAAAGGTCAAGGTCATGAAAAGGTCAAAATCGTCTTTTTACCATAGCGCGGTCAATTTGTATCCAATTTGCATGCAACTAATGCCAAAATGTTCAGAATTCAATGCCCCATCTTATGATATGTGACATGACACAATGACGTAATAACCCTTATTAGCGGTTGGGAGTCAAAGGTCAGGGGGGTCACGACATTGCAAAATGTGTGGTTTTAGTCATAACACGGTCAATTCTTATCCGATTTGCATGAAACCAACACCAAAATGTTGACTGTTCTGTTCCCCACACTCTAATACCAATTACAAAATTAAGAGTACAAAGGTCAAGGTCGAGGTCATGAAAAGGTCAAAATCGCCATTTTGCCATAGTGCGGTCGATTTTTATCCAATTTGCATGCAACCAATGCCAAAATGTTGTGAATTCAATGCCCAATCTTGTGATATACGATATGACACAATGACGTCATTACCTTCGCAAACTTTGTTGCGAAGGTTTTTTTGATCGTGTGTATTTATTTATTTATTTGTTGAATATGTGTGTTTGTTTGTTTGTTTGTTATTCGCATAACTCCAAAAGTATTGACTGAATCGCAGCAAATTTGGTGGGATGATTGGTTATTATCCGAGGACCATTTGATTAGATTTTGGGAGCGATCGGGTCAAAGGTCAAGGTCATGAAAAGGTCAAAATTGTCTTTTTACCATAGCGCGGTCAATTTGTATCCAATTTGCATGCAACTAATGCCAAAATGTTCAGAATTCAATGCCCCATCTTGTGATATGTGACATGACACAATGACGTAATAACCTTATTAGCGGTTGGAGTCAAAGGTCGGGGGGGTCATGACATTGCAAAATGTGCGGTTTAAGTCATAACATGGTCAATTCTTATCCGATTTGCATGAAACCAACACCAAAATTTTGACTGTTCTGTTCCCACAACTCTAATACCATTACAAAATTAAGAGTACAAAGGTCAAGGTCGAGGTCATGAAAAGGTCAAAATCGTCATTTTGCCATAGTGCGGTCGATTTTTATCCAATTTGCATGCAACCAATGCAAAATGTTGTGAATTCAATGCCCAATCTTGTGATATACGATATGACACAATGACGTCATTACCTTCGCAAACTTTGTTGCGAAGGTTATGTTTTGATCGCTGTGTATTTATTTATTTGTGAATATGTGTGTTTGTTTGTTATTCGCATAACTCCAAAAGTATTGAAATGAATCGCAGCAAATTGGTGGGATGATTGGTTATTATCCGAGGACCATTTGATTAGATTTGGGAGCGATCGGGTCAAAGGTCAAGGTCATGAAAAGGTCAAAATCGTCTTTTTACCATAGCGCGGTAAATTTGTATCCAATTTGCATGCAACTAATGCCAAAATGTTCAGAATTCAATGCCCCATCTTATGATATGTGAAATGACAATGACGTAATAACCCTTATTAGCGGTTGGGAGTCAAAGGTACGGGGGGGGTCACGACATTGCAAAATGTGTGGTTTTAGTCATAACACGGTCAATTCTTATCCGATTTGCATGAAACCAACACCAAAATGTTGACTGTTCTGTTCCCCACACTCTAATACCAATTACAAAATTAAGAGTACAAAGGTCAGGTCGAGGTCATGAAAAGGTCAAAATCGCCATTTTGCCATAGTGCGGTCGATTTTTATCCAATTTGCATGCAACCAATGCCAAAATGTTGTGAATTCAATGCCCAATCTTGTGATATACGATATGACACAGGAAATTTAATGTTTTTAAGCCATCTAAACACATATGAGATGGCAGATGTGGTATGGGATTAAATACCCTCACAATCAACGGTTTCTGGGGGGGAGGGCAAAATGTAGCGTTGGCGAAGGTATGCGCTCTACTGAGTGCCCGTTCTAGTCTTTTTGTTATTGCATGTTATAGCCTATTAATTATCTTAGGATCAGTTTGATGTATATCAAGGTATTGTAACATGAAAATTATAAAAACTATAGCTGTTTTAGTAAATATTGCCAAATTCAGGGGTCAACGACCTTAATTGACCTATTTCTCAGAATGCCACCATTTCCCAGACTGGCATCATTGGTTTTCATGTACAGGGATAGTAGGTGGTCAATAATAACCACATTAGAAAATGTGGTGCTGGCTGGTGTGGGTATCTCACTAAATAAGCCTCTTTTCTGGCCCCTGCTGCTCCACTATTAACAGAGGATATTTAGCTGATTGTTTGATCAGGTCTTGTGAGAATTTCTTTAGACTCCATCATCACCTTTTATTTAAGTTTGTTTGGTTTTCACGTAAATAAGTTCCTCTTGCATTTGATATAATAGGAATGAATTAATTATTTTAGTGAGGTAAATTCTTTAATTAATATTATTGATTAAACATATTTATATATGGTATTAAATAATGGAGGTATTTAGATAAAAATACAATAAATTAATATTATTTATAAAATACATTATAAATAAACAATATAATAATTTATTGGTGGTTGCTAGGATACGCAGTGCAGCACGTTAAAATTGGTTGTTAATGACAGTTTGAGTCTATGGTTAATTGGAAGTGCTGTGTAATGGACATGTCTACAAGCTAAAGTGTTTATCGCTTAATATATTATCATATAAAGTGGTGTATGATTAAAGTTATTCAAATGTAGTAATACTTTAAATAAAACTAATTAAATAAGTTTGAATGAGGATATTACATTGCTGTGTTGACTGACTGTCTGGACACAACTTTGAGGTTGTGGGTCCATTGATGTTGAGTAATCGACTGATGTGGATCTGCAACCGTGGTTGTGGATCCGCCGTTTGGAGAGGTTCTGGGCTGAAAGGATTGAAACCTCTATGAAAAACGGTGTCCAGCTGATGATCCGGGCAGTTGGGAAATATCAGTCGACTGCTTATGAGTTAAGGTTATAACTTCAAATAAAATAGCTTTTGTAAGTACTTACCAGGACATTGTGTGTGTTTTGTTATGTCTGGCTTTCTTCTTGGGACTGCGGTGCAGTAATTGGTCTTTATTTTGATTGAAAGGGACATGTTGGTTGTGTGTTTTAAAAACAAAATAAAACGAATTAGTTATCGTCCAGCAGAGTGCAGAGTATTCTATTTATTATTAATGTAGACATTGATATGGCACGACCGAGTTCAAATATTCATTCATGCTGGTGCAGCACCTGGGATCTTGGGCAGCACCAGCATGGCTCCATGATGGCTTAGTTTTTGAAAGGCATGGGATCTTGAAATGTCCACCATTAAACACAAACAGGTAAGACAGTTGGCCAAGCTTCTTCTTCAATTTACAGCTTACTGACTGTTGAGGCAAGATGCAGGATACCCTGCTGGTAACGGAGCTTCTTCTATCGATAGCTTACTGGTTGATGCGGCACGACACAGGATATCCTGCTGGTGACCTTTTTGAGTTGTCTCATCAGTCACTTACAATGTTGACGATTCATTACAAGTTTGAATAGAGTACCATTTTTGGTACTTTTGAGATTCAATACCTCGACACATTACTACATTAGAAAGAAACAAAGTTCAATGTTGAATGACTCGGTTGAAACCAAAACAGGTGCTTTTGATGATGGTGTTTGGGATAACTTGAGATGATACGTTTCAAGAACTTCCTTGGCACTCTCTGTATACTGGGGAGATACCTCCCATATGGTAAGCTGCGAGTGAAATTGACTGACTGCACTCGGTTGGGAACCCAAGATTGAGGTAGGCTTAAAGACTGAGTGGAAGCTTCTTGCCTCATCTTCAGCCAATTTGGTAAATGGAGTCTCTATTTGCAGCATCTATTTGAAATGTAATCAACCAATTGCTTGCAGGTGCTTGTACATTGTAATCAACCTATCACTTGTTTGCAGGTACGCCATCACCGTTTGGTATTTTGACAAGGACGAGCGAGCTCGTGCAAAAGAAAAGTACTCACTCAATAGCTTCAGCCAGTAACCGCCATTGCTACGCCATCCGTTTATACGTCGTTACCTCGTCACATTGTTCCTTGATGGTGAAAGAGTTCTGCGCAAGCTGTGCTGAACTCACATCTGCAATGCACAACAGTGAGGGCTTCTGTAACCATTTCCCTAGTTTTATGTGCCAACAGCTATGTTGGGAATAAGTGTTGAAGATCTTTTTATTTTATTTTAATCCACTCTCGAGCTGTTGGAAGAGCTTGTACAGTGGTAAAATGAAGGAACACTCGAACCTTTCCTTTCCGGATAAGGGAATAATGTTCATATAATATGGCAGTTTGAAGTGGCTCATTAGCCGGTAACTCGCATGTTTAAAAGTATAAATTTGGGAACGAAGTGCTCGGTGCTCGACCAGCTCAAGGAAAGTGTAATTATGGCATGCATGGTGTCAAGGTAAACCGTGTTGTTGTTGGAATCAAGAAAATATCCACAATTCACTTGTTTTGAACTATTTCAAAACTGTGTCTGTGTCTCTGTCTCTGTCTCTGTCTCTGTCTCTGTCTCTGTCTCTGTCTCTGTCTCTGTCTCTGTCTCTGTGTCTGTCTCTGTGTCTCTCTCTCTCTCTCTCTCTCTCTCTCTCTCTCTCTCTCTCTCTCTCTCTCTCTCTCTCTCTCTCTCTCTCTCTCTCTCTCTCTCATTTTGCTGATCATTCATTGCGCTTGTGTAATTTTATTTACATCAATAAGTGGGAGAGCAATTGCAGCCCTAAAATTGCCAAATGAGTTAGTACGTGATATCAAGCTGATCAATTTCCTCAAAAGTCGAATGACAAGGAAATTGAAAAGGTTATGGGGAATCTGCACTCAAACCTGGGTACTTCGCAATGGCGAGCGTGACCCGACCACCAGCAATGAGGATTGCGATACGTATGTACAGGGCCACACGATCACTGTTCAAAAGGCTCTTTGCACCGATCTTTTGTTTTGTTGCATCATGACTGAAGGAGTTTTCTCTATGGAGGGTATTGCAGATAACGAAGGATGTTCTCGTAGGTTTGCACCAGTTGTGAATGCATTGAATGCACGTACACAATGTGCTGTGGCTTATCTAACAATCGAGGACCCTGCGGTGACCACTGTACCTCGACGTGTCCCAGCAATTGGCTGTGCAGTGTGCAGTGCAAAGGCATTATGCATATTACATTTGAACCTTCATATCAATCCTGGCTGTAGGGAACGTGAACATCATCGATTCATCATTGGGTGGATGCTCTGAGACGACTTTACACAAGATTTGTTTTGAAGTTTTGTTTACCTCTATATAATTGTAGGCACGCATCATCGCCCTGCCGAGGCAGTTTCTTGGCTCGGGCTCACAATCTTGGACGGGTCGCTACTCCGTCACAGGAGACTCAACTGAGTGTCCAGGAATTTGGAACTTGCTCAGTGGGCTGGTGATGCGAGCAGAGGGGGCACCCAGTCCAGCTTCCACCTAAGGGACGGCACACACTGATGCCTCTCCCCTGCCTGTGCAACACCAGGGTGGTAGTTTTATAGCTGAGTCGGATTCAAACCAAGGCTAGGCAGTTCGGAGGGGAGTGCACGTACCTCTCGGCTATCCTAAAGGATTGATAATACTTTAGTTGTACAATATGAAGATTCAGAATGCAATTGTTGTATTATATGATAATTGAGTTCATTTTAGCCATAACATATTTTGTATTAGGGTACTTTGGCACTTTCAAAAACAAACCTTTTTAATAATACAGTATTCATGGTAGAATTGGTCAATTGTAGCTCACCAAAAGGATTTGGCAATCGGTCACCTTGTTACCCATTTAGTGAGGCATTCCATTTCCATCGACCTTTGACAAATGATCTTGCGGCTTTAAATCAGCTCAAAAATAATTTAAATGTTAATTTATCCTGAAAAGAAAAGTATCGACTCCAGATTGCAGCTGAAGAGGCGATCTGATTTTTTTTTTCATTTATATAGAAATCTAGGCTCATGGAGGAGCTTAACGACAGAAGGCAGCAGGTTTATTGAGGATCAAGGAACGAGGAGACAAAGAACGCACATGAGTGGCAGAAAGGAAAGGAAAAACGGATATTCACACCAGGAGTGCAAGGGAGCTGTACTTGGGGCACAATGAAAGAGGAAGTTGTTAATTTTGGACGAATGCCTAGCTTCTACAGTGTGTGTGTGATCTATGGAGTCGACTGCTGCAGAATGAATGCTCTTTTATTTAATTGCATGAAAAATTGAGGCTTGTGGAAGAACGAAAGGGAAAAAGACAACACATGGAGGAAAACGGAGCAACAGACCCAGGTGAGGACTCATTAGGCCAACACAAAAACACGCCAACGGACTCGACGAGATGCTCGATTTCATCAAATAGACAGACACCGTTAGAATTCCAGAACAAGTATCCTCAAAGAAGATGGTGTCTGCCCATGAAGGAACCCGTAAACTGTCGGCAGTGTTGCTCGTTGGCGTGTTTTTTT
>CM068961.1:99212510-99222624 GCA_035128595.1 Eptatretus atami
AAGTCATTTTTCAACAAGATAATGCCCCTGCCAATCTGCAAAAGCTACCAAAAAGTGGTTAGAGAAAAAGTCCCTGAAACATGTTCTAGCCTGGCCAGAGTCCCGATTTGAACCCCATATAGAGATTCTTTGAGCCTGTATTCAGCACAAACGTATTGGAAGGAAATTTGCAAATTCTGATCAATTTTTGGAAGCTGTCAAACATGAATGGGACTATATTGACATTTCTCGGTGCAAGAAGCTTTCTGAAAGTTTGACTAAAAGACTGGATTATTTAAAGAAAGCTAAGGGACAAGTTATTCCATACTGATTTGTCCAGTTATTTCTGCAAGTTCTGGTGTCTGGTGGGTTTTGTTTAAGGTATGGTAAAATAGTTAAGACAAAAAATGTTAAAAAATTAACTTGGCTGATTTTTTTTTTTGCCCTGGAGCATACATTATATTGTCACGTCCGAGTACCCGTTAACACAGAATTCCTCAGAGCTGGGACCTTTCGTCCTGAGAGATGGTACAAATGGTCTTTTATTACTCTAATTTACTGTTCCCCAAGGTCGTCCAAATGAGCCAAAAATTGGGTCGCTCACCTGCATTTGATTTTTCATTTATTTATATTTTCATTTAAAGATGCTTTTTAATGGTTCTGTGATTTTTTTCCTGGTGTATTGGCTTCGATGTCCGTCGGCACACAAAATTACCGTGCTTCCCCAATGTCTCGGGTCGCTCATCTGTATTTTTTTCATTTGTGGATGTTATTCTACGATTCCATGATTTTTACAGCGCATGCGCTGTATACAATTGCACCGAGTTTGAAATGTCCCCGGCGTCGTCTACCACATCTCCGGTGGGCCGGTATGTCCCCCCCCCCCCAAGTGCCTCAGACAGCCAATGACGGCCGTCCGGTAGATGCAGTGCGTAACCTCGACGGAAATACCCGAGTATTTCAATGGAAATTTGTGAAACTAATGTGTTATATTATGTGAAACCATTTAATTTATTGCTTGACGGAAAAACGAAGAAACGCTCCCCTCATGTACGAACGAACGAATGAAAGACGTCATTTCCGTCCACCACATGGCATTCTCGCCGAACGCAGAAGCTAAGTTTTCTTATGCCATCATCTCTTTAATATTAGCCATAGAACAAGTGTTTCGTCATGCATTAGTAGTTGAAATTTACTTACAACAAAACGAAAAAATAATCTCCTCAGATTCAACAAGAACGAAAAAAAACCCCGAAAACATCACGTGCAGGACAAGACCAATCGAGCTGAAGGAAACGATACTGTAACTGCACTGCTCCTGATTGGTCAAAGGACACCACGTGTGTTGTGTGGGCGGTGTTATGCACGAGGATTCCAGGCTAAGTTTCTTTATGCCATCATTCTCTTAATAATATCAGCCATAAACAATGTGTTTCGTCATGCATTAGTAGTTGAAATTTACTTACAATCATTCTTTTGCGGCCTCCTCGCAGCGGCTGTATCGAACGATTTAATTCCTTTTTATAAATAATAGGTGCTTGTCACATAATAATCAAGATTTACTTATCAAATATTAAGTACGCTTTTTAATTGTTTTTTTCAACTAAAAGCACATAACTTCATATTATATAAACAAGTCGGTGTACTATTCACTCACGCGAGCACGCCGCGTGTATGAAGGTATTTCACTTGTTTTTTTCCAGTGTACCAGCTTCAATGTCTCTCGGCACACAAAATTTCAGCTTTCTACATCACCCGGAAGGTACCAATCTTTAATACCAGTCAGTGAATGAGTCAGTCAGTGGTTAGAAAGAGCTTTATATAATATACTAGCGGGGTATGCTTACAGGTTGTGTAAGCATACGAACCGAGTTTCCCCATTGTCTCAGGTTGCTCAACTGCATTTGATTTTTCCTTCATTTACAGATGCTTTCCAACGGTTCTGCGATTTTTCCTGGTGTATCGGCTTTGATGTCCGTTGGCACACAAAATTACCGTGCTTTCCCATTGTCTCGGGTCGCTCACCTACATTTTTTTTTTCATTTATTTATATTTTAATTGATGAATGCTGTCCAACAATTCTGTCATTTTTTCCCCCCAGTGTACTGGCTTTGAAGTCCATGGGCATGTAACATTTCAGCTTTCTACATCACCTGGAAGCCACCGATCTTTAATATCAGTCAGTCAGTGAGTGGTTAGAAAGAGCTATATAATATATATATATATATATATATATATATATATATATATATATATATATATATATAGCATATATTGAACTATACATATATTATTATACACACAATATATAATCTTAATTACACACACATTAATAATACATGGTTTTTCTTGTACTTTATCCCGTCTTAAGCTATTTTGGGAGATCAGAAATGAGAATCGAGACGCTTTTCTAAAATTGTGGCCATGACTGTTGCCTAATCTGAATCAGCAAATGAGCTGATAAATATCTCAGTTACTTCCTCCTCTTGCACTTTCTCAGTTGATTTAGTTGACTTCAAACTGCATAAATGTGCTTTACAAACCAGGTCTTCATCATGTTTGCCTTCTATCCAGGACATTAGCGTGTTCCATTGTTACTCGTTTTCATAGATTATGCTGTGGGATCCATCAGCTTCATCATTTTAGTGACAATTAGATTCTGTGGTCTTCAAAGATATATGTGTCTTTCAAAAGGTAGATTTTGTTTACATTAGCTGAGTCAATTGTAGTCCATACCCTGGCCAAATTCCAATGCTGCACCAAAAGATACAATATTCTTCTCCAGAGTGGTACCTCCAATTTCCCTCAGCAAAAGTGTTTCGACTTCATCATGGCGTCCCTTGCTTGCTGTGTAAGAGACAATTGGTTGTGTAATGTTAACTCTGTCGTTTCACACACATTTTCTCCATCTCACATTTCGCATCTCTCCTCAGTCTCTCATGACTGAGTAATCCAGCAGACCCACCTTCTAGTGATGGAAGTATGTACAGAGCTTCGACTCTGTGATGCTCGACTCCAGTGTTGGAGGAATTGGATCAAATGATAGTTCCAGCCCTGAAATATATCATCTAGAAGTAGCAAAACTTGCTCTGTTATTCTCAATACAGTAGGGCTAATGTGAAATCTTATAATGCCATGAGCCATTTACAGCAGAATACTGTTAATTATTATTAGAAAACTGATAACAGTGTATGAGTTGCAAAAATAATGTAAGACCAGCAGTTAATGTTAGATGTCTGTTCTGATTGAGAGGTGGCAGTTCCAAACACTAGCCAAATATACCCAAGATTTAAAAGGCCAGTCTGGCTTTTTGCTTGCATTCAGCATTTAAAACACGCACTCCCTAGTTGAATCCATGGGAGAGGAAATCTTCTTCGAATAATGCCCTGCTTTGAATCGTGAAAAAGTGGTCCATTGCATGTGCTTCACAGTACCACAGTTGCCCGGAATGACGCTCTTCCCCAAGCCAATGGCTGTGTTTGTCTCTTTAACAGTCCTGTGCTGTCTGTTGTCCCTGTAGGTCATGTTGTGAGAATGTGGTTGGCAGCTCCACTGACCCTTGAATACTGTAGCAAAAAAATAACAATAAAAAAGTATAATTGCCTCCAGCTACAGTATTTTCATTGTTGACACATTGAATTATTTGACGAATACAAAGATATTCCAATAATTCTCGGGATAGCTTGTAAAACATGGTGAGATTACTGGCTCTCAGTCTGGATTCAGTGTTCAACACCTGCTAGTTAGACAAAGGATGGTTAAAAATGGTACATGCGTTCTTGCTTGCATCAGCATTAAAAGCATATAGCATGGGAAAACCCCATAGTTGGCATCTATGGTGAAATTCCTCTTGATTTGCTGTGAATCAAAAAAAAAAAGTCAATCTAGCGCGTCTAATGTATCTATCTGCATGTGTGCATGATTGTATCGAGCTCCTCACGAGCTTAGAGCTGTATTGTACCAATCAATTTTGTTACGTATCCACGGAGTTGATGTGCCAACTACAATCCACTTTCACCCCTCTATCTCTATACTTCAGAAAGAGCAACTCTAAGAGCAATTAGATTTGATTTTCGAAAAATAAAAATAAAAAACATGCCAAACAGGTGATCCAAAAGTTATAATTTTTAATTTATTGTCATTTAATTATTGAATATAGGTTACCTTGCCTGTAAATAATGTCCCTTTGTGAGTGCGGAGGATAACTTCATTCTTAATATCTCTTCAGCACAATCGTCACTACATGCAATTACAGGAAAGAACCTCAAATGATAAACACGTAACAGCATGACATTGATATGATCTGATCTCTTGGAGGTGATTCAATCACTAATCTTCCATCTTTGTTTTCCGGTTACAGACAAAAATATCCTTAGCAAGAAGTACTGTGTCCTCGACGAGCATACGTGGCCTTGTTACCACCCAGAGCCTGCTTGCAGAGAGTAGTCACTCTTAACTTTAAAATGGTGAAATTACTGATCGAGCTGTTATGTCAATCCCGTCTATGATATACGCAGTCAAAGTAAAATAAAACACGTTTCTGTATTATTTTCATGTATTTGTTATTGATTCAGAAATCGGTCTGATGATGATCCACACACTCCAGGTCCTCAACAGATTCCTTTAATGCATGTTCAGATAGCCCAGCCCCATGTAGGGGATAAAATTAGCGTTGAGAAGGAACATGATAATCCCCTCTTCTTATGGGAAGTCTTTTTTCTTTACGACCAGACACGTCACAACCACATTTCTTTCCGAGCTCTAAAGCCCCCTCATTTTTCCTCAGCGCATCTTTTCGGAGCTCCGACGCCCGATTTTTTGATGAGCGCACTGATCGTCACGGTAACCGTCCCAGGAGGCAGGTATGCTTGGCTTAGACCGCACCGGGATATAAAAACTGAGCGTAGAGAGTACTGCTGGAGAGAAAAAGTTGAGGAGAAAGAGGAGAAAAGTCTGAGAGAAAAAGTCTTGGAAAAGAGGGAGAAAAAGTCAAAGAGAAAAAAGTCGAAGAGAAAAATCCAGAGAATGAGAGAAAAGGAGGGGGAAAAAGCTCTGAAGAGAAAAGCGTGAGGAGAAAGCAAAGGAAGAAGAAAGGCAAAGCGAGGAAGAGCGGACCAAGAAGGGTGTCTGCACTGCACGAGGACAATTCGCCCTTCCCATGCTTCGGCAACGAGCGTGTGGTGGCGCGTGTGGTGTGAGCAGTGCCACCAACACTGAGCAACGTTCATCACCAACACACCAAGTCTAACCCGCAACGACGATTCGGTCCCTCCGACTCAATCTTGTGTCAAGGCTGTCCCGCCGAGAGGGTGCACGGCAAAGCTGATGCTGTCGACGACGTGACCCACACACCATTTTCAGATGTTTCACTTCACAGCACGACTCTGATGAGCGAGACGTTCCCCCCCCCTCCCCAATGATCTGCAGTACCCTTGTTTATGTTTTGCTGTAATAACCCCAGTAGCATCTGCTCTTGTCTCTCCTGGCATTTGATGATTTGCTTGATAATTCATTCTTTATTTTACCTCAGCAATAAAAGGTTCTTTAATTATTTTATATAATAAATTATTTGTTCGATTTTCCACCTTCCTCTTTGTCCTCCTTCCAGGTCTAGCATGTCCGAACCGACGTAGACTGGAGAATTACCACAGATTTGACCCAAAATGTCGGCACGACCCGTTTGTTTAAAACCGCTCGGCGTTCCGATAAATCAAATCAAGTAACATCGTTGCTTTGCCGAGGGGTCCGTCTCCGCTCAGGTAACCACGTGACTCTAAGTTAAACGGAATAATAGACGGCGGACACTGGAACTCGTGGTTGACTGGGTGCTTTCTGTTTAAAACAACCCACGTCTAACATTATGTACGTGACCCAGGTCGGCTCTCGAGGACCAACGGATCAATCCCCCTGAGTGACAAATCTGGTTCTCGTACCGTGCGCACATATAGCGTTTTACTGAATTTACTGTAAGCAAAAACTTGTTAATATGGCCAACCATCGTCAAGCAATGCAGGTTCACTTGACTCAATGACAAACTGGTCCGCTTGCTACATCATCACGACACAGCTGTGCATTATGCTGGTACCCCACAATTGGGCAGATTGAAATCTTCAGGACCTGCTTGCAAGTCCGCCCACATCAATATTGTTGTCAAACAATTGTCACATAGCTGACCCGTGACCGTAAAGCATCGATACAGTATCATATAGATCAAACACAGAAAAGTGAAGCTTTCTTTTTTTTTTTTTGAAAGTGTTTTGAATACAGAAGTGACAAATAAAGGTTAAGATATATGAGAAAACTTTATTAATTCACAATTGATACGTGTGAATACAATGGAAAATGCCACACAATAACTGGTCACTGTTGCAGTAGACCTGCAGGCTGTGCACGTTCCATTGGCTCATTAATATGGTGGCCAACTGGCTGAGCACACTTCACAAGCTCCTTCTTCTCTCGCACTTTCACTTTCTTCCACTACAATCTCTCTTTTCCCAATTTTTCCAAAGAGCCCTCGCACTAACAGACACCCCAATTCATCGATTTACGTAAGAAAAGTGATTCAGTTATACCAAACCCTCTACTTTGTCGGTATAAAATGGTTTGTATAGAAAAGTGTGCCATGTAGATTTTCCACAATACACGTATGCCGCTCTTCTTTTTGTTAGGCATGATGACGCAACTGGCCTCACTCGTCCACACTTTACGATTGGTTGTGTCTTAATTACCTCTTGTGGACACGCTGGGCTTTCCTGCTGCCTCTGCAGTTCTTATCAGCTTGGCAGCTGGCCCAGCCTTTCCTTCACTGCTTCTCCTCGTATGCCTCTATCAATTCCACCGTTACCCATTGTCTCCTGCATTGTCTGAAATGCAGTAAACAGTTACGCACAATAACTTCAGCATAAATGTTTTCTCCTTATAATAAACGTCATCGTTCTTACTGTTACTAACCATCACGTCATTCTTTCAAAGGCATTATGGTCCCTCTGGATGACAGCATTCTTTTTCATTGTGCTATTCCTTGATTGGAAGTTGCCTTGGCAGGTGTTTCCATTCGCAATTAGTTTAGAGCACTCGCCAAATGCTCCTTGGATTTAAGCCTCAAGCAGAACTCGATGAAAGATTGGAAGACCGTGTGCAATTAAGCTGAAATGGTAATGGGACACAGGAGGTACAGTTTCTCTCTTTGAGGCTCAGGATCTTTACATCCAAAAGAATGCTCCATATTAAATACTGCTCCTTTAAATCCCACCAAAAGTAGCTACTCTTCATGCAACTACCTGTGAAGCAACGGAACGCTTATGTTAATTTAGGGAAATCACTCATGACACACTCAAAATGCAAGGACACTGCTCGACCATTAAGATTAAGTGCAAGATTACTTTGCAAATACCCTACCGTCTGAAAACAGACTCTCTCTTTGCAGTGCCTTCCTCTTTAGATGGTTGTCTTCTTTTTGTCTTTATTTCTGTTTCTCTCTCCATTTCTGGTTTATTGTTAGTCTTATCTGTGGATTGTTTGCCTCGGTTCATTGCTTTATTACCTCCACTACCGAGTGGATGAGGTATCGTTTCACCCGTCTGTCTGTTTGTCTGTGCGATGATATTTCAAAACGTGTATGGACGGTTTGGACGAAACTTCGTGTGGAGAGGTTGGGTGCGATACATACGAAATTGAGTGATGTTCAGTGAAGATCGATTCCAGATCCAGATATGAAATTTACCCAAAAGATCCAGGTTCCAATTTCTTCACCATTGAGATGATCGCAAAATAACGATATTAGCATATATCTCAAAAATTTAGCAGTATTCAGCTCAAAACTAGGTGGACAGTTGATCGTTGTGAACAAGGACGAATTATCGATTTGGTGAAGATCTGAATCCGGGATCTATATGCAATTTTTATTTTTAGGCGTTCTTCACCATGGAATGGGTCAAAATAATTGTAGCATATATTCAAAAAGGGGTGTAATTTGACAAAACAGCCGATGATTTTGTTCAGGTTCTGGATCAATCTGCGATCAGTGGATTGTGGATGTTATCAGTGATTGTGGAATCAGAGTGGATTAACATCTACAACAAGTGCTTACAAATTCCACATGCCACGTCATGCCCAGCTGTGACACCAGGTTAATGTATTTAATCCACTAAAGATCAAATCAAAATTCATGGTCATTCTGCCAGATAGCACATTCACCTGAGATTCCTCCATCCAGACCCAAAACAACTTAGTTATTTCCTGCTTAAATTTCAGTTGCAGCATGATGCCATCTTACAGATCATATATATTTATATTAACTATTGTAGAATATGGAAATTTGTAAATTGTTGAAATAGCTTTTTCTTTCTCTCATGACGCTGGTTTAGTTAGTTTCAATTTAGAAAATCTATTTTAAAAAAAAAACAAAAAAGGAAGTCATGCGTGTGCCTTGATCGTTTGTTATTCTTTAAACAAACAAAAAAAGATTTATCAGGATGGATCATTGCGTTGTGCAGCAGGTCATCTTTAGTCTTGGATTATAACATGTAAAAAGTACAATTGTATCTCAGTGAGATGATGTCTTTTTCCCGCTAAAAAAAAAATTAGACCTAAAACTGAAATACTTTTTTTTTTGTTTAATTCACCCTCTCCTATCTCCACCCCCCCCCCCCACCAACATCACACCTTATTGAAGACTGTACATCAACAAGAGGGCAAGGATGTCAAGAGATTCCTTTACATTCATTACAAAGATGATAATAAATAATAAACGCAATACATCTTGAAATATGCAAGCCAGTCACTTGAATCGACTTCTTATTCCGGTATCTAACTGCAGTGTAAAAGTTTGTAACCCTTAGATGTTATGTGTTTCTGCATAAATTTGACCTAGAAATGTAATCAGACTTCATCTCAGTCAAATAATATAGATAAAGAACCGATTAACAAATAGCACAAAAAGTTTCATTTATTTATGACCAATGATCCAACATTCATTTCTTTTTGGAAAGAGTGTTGAACTTTTACATTCAAGGAAATGGCGCACCCCCTTGAGCATCATACTTCACCCAAAGTTTCCTGTAACTTGAAACAGTCCGCAATTCTGGCTGTGATGTATTTTGGCATATTCTCCATTACAGAACTGCTTCAACTCTTGAGTATTGTGCTTTCTTGCTTGAACTACCACTTCATTGGATTGTGGACCCCAACATCTTTAAATGTTTGTGAACCCTTTCCAAGACGATGAGCATCAACAACTTTCTATGATCCTCAGAATCTCTTTTCATCGGGGTATAACGCGTCCCACCCTTGTGGGTAGATCGACTCGATGGTCGAACAAAGTTCATGTTTTTCAGAGGCAGTGGCCACCCAACTCACTCCTTATATTCATCCATTGATTGAACACATGACTTAATTTCCCCTTAATTGAGCTGATTAACAATGAGGTTCCTATACGTTTTCCGATCAAAGAAATTGAATGTTGATACTTTTTCAATAAAAATGAAATTATTTTCGTGTGCCTATTTGTTTAATAGTTTCCCTTATTATTATTGGACGCTAAAGTCCCGACTGAAAAACTTTTGTGTATTTATATTAACTTGACTTCCTGTGAAGAATCACCATTCTTTTTTTTAAAAACAAAATGGGATAATTAGAGCAATTATTTCGATCATTTTGGTGCCTTTCACATTGTCTGCCCCTCCCTAAAAAAGTTGACTTAGCGAATCGCCGCGGAGTCACATACAGAAAACCGCACAGATTGGATGACCGAAGTTTCTAGAGTCGAGACCAGCGCTTTTCTCAACCTTTTACCCTTGTGGACCCGTGAATAGTTTTCATGTTCAGGGAACCCCTGCATAAAAAGATATTATAACACCGATATTAAGTTTTTTTTTTATCAGCCTTTTATATTTTTTATCGTAAGTTACGTGGGTAATATTGTTACGTTTGTGGAAATCACGACACACCATTCAGGTTCCCCAGAGCGTCATGTATTCGTGTAGTGTGGTCATTGAGAATTCCCACGATGTATAACGGATTTCGTGTGCCGGGCTGTGAATCTGAGTAGTGTTATCTTTCATTCTTTATTAACGACACCAATCTCACAAACAACACCACTTCTTCTCCACAAACACATCTCCACAAACAACAACAT
>CM068961.1:99293241-99308280 GCA_035128595.1 Eptatretus atami
CTTGCAAAGTCAAGGAACTTAGTGCTATTCTGGATCACAGTTCCAGACCCATGGGAACCAACACACGTCTCATCGTCATGCCTCTCAATTCCAGTCGATGCATTGAAATCCCTCAAGACTAGAAGAGTATTTCACCTGGGGCACTGATCAACCACGACTCAGCCGTTGGCATAGAATTGCATCCTTCCGTGTGAGATCACTCTCCTCAGTCGGAGCATAGACAGAGCCAGGGAAATGGACATCCAGGGCTGACAAATCCTTCGTCTCTGATACGCTCGTTGTCGGTGTTACCTCAACTTATCATTGGAGTCAGCTTATTGGACACAGCTGCAGCAACTCCTTGGACATGGTAACCATCAGAGTGACCAGACCAATAGTAGGTGCGACCACCCACCATGATCTTGCCACTATCCGGTCTCCGAACCTGAGATTGCTGCAATACTGATGTCCAAACGCTTGAGCTCAGATGATAACAGAGACAGGTGGTCATCCTCTCTTAGGGATAGGATATTCCAGGCACCCACCTGAAGGGACCACCTCAGGTTAACCCAAGGAGACCACCGTCTGGTATACGACACCTCAGCACCACCCCAACACACACTACCTCAATCTTACCCGGGAAGGTTACTCCGTGGTTTCCCTCCTCTCATCAAAGATTGGGGGTCCCGAAGGCTTTGCCCCAATCCCGTCATCTGGTGAGCTGCCCTGCGACGGGCAGCTACACAGGAGGTACACCCACAGAGTGGGTTTTCAGATTTTTTTATGCTTTGGTATGTTTTGCGGAATGAAGGGTTTAACGGTGGCCGGAGTGCAAATCCTGCCACCACCCTCCTTATAAAAAGTAACCCAACTGCAGGAGGATGTCCACAGACCCAGCTGGGCACTACTTTGGATGGCTGCTGGCTCACAAGGAGCTCCTCTACCCTTTGACAGGTTTTGTTTTTCATCCTGCTGGGTGTCCATGTCATACACCCTCCTCACGAAGAAAATAGGTGGGGGAGACGGTTTAGTGCCGACAACCCGACCATGGAACAGGTTAGTACACGTTTATATGGTACCTGTAGCAAGTCACAGATCTCATCTGACCTGACCTGACATATGCATTAGTTATCAAGGCAATTTAGTGATTCTTGTACTAATCAAAATAACTACAGTAAAGAAACAACAATGTATGGTGAAACAAAGTGTGCGTTTCAAAAAGCACTTTATTCTACACTGGTAGTTAAACACTGCAGCAATTTTGTTCAAGGATTTCAGCAAGAAATCTGGGGATGTAAAAGTACTCCTTCCATGCTTTCCCATCAATGATCATGATGCAGGACCTCAAGGTTGCCATTCCATACATGTACAGATCTCCATCCACGGAACCCTATATGTTTCACTCACAGCTTCTTTGTGCACAACAACGATCAATAAAATGTAAAACCATGGGAAAGTGTGTGTGTGTGTGTGTGTGTGTGTGTGTGTGTGTGTGTGTGTGTGTGTGTGTGTGTGTGGTGTGTGTGTGTGTGTAATTTGTTGACAGGCTGCTATCTCCCCATGTGGGTGGGCTTCAGGAGGTGGAACAGAGACCTACCAGGTCTCAAAGTATCCACCTTTGTTATGTGTGTATATGTATGTGTGTGTGTCTGTGTGAGTGATGTGGAATCATTTTACTGCATTTCCTGCATTTCCATGGTGTAGTTATAGATTTGCAAGAAAAATAGAGAAAACATCGGTGTTTGTAACGATCCACAGTGCAACTCAAACTGTTGCCAGAAGTTCAGGAATTGTCCCAACGAATAATATTACAACTGGATTCTGCCTTAGCTCATGCAGTTTTCACAAACATTCCAACGAACGGGTGTTACACAAATCCTTTGATGCACACACACAAAAGCAAAAGCAGAACCCTCAACAAGGGTGGCGACATTTTCCACATAAATGCCTCAGAGTAGATTGAGCCATGTGTGTTTAATGGGCCCGCTGTCCACTTATAGCTCAGTAAGCTCAGATAAATCTGCCATCTGCCATTGAGCTGTCAGGTCAAAATAAGATGAGCAGCAATCGTGTGGATCAGTCTTCACATTGTTTGCGGAAGCAATCACCAACAGGGAAGAATTCCCAGCAACGCTCCTGATACATCTTCCATACGAAGGATTCCTGCAGGTAGAGAAGTTAGACGAGTGGAGAGGGAATAAGAGAAGGTTCATATTGTTGTGGGAATGATATTTAGGGGTTAATAAAACTGTTTAGTAGAACGATAGTTATTTCTTAGCATTTGCTTAGATAAGCCTGACATACTATTTGTGTAACAGATATGCATTGCATATGTACAGTGTGATGTTTGTTTTCCCTACCCTACTGTTTTGTCCGCTATTCAAACCTCTGGCTGTACTTCTTTAATGTTCTTTTCCTCTGTTTATGTGTCTTTACAAAGTTCACACCAGAGCTTTGCAGCTCAAGCCATGAGAATGTGCAGTTATGGTGAATCTGCATTGAAATAGCCAGCCATTAGCCTCACCACAGGGACTGATACACAGGGTGAATCTGCATTGAAGAAGTCTGCATTTAACGTCACCATGAGAGCTCATTAGTTGATCTCATGTGCAGTTCCGTTAACGGCTGCTTGGAGACAAAGGGAGCGATTTGGAGGCCTGTTGACGATGCAGCTGACATGGAGAGGCGGTTGACTGTTACAGCTGACTGGAAGAGATGGAAGGAGAGAGCGAGAGAGGAGAGAGAGAGAGAGAGAGAGAGAGAGAGAGAGAGAGAGAGAGAGAGAGAGACACAGCTGTTTGGAGGAAGCCTAGGCCTCTGGATGTGTGGGGCTGAGAGTACTAGAGCTGTGAACATTTATCCCCAGAGTAAGAAGGGCTTTGAGGAAGCCACAATTATGGAGCTTGAGGGGTTTATGGCGGGTTGCACCGGAGCTGCCGGTAGCTCTGCATTCAGACTCCTGCCCAGCTTTCCTCTGTGTTTGAAATCAACCTCTCGGTATTGTTATTATTTGGATTCCCTGTACTGTGTTCTTTTCGAGTGAGTGAATGGACCCTAAGATGAGAACTGTTAAGAAATCTGCGTCACTTAAGATCGCGTTGTGGGTAATTTGGGAGAATATTGGTTGTTGTTAATTGTGCATTGTTTCTTGACGATTTGTTGTGGTTTTTATTTTAATAACAACTCTTGAACTGTCATTCTGGCCTGGTCTCTATTCTTGCTGTACGAGAGGTTGAGTTTTCACGATCTGCACCCTTACGGTGCATAATTGGGTAAAAGTGATTATCGCTTCGTGAAGTAACGTACATTGCGTCATAACCAGCCGCTCGGTTATACATCTGACTGGCGCACCGTGCAAGCACGTAACCCTCAGTCAGCTCCATGCCCTTTGACGAGCTATCTGGACTTAAGGTCTGTAACCCTGGTTTGGGGTATCAAACCTGGCTGACGACCATGACCCGCTGACAGCCCATGTGATTCGGTCATTCTCGGACCGGCAGCGTGGCTATAACAATATATAGTCTCATTGGTAGTAAGGGACCGTGAAAATATTGAGGTCGAAGTTCAATTCATGTTGCAGTAAACAGGAAGAAAGCATGATGAGAATGGACCAAATGTTTACGACCTCACCACAGGCAGGTGGATGGCCTTATTGTTTTATTACCAGCTCTATTCTGGTCTTGCTACTCTTGCCTTCTCTCCTCTCCAAGTCACACACATTCCAGAAAGCCTTTCCTTGTTCCCCTCCCCAAGTCTAAACTAAACTCTCACCTCCATTCATTCATCCCCTGACTCTTAATGAATCTGTTATCATTAGTTCTTCAGTTCAGGATTTGAAGTCTGCTACCTCCCCCCCCCCCTCCAACCACATCACAGTCTCTACAATTTCTACCTGAGATTTACTATACTCGGTGATACCCCGTTTCCACCATTCACTTCATGTTCCCACCCTTCGCCTCCTCCTCTCGCAGTGCGATGATATATGCATATATCCTTATCCTACTATTTTCCCTTTGCTTCATTTTGTGTGCTGACCCATTGCCTCTGTTATTGTACTCTTCCATGATCTTCCATACCTGTGCTAAAAAAGGAGAGATAGATTTCAAGGCTTTGGGGAAGAGCACGAGTGTTCTCACCTGACCGGTATGTTCTGTGTCATCCTTATTTATGAGATACATAAAGAAGAACCTGGAAAGAAAAGTGGAGAAACATAACCATGAGATTCACACATCATTAGTAGTCCTGCTGATCATTAGTCAACATTAGTCTGATATTTCAGATCAATTGTTCAAATTTGCATGAAAGCACCAAAATTGGTACACATGTAGAATAAGTATTCCGACAATTCTAGATATGGAGCACCCGAGATTGTGCCTTGGTCAGCTTCGGCGACCATTTTCCAAAATGGCCGCCATTCTACTTTGACGAAATTGGCTATATGCTCTTATTTTCTTATTGTATTGGTGGTAGATATAAGGAAAGTGTAAAATTCAGTAAATTGACCATGAAAAGGCATATTCAAATATTATGAGCCAGTATTTTCAGTAAAAAAGCCATTATTTGATTTGTAAATTGCTGCTCTCCTGAAACTTTTCGCTGAAAAGTACCCATTATTGCCTGGAAGACAAGAGTCAAATGATATTCATCACATTCAATGGGTTTGGAATCAACAAAAATTGCATTATAGATTACATACTTTACTCTATTTTGAAAGGGGACCTGATAATCGTGATAATGACAAACTCAGAAAATGTAGTCAAATTATTGCACACTTCACTTTGAAGCGGCTATGGTTTACTGTCTACTACCATTCTACCAGGACACATGGTACACCGCATACATCAGTCCAGTACAATATGAGTTTCTGAGCTCAAGTGTACTGGCTCTGGATCAAGAAGTCAACACTTTTACAAGCAATGCGACTTTGCATTTGCACATTCTAAGCTAGGCCGATATCTCAGTCTGTGTCTACTGCGTCTGTCTACTGGCATTCTCCTTCACAAGCACACAGTCCAGTGCATTGCAGATTAGCCTTCTTGCATTTGCAGCGGTTTCTACAGCCTTTTTTGCAGCCGCACGACACCAGCTCGAAGCAGCTTTTTGAAGCCTCAGGGAGTGTGGTCCAGAGCGGTTCGTGGACCCATCCTCTGTTTGCCGCCAGCCCCAGCTTGTTGGTGATGGAAGCACGGGTTGAGGGACCAAGACCTGCCCCCAGACATAGCCACCCTGGAAGACTGATCTCTTCACATGCTGTTCCAAAGCATCGTAGGTAGGTGGGATGCGCTGGACGGAGTTCCTCTTAGCGAAGAGTTTCTTTCTGTCCTCGTTGACGTCCGTATATGGACTGGTGCGGTCATAGAGGAGCACCACAAACCTTTCAATGCAGTGCATTGTGTCATCCTGGATGTTGACTGGCATGGTGGTCAAGGTCACAAGAGAATCTGTCAGTTCTGGAAACGAGTTCCACGTGGCCCAGGCAGATTTCTTCCCATGCCCCACGAATGCTGATACCGTGTCACATCCGGTCACGGTGTGGAAGACAGGGAGGGCACGTGCCTTCTGTGGACCGAGGGAGGCAGCTATTTCATGGGCAGGGATGTAGCGGCAGTTCTTGCCCGTCCCAAGGCAATCCAGAGTTCATCCACACATGGTAGTGCCTGGGCTACCATCACCGCCAAGACGACGACGTCGGTATCTACGGTTCGAACTTGAATCCGACGGTGGTCATGTTCTGCAGCATGGGCCACATGTAGCCAATATTACCAATTACAACACCACTTCCACCACTACCACCACCACAACAAATACCTCTGCCTGTCACTGATGTGTGTGCGAAAATGGATTTTCCCATAAAAATGACCATTTTTCCCAACACAATGGTTGGAAATATAATAAATCAACACAAATGACATTTGTATTGTTTTCCTTTGTAAATGCACATCACATGGAGTATTTATCACCTCTGAGAAACCTACAAAGAGAATAACAATGACAGATAGCCCATGTTGTTAAAGTAGAATGGTGGCCATTTTGGAAAATGGCCGCCAAAGCTGACCAAGGCAAAATCTCGAGTGGCTCCATATCCAGAATTGTTCAGAATACATTAGTCAACATATGTACCAATTTTGGTGCTTTTATGAAAAGTCGAACAATTGGTTTGCTATGCTGCGTACTATAGGCAATGTAAGACAAATAATTATCGATCCTATAGCTATGGCTATTGACACTGATTACATGCTCTGCACACAACTGAGAAAGGCATTGTTACCCCGCACACAAAGTGAAAAGCGGGGCTAAGCAATTTGTTCACTCAGTCTGTCTGTCTGTTTACAGACGTCAGTCTATGATCGAGAAATTACTTGATTTCAATTGAATGTTATAGTTTGAACATGAATCGGAAAATTAACCTGCTGCTTAGCAGTACTTTGGCTCTGAATTTGGCAAATTGTACGGAATCTCGTCCCAAGAGCGCGTGCGCACAGAGGAGTAAGGTAAATGCTTCAGTCTGTTTGCCTGTCTGGCAGTCAAACAAAACTGAAAATCAATCCCAGACAGAAAGCTGTTTTTAGTGACATCAGAAAGGAAACAAACAACAGGCACAAATAACTAATTTAACGTGTGAAATAAGGAGGTGTAAAAAACGCTGTATCAAGGGCGGTAAACTTCCGAAAAATGGCAATAAACTTTTTCCTTTAAAACAATGAAGAACACAAATCTCCTTCTTGCCACTTCCAAAAATCTCTAGTTTAACAGTATTGGACAAAATATTTCACCATTTTACGCCATCTTCACCCATCAAATTTCCACTCGCGCTCTCAGCATTGGGGAATATCGAGATTCAGACAAAGTGGCTGCTCATAGAAAATATAGATCGTGCTCGGAAATGCAAAGCAAGAGTTTAAAAGACCCTTCCCAAGTCCTTTACCTCAAGACTATGCAGGGTAAGATGTTCCATGAAGTCTCTCATTGTTTTATTTTATCCTTTAAAGTCAAGGAAACTTCACATATTACACCATGTTGCCAAAGTGATTGGACAGTCAGGAAACATTCATGGTTATTGATTCACAACCGTTGAATCTACCACCATTTGGATGATGGTTCACTTTTAGCAACAAGCACAGCTCAGTATTTTACCGAATTCAAGTAAATTTCCCATGTTACCTTACACCATTCTATGTTTCAAGGATAATTCAGTCCAGTTTAATAGTTTTGGCCTTCTTGTCCTATTTTCAACATTGCCAAAATGTATTATCTCACATTCCCCTAAGAACAATTCTGCACACCTTTACGAAGCACTTTATTCTTTGCATTGTGGAAGAATATGCAGATTGGGAGGATGTGCTCATCCTGGGACTTACAGGTAGTTGGCCAGGTTGTGCTCCTGCAATGTGTGCGTTTCAAAGCCGTGTGGAACCGAGTCAAAGTAGTCGTTCCCAATCCCACAAATGAAACATTTGGTCTGTTGAAGGCACGCACACAAAGACACTTTGTGACATCCAAGGGTCATACATGTGAAAGTCCGACATGTTCTCTCGAGTTTGACATGTACACCTCATGCTTATATCACCGTTACTTGTACACCATTTGCATTTGCTGTCGCAAATATTCTGACCTTTCATGTCAAACAGCCGCCATTCATTAGACTTGACTGGATCTTTTGTTTGAGTCTTAAGTCACAAGGTTGTGCAAGTGTTGGGCAGTAGCTCACAAATACAGTAGCGAAGCCAATGAATTGAAGTAGTTTTTACATTTAACATAGCTTTACAACTGAGAGCTACTTCTATTTAATAGTAGCTCTTTCCTGTAAGCAAGCTTCTTTTCTCAGCCACATTTAGCTGTCACTACCGATGTAAGCTAAGGCATGACAAACACATAAAATGAACTGTTCCAATACGACTCCGTCATTGATCTTTCTTCCTGCCAAATGCATCACTTATTTATTTCAGGCCTAATAAAAAATGGCGCCACATCTGGTGAGGATGAAGCTCTTCCAGAGTTGAGTGAATGCTTTCATTTTGCATTTTAATTTGGGAGACAAACCAATGATAAAAATTAAAATTTGGCACACAAAGATTGAACAAATAAATAAAAGGCTGTAATATGTCTGAAGGTGGCAATGAAGATGCGAGAAGCAAACCAGAAGGAGAGGAAATTGGACAAATTGTGTCACGCATTTCTGTCATTGAAAACTTCATGAAATGTTCATCTGTTACAGACATGGGATAGGTGTTTCTGTATCTACCTTGCCGATCATTTCAGGAATACCTTGTAACACCAACCTAAACTACACACAAGGCTCAACATGACACTGCATGTGTCAGTTGAAGTGTCTCCAGGTTCGTTTATTTTACTACCCAGGTAGGCCGATGGTTTTTATGAACTGCGAACAGCAGAGAGAGGGAGAAGGGGGGGGGGGAGAAACTGCACCAAGAGCAGTGTTGAAAGACAAAATAGAGGGACAGCAGAAGAGGATGTATGGGGTGGACATGATGAATACAGAAGAAAACTCTCAGGAAGAAAATACGAGAAATTTGAAAGGAGGAGGGCTTGGGGGGTTAACGAGGGTATATGCCGGGACACCCACTCTTTGATGACAAGAGGAAAACCACAGGGTAACCTTCCCAGGTCAGATTGCAGTGGTGTGTGTCAGGGTGGTGTTGATGTGTCGTTCACCAGACGGCAGTCTCCTTGGGTTAACCTGAGGCGGTCCCTTCAAGTGGGTGCCTGGAATGTCCTATCCTTAAGAGAGGAGGATCACCTGTCTCTGTTATCATCTGAGTTCAAGCGTTTGAACATCGGTGTTGTATCACTCTCTGAGGCTCGGAGACGGGATTGCGGCGAGATCATGGCGGGTGTTTACACCTACTATTGATCTGGTCGCTCTGATGGTTACCATGCCCAAGGAGTTGCTGTAGCTGTGTCCAATCAACTGACTGCAATGATAATTGAGGTCACACCGGTCAACGAGCATATTATGAGACAAAGGATTTGTCACTCCTTGGGTGTTGTTTCTCTGGTCTCTGTAATATGCTCCAATTGAGGCAAGTGATCTCACCGTGAAGGATGCATTCTATGCCATGCTCTAATCTGCGGTTGATCAGTGCCCCAGGTGAGATACTCTTCTCGTCTTGGGGGATTTCAATGCATCGACTGGAACTGATAGGGATCGTTATAAGACATGTGTTGGTCCCTCTGGGTCTGGAACTGTGAACCAGAATAGCACTAAGTTACTTGACTTTGCAGGAAGTCATGGACTTAGGGTGGCTGGTTCATGGTTTCAGCGCTCACAGACTCATCGCTGGACTTGGTATACCAACGCTGGTGGTGTGGCAAAGGAGATTGACCATGTGCTCGTTGATGGTCACTGGAAGATGATCCAGAACTGCAGGGTCTACCGGAGTGCTCAGTTACACAATACTGACCACAGGGTTGTTGTAGCAACTCTGAAGTTGCAGCTTACATCTGGGAGAATGGTACCATCCCAGCCTAGGTTGGATGTTGGCAAGCTAAAGGATGACAGGATGGCTGAGGAGTTTGCGAACAGGCTGAGTGGAGATTTGGGGGGTCTGGGTGCTTTGGGGGATCCTGAAGAGTTGTGGAGTACCTTCAAGACCACCATCCTTGATGTTGCTGGTGGATGTCTTGGAATGCACTGGAGGCTGAAGAAGAATTTTGTCTCTCAAGGAACACTGGATACCACAAACCAGAGTCGCACGGCCAGGCTTAATGGCAGAGCTGAGCTGTTCAGGGAGCTGAGGCCTAAAACGGTACGTGCGCTGAGGGTGGACAAGGAGGCCTATGTGCGAGGAATCTGTGAGGTGGTAGAGCATTACTTGTGACCAAGTGATTCTCGTCCTGCTTACAGGGAAATTCGCACATTACATTCCTCCGAGCCCGTCCCTTGGTGGGCTGCAGTTAGAGCGGAGGGTGGTGGGCTCCTGACAGAGGAGTCTGACTTGAAGGCCTGCTGGGCCGGTTACTTTGAACGGCTGTACCAAGGTGATCCACCAGCTGTCGAGTTGGATGTCAGGTATGTTACTATCCCTATTGCTGGCCCTCAAATCAACTGTGATCCACCTTCATTTGTGAAAGCACAGGCTGTGGTGAACCGGTTGAAATGGGGTAAAGCTCCTGGGATCTGTGGCATCCATGCTGAAACTTCTCAAGGCTGATGGAAATGGTGTATCATGTCGTTGCATGCAGTTCTGTGCTCTGCCTGGAACACAGGCATCATCCCAACTGACTGGAAGAGGGCCTTGTGTTCTCTCTGGAAAGGGAAGGGTGATCACCAGGACTGCAACAACTACCAGAAGTTGAAGCTGCTCTCTGTGCCGGGCAAGGTCTTTGCTCGGGATAATTCTTGATGGTTTGCCACCATCTCCTTGAGCACCAGTGCCAGGAGCAGTCAGACTTTCACCAAAGAGGTCAACGATTGACCGTATCCTTGCTCTTCGAGTCCTCACTGAATGCAGATGAAGTTTCGCAGGGGCCGCTTGCAGCCTATGTTGATCTCTGCAAGGCGTTCAATTCAGTGAATCGCGATGCGCTCTGGAGGATTCTTGATCTTCCTGGGGTGCCACCAAAACTGATCAATCTGATGTATAAACTACACTCTGGTACTGAGAGTGCTGTGAGATGTGGTGGTACCATCTTCGACGTATTTCCCATTGTTACTGGAGTTTGTCAGGGGTGTGTACTGGCCCTCACACTTTTCAGCGCTTGTATGGACTGGATTCTGTGTCGGAGAGATCAAGCTGTGGTGCATCGTTTGGGAATGTCAAGATCTCTGACCTTGATTTCGCAGATGATGCAGTCATCTTTCCAGAGACTCTGGATATCCTTTTGGGGGCTGCTCGACGCACTGAATGAGGAATCGGCCGCTGGGATTATGGGTTTCCTGTGTCAAAACTATGATCCAGGCTTTCATTGACATCTTGGATGCTGCTGTCCTGTCCTGTACCTGTTTGTGGCGAAGTTGTTGAGGTCACGGAGAGATTCACTTACCCTGGCAGTGATATTCATGTCTCTGCTGGCTGTCAGCCAGATGTTAATCGACGTCTGGGTTTGGCCTGGGGAGTCATGGGTTCACTGGATCATGTGGTGTGGTACTGTCGGTACCTGTGCAGGAGGACAAAAGTCCGAGTCTTCAGGTCCTTGGTGCTTCCAGTCTTGCTCTATGGATGTGAGACTTGGACTCTGACCAGGGATCTGAGACGGAGACTTAATTCCTTTGGTACCAGGTCTCTTCGGAGAATCCTTGGCTATCGCTGGTTGGACTTTGTGTCAAACGAGCGGTTTCTGAGAGAGAGTCAAATGAGATTTGGTACCTGCATAGTCCATGAGCATCAGCTGCGGCTGTATGGACATGTGGCTCGTTTTCCTGCTCACCAGAAAATGTGGATCCTGCTCACCAGATTCTCTCAGCGAGGGAGCCTGGTGAGTGGAGGAGGCCAATGGGCCGACCCCGTGCCTCAGCACAGCATCTCAAGGATATGAGGATGGGCCAGGCATCTGCCTGGGGGATGGCCAGATGGAGGCCCCTGGAGTACTGGCTGAGAGTGGACGCAGCGACGCGCTGCTCCGCGCATGCTCTCTGACCTGACCTGATCTGATGTCCTCGGCAAACTGTCTCAAAGACAGTCAGTTCAAGGTATTTTTACATGTGTTTAGATTGTTGGAGGTTATGGGCTGGTAGAATAGCTTAGAGGTATGCACACTTGCATCTGAGTTGTCTTCGCCTAAGTTAGAATCCCGACTCAGCTATAAAATGTCATTCTCGTGTTTGGCAGGCAGGTATGTGCCGTCCCTTCATAGATGGATGTGAAATGGGCATCCCATCTGCCAGCATTAGTTGGTGGACATTAAAGGTCCCACGGTGTCCCTCATGAAGAGTAAGGAAGTTATCACCTGCACTATGAACAAATTCCAAATTCCTCCCTAAATTAGCTTCAGTGGAAGGTCAGGCCTGGCTAGCCTGTTCGTGAAAGACTTGGGCCAAAATAGTTTTCCAGTCGACCCCACAAGCAGCTGCGAATAATTGGGGCCCTTTAGGAACCAGTAGTTGTTCTGTTGGTGGAGGGTATTTCAAGTTGTGGATCTATTTTAAGATGATGAAAGGAGTGATTATACAAACCAATTTACCAACCACAAGTATCCTTGATTTTCACTTACCTCCATGTCCTCCTTAACCTGCTCTTGCTGGTCTCTCAACTCTCCAAAGGCATCAATGATCAAGCCTAGCAAAGGGAATCCATAGAAAACACATGAATGAACGAACAGTTGAAATGCATGACTTGCTGAGATCCTAAATACATAATGTGTGGACATTGACAAACTACTAGAGTACTTGCGAGTAAATGTGGAGAGCTCAAGTCTGGATCTGAAGGGATGGCACATACCTGCCTGCCCAACTAGGTCGGCAGCCATAGAAGCACCTGTTAATTAGTCCCTGTGTGTTGAAGTTCTGGTTTTGCTAACTGCAGAATGTGACTACTCTGCAGGTTTATTGGGGGAAGCCAGCACAAGGATTACAACACATTGTTGGGGTGTTCATATTTACTCATTTGATGATTACATAACAGGATTGAACTATCCAGTAACTTATGGAATATTCTGGAAGGTTATTTTTTCTTCACTGAATGCACTTCTTAAAATAATTACATTCTGTTCTGTTCTTGCGTATTGCAGCTTGGCTGCCGGGTAGCTATCATTTCTTGGAAGCACGGTTGTGTTGCTGATGCTGTGCCCCTCTACCAGTAGAAAAAAAAAATCCAAATCCATTGGGACCATACTCTGTACAGAACGTCGGTGCTGTCTAAGCAGTCTCCTGGGCTATTGGGCACAATCCTGGATGGATCACCACTCCGATGCAGGATACTCCAATGACTCAATCATCCCAGCAAGCTGGTACTCATTTTGCTGACCTCAGAAGGACGACAGGCTGAGTCAACCCCACCTGATGTTGATTCAGTGGCAAACGGGGCTCCAACTCAGGACCATAGGATCCAAAGCCAGCCACCCTAACCACTAAGCTAACACCAGGCTAATAATTACATTGAACAATTATATTTGCAATGACTGCTTTACAGGATCAAAAACATGAATAAATATCACTTTTAAATTGAGTTCAACCTTTAAAAGATGCCACAAACATCCTTTTCATAACAATATTATTATCATCTTTAAAAAAAAAACAATAACACACAAAAGCAAATACAGTAACTGCACATCTTTTTGGAGCATCCATATAGGCTCCTATCCAAGGTTTCAACCATTGAGTGGTCTTCAACCAGGATTATGTCAATTTATTCTCAGTTTACCAATCTGTGGTCGAAACATCACACCTGAGCCTTTGTTCGTGCCAAAAATTAATTGGTTGGATGCAGCTTTTGTTTCCTTTATACATCTTTTAATACAGGTGTTGAGGCTAATGGAAGAGCAAAACCACAGAGTGCACGGGGTTAATGGGAAACAGCTGGATAAGAAGATGCACATGCACACCATGAGGATAAAAGTTGGAGGTCAAGGGGGGACGGAGTCTCAGTGCATATACAAAAGCTCAGAATGGAGAGAAAGGAATGGGAGAGACCATTGACAGTACACTTAGAATGTCTGTGGAAAAGATCATGGGACAATGGACTCAGGAAGAAAGTCCGACAGAAGTAAGAAGAGGGGGCCAAAATAATGGATGAATGTAACATTTTGAATCGAGGAGGGTAACCAGGTGAGGGTTTCTGGTGAACTATTTGTGACCTGGTGGTAGGGGTGGGTCGGAGTGGATGTGGGGTTTGGGTGATGAAGGGAGATGGATGGAGAGAGGAGCAAGAGAGAAGAGAGATAGTAAAAGACCATAAGGCCACCAACTCCGGCAGGGAGTCTTCGAAGTGGGTGACGGTGGTGGTCGTTTTATCATGACTCGCCGGAGTCTAACTGGTCAACCTGAATGATCTGGAGGCTGTAACAGTATGACAACATATTTTTATTGCATTGCTGTCAGATACAACATGCTAGTTCTTATATTTCTGATTGTGATGTACCATAACTCTGTTCCAGAGCATCGGTGCTGCCGGAGTAGTTTCTAGGCAAGTGTTATACTTGGTGGTTTGCCATTGCTTTCTCAGCAGTAGTTATGACAGGAATTTGGAATTTGTTCATGGTGCCGGTGATATGGCTCGCCTCGTCTTCACGAAGGACACCATGGGATCTTTAATATCTACCAACTAATGCACACAGACGGGACACCGAGTTTAATGTCCATCTGAGGGATGGCACACACTTTGATGAATCACCCTGCCTGTGAAACACCAGAATGACAGTTTATAGCTGGGTCGGGATTCAAACCCAGGCTAGACAGCTTAGAGACGAGTGTGCGTACCTCTAGACCTGATGTGGGGAACCTTCCCTATTCCGAGTGCCATAACGACTATTGTTAAACTTGGTGCGGCCGGATGTATGCTTAATGGTTTGCCAGCAATTTAAACAGCACATATTCCCTGTGTGCCTACTCTAGGCCATCCTGCCAGTCTTTTTTAGCTCGCCTGTTCGAAGAACAGAGAGCTATAGCGATACCCCCGGCGTGAGCGTCAGCGTGAGCCCCGTGAGCGTGAAAATGTTAAAGTTTTTGGTGCAAGTTATTTTTTCCTTTCTAATGTTTTTATCTACCACACTATTTTTTATACGCCCGATATATATATATATATATATATATATATATATATATATATATATATATATATATAATATATATATATATATATATATATATATATCGGGGCATATTATGTGATACCGGTCGTCTGTCCGTCCGTCTGTCTGTCTGTCTGTCCGTCCGTCCGTTCCTGTCCGCACTCTAACTCCCAAAGTTTTCAACTTTCACCGTTTCAATTTCGGCTACATAGGTACAGACTGTGGAGACGGTGTGTCGCGACATACGTTCATCATCTAAAGTGGTTGCTGCTTTCCATGTAGTAGCAAAATTCTGTATATACCTTCTTGTTCGGGCGTATATTGTGCTCACTGCAATGCTTTATAAAAAATATTAATTATTAGACTAGTCTTTTA